>CM021104.1:32851446-32929723 GCA_007115665.2 Sequoiadendron giganteum
TTGGCCAAAGAAAATCATCTCCATTGCATTGTTTCCAGAAAGTTTTTTTTTACATTATTCCATTCCCAGTTTTTTTAATTTTTGAGAAGAATCTCTCACTGTTTTCCCATTGAAAAAACCCCCTGACTCATTTTTTTTTTGCAAATATCTATATGGCATACTTCAAGAGTCATGGCTCTTCATTTTTCCCACCACAACCATTCCACATTCTAATAAAAATGGAACATTTAAATAAGTTGCCTCATCGGCAATTTAAATATTTCATTTTTAAGTTTTACTTTAATCTTTCCTTATAACCTGACTGCCGCATTTACTGTAGCTTTTATTATCTTTACCACCTTACCACGGTCAACTTGTTGACCCCTGGCAGTTTGATGGTATCCTACTTCTTGTCTCCTTTTAATGCCTACCACCTCACCGTGGTTTTCATCCTGACTCCCAGCGGTTCTGCGGTAACTGTTTGCTAATCACCACCTCACTACCTAGGTCTGCTTCCTAACTATTGGTAGTATGGCAGTAACTATCTTCACTATTGCATGCCACTCACTACTAATGGCTCCTCTCTCGACCTAGTTGACCATTTACTGTGCCACCACAGTCTGTGATCTAACTGTGCGTGGTTACATGGTAACCGTTTAACTGTTACACATCACCGCTTATCAACTGTCCACCACAATCACCATAGTTTCAAACTTGACTGTCGAGGGTAGTGTGGTGACTATCCAAAATTTCCATCTTGGTGCTACCTCACCATCAACTACCTATCTCCATCGACTATTAGTTGTTTATCGTGCTACCGCGGTCACTAGCTTGACCACCAATGGTACCGTGGTAAACCCTTTGACCACCTCCTAGTTGTTGCCACACCGGTTATCTCACCGCTACCGTGACACCGCAGTCAATGAATTGACCATGTGCGATGTGGTAGTAAACACATAATGCCTTCTCCTTAGCTGCCACCACTATACTGCGAGCCCATTGTGGGAGGCCGCGGTAAAGTGGTGAGTGAAATTTTAATGAATGTTAAGTCAATGATATATGGTGCAAAGTATATATGGATGAAAAAATGTTTTTTTTAATGGAAAAGATAGCAAATGAATGGGTCCAAATGGCAAAAGACCTCTAGGATTTTTTATATAAAATTTTGGTTCTAACACACCATATCTCGTACAAAGTGATACTCCAAATCAATATTTTTCATCCTTGCATGGAAAGTAGGATTTTTTGCTACAAAAATAACACTCTACCACAATAAATTGTAATCTATCTTTCATCAAACCCAATGTTAGAACACAAATATTTTAACCAAATTGCTTCTTTACAGGTGTGTGTAGCTGCCATGTATTCTGCCTCCATAGTGGACAAAGTGACTATAGCGTGTCGCTTGTTCATCCAACTAACTGCACCACCATTCACCATGAAAATATATCCATTGGTGGATCTTCTACTGTCAATGTCCCCTGCCCAATCAGAATCCACATACCCACGAATGTTGAGAGTCCTTTGTGATACAACCAAATTTACATGGTAACACAAAGCATACTTTGAAGTTCCCTTCAGATATCTAAACACTCTTTTCACAACCTCCCAATGTGGCCTTCCTAGATTCGCCATAAATAGGCTAAGTACACCTACTGCTTGGGCATATTCTGGCCTTGAATAGACCATTGCATATATTAAACTACCATCTGCACTTGCATAAGGCACCCTGGTCATTTCCTCCATCTCAATAGGAGATTTTGGACAATCTTCAACATATAGCTTCATTCCCTACAAAACTGGAATAACTAGATGCTTGCAATCAGTCATGCCAAACCTCTCCAAAATAGTGTTAATATACTTAGTCTGGTTGAGCCATAGTTTTCTACTCTTTTGGTCCCTGGTTATTTTCATCCCTAGAATATACCTTGCTGCACCTAGATATTTCATTTTGAATTTTGTAGACAACTGATATTTTAAATCAAAAATCATAAACTTACTATTCCTAATGAATAACATATCCACATACAATCGATGCTAGTCTAGAAAAATAAGGTTGATGGGGAGGGAAAGAACAATAAATAAAAACATGTGGAAGAGAACTACAGTAGAAATTCAATGGATCTAATGGAAATCCCCGAAAATAAGAATGATGTGGGGGTTCAGGTTGATTTGGAATTCCAAGAGGCTAGTAACAACCAACTAAAGGTTGTAGCTGAAGGGAAGGAGAATAATGAGAGGGACCTAAAGAATACTCCTGATAGTAATATTGAGAATGATGCTCTTGGGAAGGAGGAGGGTGAGATTGTCCTAGATGATATTCCTTCCTAGGGTTTCAAAGTTTCAATTAAGGAAGCTAATCTAATGTTGGAGATTGAGATTCCCATTTTATATTCAGATTTTTGTGGCAGAGACGTTTCTAGCTTGGTGTCAATTCAGAATCTAGAGTCTATTGATTCTTTTGAAACAGTGAAGGAATCCTTAGTGGATTTGAGTCAAAGTCTAGAGATGCTAAGTATGAACTTGACCCAAATTAACAATGGTATGATGGATACTCTTCCTCTAGACCAAGAAGGGATTTTTGATAAAGAATGAGAGTCAAGAAAGGAGGAATAAATTCAAGAAGAAAAAAATAGACAAGATGTTAATTCCTATATCAAGAAGAAGAACAAGAAAAAATAACAATAAAGTAAACTAAAAGGTGGTACTACTACTACTAGCGCAAAGGCAGATTGTGGAGCTATAAAAAATAATCAAGGAAGAAGATCTGATCGATGGCATAGGGAGCATGGAAGCTTGTAGTATATAGAATATGGTGTCTACAAAGCCATTCCCTAAATTTGCAAATTTTCTTCTGGTAAGATATGAAGATGATGTCATGGAATAGACGGGGGCTGAATAGCCTCCATAAGTGGGATGTGTTGCATAATTGTTTTAGGGATCACAAACCTGATATTTTACTAGTCCAAGAATCTAAAACTCCCAAAGAAAAAGTTGAAAAGATTAAAATGTTTAAGTTTTGTGGGGTTCAAGGAAATAGCTCGGATGGTGCTTTAGGGGGAATTGTCACCTTCTAGAATCTAAACTTTATCAAAGGTGAACCGTTGTATGAAAGTTCTAATCATGTGTCCACCAGATTGAATCATCTTAGACATAATTTTAGTTGGATCATCTCTAATATCTATGCCCCCAATGGGAAGGGGTCTAGGAAGATTTTTTGGCAAGAATTTGTTGCCTTTTGCAATATTTTCATTAGGGAAACTTGGGTTGTTATGGGAGATTGCAATACCCCTCTGCAGGAAAATAAAATTTTTGTAGGATCCTAGATAAATATGGAGAGAAAAATGGACCTTTTGGACTTCATTAATAATCAAGCAGTGATCGATCTGGAGCTGTAATGGGCTTCCTTCACTTGGTCTAGTCATAGAGTGGGTAAGGAGTTGATTCAAGTTAGACTTGATAGGACCTTAATTTCCAATCAATGGTTTCTTAATTATTAGTTTTCTTTAAAATCCCTTTCCAGGGTTGGTTGTGATCATTTTCCTATAAGTTTTGTGGCAGACCCTATTTTGGCCAAAAGAAATTTCCCCTTTAGATTTGAGTGCATGTGGTTGTCCCATCCTATGCTTCGGGAGGCAATGAGGAATTGGTGGGATATTTTTGTGTCTGGAACTACTATGTTTAGGATGGCCAAAAAAATAAGAGAATTTAAAAATAGGATAAGAGTTTGGAATAAAGAATCTTTTGGTAACATCTTTAGAAAAAAGACTGAGCTACAAATTGATTTGAAGGACATTCAAGAGAAAATCCCACACAAGGGATGCAATGTTGAGAATAGATAGAAAGAAAATGGGCTACTTGTGGAGATGCGTGAAATAATTGCAAAAGAGGAGGATTTTTGGAGGTAGAGGTCCAAGGTGCACTGGCTTTTAGTTGGTGATAAAAATGCTAGATACTTCTACATGTTGGCCTTAAAAAATAGAGCTGCTAATAGGATTACTCATATTGAGTACAATGGAGACTATTTTGAAAAGGATGAGGATATAAGAAGACAAGTTGCCATGTTCTTTAGCAATCTCCTTTCGGCTAGTGAGGGGGTAAATCAAAACTTGTAAGATCATCTTTTTGAGGCCATTCCTAGGCTTGTGAAGGAGGAAGATAAAAAAATTCTAACTGCTATTCCATTGAATGAAGAAATTAAGAATGCAATTTTCTCTTTTGATGGCAATAAATCCCCTAGACCTAATGGTTTCCTGATGTTCTTTTTCCATTGGTTCTGGGAGATTGTCAGAGACGATGTGGTGAGTTTTTGTTAAAGAATTATTTGGATTGAGAAGGATCCTCAAGGAAATAAATGTGAACTTCTTGGTCCTTATCCCTAAACGTCCTGGTACTGTGGAATTTGAAGCCTTGAGGCCTATTACCTTTTGTAATTCCTTCTACAAAATTATATCTAAAGTCTTGACCTCCAAACTTCTGAATGTGTTACCTACCCTAATTTCTCCCCAACATAATGGCTTTGTTCCTGGGAGGAATATTTTGGACTCTATTATAATTGTGCATGAAAATGTCCATTCTCTCACATAGTCTAAGACTGCTTATGATCTTTTTGACCGGGAATTTTTACTTAAAATCATGAGAGCATTTGGTTTCAACAATAGAGTTCTCCAATTGGTAAGCAAACTCATTTCAACTAATTCTATTTCTATTCTTGTTAATGAATCTCCTCACTTTTTTAAGAATTGTAGAGGTTTGAGGCAAGGAGATCCCATTTATCCAATTATTTTTAATATCATAGCAGAATGCCTAGGGAGGAACTTGCAAAAAATGGTTGATCAAGGATCCTTGGTGGGTTTGAGGCCCTCTTCCAGTAACTTAGTTTTCTCCCACCAACATTTTGTGGACAATACCATCTTGATGGGGAGATCTACTATGGATGAAGCTAGGAATCTTAAGAAAATTATTGATGATTATGAAGGAGCGTCTGGTCAAAAGGTAAATATGTAGAAAATATCTTTATTCTTCCTCAACACTCTGGAGCCAAGATAGTAAAACATAGCTAAAAAATTTGGTTGCAGAGTGGATTCTTTGCCGTCAACTTATCTTGGGCTTCCCTTGGGTTTGAAGCCCTTAAAATCCTTTTGGAACTCCTTAGTTGATAGATTCAAAAAAAATCTTGCGGGATAGAAAGGAGTTCATCTTAGTCAAGCTAGTAAGATTCAACTCCTCAAGGACATTATTCAGAACCTTTTGATTTATGCTTTAAGATTCCCGCTAAATATGCAAAGGATATTGAGAAAATTCAAAAAAAATTTCTCTGGCCTGGTGTTGAACAAAGGAAATATCTGCCCCTTATTGACTGGGACTTTTTCTATAGACTGAAAAAGTTAGGAGGATTGGGTATCAAGAAGATTAGAACAATGAATAAAGCTCTCCCAGCAAAACAGATTTGGAGAATTTTCTCATCAAATGGAGAATGGAACAAAATCTTAAAAATAAATTATTTTGTTAATTGTGGCTCTCTCAAAAATTTCCTTGATTCTCCTTGTCTGCTATGTGGATCGGCTCTATGGAATGATATGACCAAAGGGAGGCAAATTTTTGACTTGAGTGTGGGCTGGAGCGTTAAAAATGGGAATCTTGTAAGGTTTTGGGAGAACAGATGGATTATGAAGAAGCCTTTAATCTCCTGTAACAATTTCAAATGATGGGCTGATACCTCTAAGGCTACTTATGAAATCTTTGTAAAAGACTATTGGAGAAATGGGGAATGGGTGAACCTCAGCCAGATCAGTTTGGACCTCATGCCACTCCAATCCTCTCTGATAGCTATTAGGGAGTGCTCAAGCCTTCAAGAGGATTTTTTGGTCTGGATGGCCAATCCATTAGGCAGCTATCTAGTTGCATCGGCTATCTCTTTGTTGTCCTCTTCTCCTACCCCTCCTCCCTTTTGGGTGAAAGCTTGGATTAACCATCTGACACCAATGCCAACATCTTATTTTGGATTCTACTCTAGAATAAGGTGCTCATGGTGGATCACCTATATAAACAGGGTTTCCAAATCCCTAATCATTATTATCTTTGTAAGGAAGAAGCAGAAACTGCTAACCATTTGTTCCTTCACTGTTGTTATGTGACTTCTATTTGGGGAAGGTTCTATTCTATCTGGAACATCTCATGGGTTTCACCTAGAACTATTAAAGATCAATTTATTCAGCCGAAAGTGCCCTCTTTGAATCCTTTTATATGCAGGCTATGGTCCCTAACTTTCTTTTATATAGCTTTGGCAGTGTGGAAGGAGAAAAATAATAGAATCTTCAGGGATAAGGAAAGTCCATAAAATATTGTGTTCGAGAAAATTTATAGGCTAATTTCTAAAAACTTAAATATTTTCCCCTTTCATGAGAATATGTTGGAGTTTGTGACCTCAAGATGGCCAAAGATTGGGAAATTGAAAGAGATGCGTCAAAAGCCTCAAAACTAGCTAAAAGGAACTGTGAAGGTGTCATTTGGTATCATCCCCTAGGGGTTGGATAAAAGCCAATTTTAATGGGGTGGCTAAAAGGAATCTAGGGAAGGATGGGAGCGGGGGTGTGATAAGGGATGATAAAGGTATGTTTATTGCTATGGTGGTTGTCTCCTTCAGTATAAAAAATAATCACTTAGCTGAAGCCATAGGAGTCTACTAGGTCATCGATTTGGCTAGAAGGATGAAATTTAAAAACATATGGATCGAGGGTGACTCTAAAAACATCATATATTGCCTCCTTGGAAAGTACCCTCCCTCATGGACCATAAAATATTGGATAGATGAAGCTAGGGCCAATTTATCTAGATTTGACAAAGTGGAAATTTCCCATGTCTATTGGGAAGCTAATTGTGTGGCCAACTACTTTGCTAATGAGGGAATTAAACAAAATAATTAGGTGATGTGGTAGAATTGTAATGATTTAGGTGTTGAAATTAGGGCCTTAATCAACTATGATATCACTCATGGAAGATAAGCCACATTTAAAGATGATTAATATAAATGGTGCCAAGTACCGAGATATCATTCGATATATTGGCAAGGCTATAATAATTGTGGCAGATGGAAAGGGATGGCACATTTTGTGGGTGATTTGGGTGTGTTACAGGCTCTGTACTCCATGTTTTCATTATGTGAGATATTGGAACAGGGGATTTGTGACTATGGGAGGAAGCAAAAAAGATTTGAGCTGACAGGCTGCATGAAGAACAAGAATAACTCTAAGGTCTGGAAGAAGATTGAGATGGGTGGGCTTCAACCTTTTATTGATAAAATTCATGGGCCTCACCCCAAGGTCACAAAATATCTCACTAAACACTAGAATAATGGGGAAATAATTCTCTCAGGAAGGAAGGTCATGGTGGATGAGGCTCTCATTGGAGAAATTACCGATCTTTCCACAGATGGTGTGAAGTTCTATCATGACAGGAAGTTTTTGGATGAAGCTATTGTTACCTTCCCTAAGTTAGAGGAGGAAGGAAAGAAGCTAGTTAAAGCTTCCAATAGCTTCTTCGATGCCTAGAGGATCAAGAAAATTTGGAGGGATATGCTTAGGGTTCTCATGGTGTACATCACCCTGGATGGAAGATTCACCAAAGTCTATGGTTACCACATTGTCCTACTCAATAATTTTAGACATAAAGTAAGGGTATATTTTCCTTATTATCTACTTTGTTCCATGAATAATATTATTGAGGAGTTTAGAAAAAATCCTAAGAAGAATCCCCTTTTTTGGTCTCGGCCTTAGATGGTTACAATTCTGAGTCTACCTCGTCTAAGGGTAATGGGGGTTTTGACCTGGAATGGGCTATGGATGTCAATTCCCCTCCTAGAAATAAAATGAAGAATACCCAACTTGCTAAGCCCTTGAATAAAAAGCTAGCCCTACGAATACTCCTCTTGGTACCTCTTAGGTTGAGATTGAAAAGATGGAGGGGCCACTTGTTAACAAACTGGTTTCCTATTCGTGGGATTCTCTAGACGAGCACCCAGCTGACCCCAAAGATAAGGAGGATTTCTTGGCCTCTTTTCATACCACTGATAGAGAAAAATGCCGATTTCCCCCAGGGACCTTAACCATAAAGACCATGTTTTTAAGCTGGATAGGGAACTTCATGAAGATATTCTCACTATGGCGAGAAATGGAGTGGACCATTTCATAATTTTGAAATGGGATTTCCATGAGATTAATGATATCAATATGAAAAATAGAGCTCTCACTAGCAAGTTGGAGTTGTTGGAAGCTAAAGTGGCTTCTCAAAATTTGGTGGAGGTTCTATGGACTGTGGAAGAGAAGGTGGATATGGAAAAATGCTTTCAAAGAGCAGTTGAACTCACTGACAATCTAGAGAAGGATAATGAGGACAAGTTCAAGAACATGGAAAAGAAAATAGGTAAGATCAAGGAAACAATGAAAACCACCCTTGAGCAAAACCACAAAATTATCAAAAATATTGCCACTATCTTGAGTGCTTTGGTGGAAAAAATGGAAAACACCTAGTAGGGGGTGCTAATTGTGGATCTTGATACTTAAAAGAACAAAAACAAGTAGGAGGATTCTATCCCTTCTAAGAGAACTAGAGCCAACCTAAAGAAAAGAGTGGATTCTTTGACTCTGGATACTCAGGACCTAAAGAAGGTTGCCAAAGAAATGTGCAACCTTGAAGCAGAAGTTGCTAAGACTTTAAAGTCTCTTGGGTAGTTTTGTGTTGTGTTTTTTGTTGTTGGCTTCTTGTTGATTTTTTTCTTACTACTAGCTTTTTGCTAGCCTTTTGTTGGCGGTTGTTGTCCTTTACTATTTTTTTCCATTGTGTAGCCTTTCTGCCTCTAGGTACTCTATTGATCTATTTTTTTTTTGGCTTGTAAACTTGGTGGTTTTGGGTCCCTGTAAAACCCATTTTTTCCTCTATCAAAAACATATCCACGTATAGGGCATTAATTAATATACAATCATTCTCAAATTTTTAATACACATAATGATCAGATTTTGATCTTACAAATCCCAATGAAAAAAAAAAGGTGTCAAAATTTTGGTAACACATTCTAGGAGATTGTTTTAATCCATATAGAGATTTTTTCAACTGGAAAACTAGATTTTCTTTACCATATTTCACAAAGTGCTCTAGTTGGGACATATAAATTTCTTCTTCAAGATCACCATGAAGAAATATTGTCTCCACATCCATTTTTTCAATCTCCCAATCATATTTTTCTTCAAGTGACAAAAGAAATCTGATAGATGTTAGCTTTTCTACTAAAGATATTTTTTCCCCATGATCAATTCCCTCTACCTGGGAATATCGCTTTGCAACCTTCCTTTCTTTTTATTTTTCGACACAACCATCTAGACCAATTTTCTTTTTAAATGCCCATTTTTAGCCCACGAGATTTCTACCTTCAGGAAATGGAACCAGATCTCAAGTATCATTTTTCTTGAATGATGCCATTTTTTTATTCATGGCTTCCAACCAGGAATCTAAATCAAACATTTCAGTTGCCTCTTTTACATTCCTAGGCTCATTAGTGTTAGTAATCAAAGAATATGCACAACTAGAATCCAATATAGAGAATCCATACCTATTTTGTTGTCGCCTTTCATATGTAGTCCTTCTCACATGTTGAGGCTCAGGACATTTTTCATCATCTTGCTCAGAACTTTCAGAGTTGCTTGAGAATATGCACAACTAGAATCCAACATAGAGAATCCATACCTATTTTGTTGTCACCTTTCACGTGTAGTCCTTCTCACAGGTTGAGGCTCAGGACATTGTTCATCGTCTTGCTTAGAACTTTCAGAGTTGCTTGAGATCTCCTCAGATTTAGCTACATTTTGAATTTTGAATTCCTTTTTATCTAGTGTGGGAGGAATTTCAACTACATCCTCTTTGTTTTTTTTATTTTGTCTTTGACTACAGATCCAAAGTAGAAGGCTTCAACTCATGAAAAATAACACTTGTTTTGTACAAAACCTTCTCAGTCTAAGGATTCCAAAGCTTATATCCTTTTATGTCAATGGTGTAGCCAATAAAAATACATTTAACAACCTTGTTCTCCATTTTAGATATTTTTCCATTCGGGACATATGTATATGCCTCACATCCAAAGACACAAATATGTCTTATAGAGGACTTCTTTCCAGACCATGCTTCCAAAGGTGTTTTATCAAAAAGAGTAGAATTAGGAGAATGGTTTACTAAGTAACATGTTGTTGCAACTGCCTCAACCCATAATTTCTCCTCCAAGCCAGAACTACTCAACTTACTTCTTTCCCTTTCCATCATCATCCTATTGAGCCTTTCAACAACTCGATTTTGTTGCTGAGTGTAGGGTGTAGTTTTATGTCTTTCAATTCCATGATCTTTGCAATACCTTTCAAACTCATCAGAAAAAAAAAATCACCACCATTGTCAGTCTTTAAACACTTTATTTTTCTTCCAGTCTAATTTTCGACAAGGTTTTTAAATTCCTTAAAATGACTGAACACTTTTAATTTTTTTTTTTTTAAATACATAAATGCCCTTCTCAAATAGTCATCAATAAAAGAAACATAATATTGAGATTTTGATAATGAAGGAACATTCATTGGACCACACACATCAAAATGAATGTGATCAAGTATACTAGAAGATTTATGAGGATTAGAATAAAATTAAACAAGGTGTTATTTTCCATATATACAATGTTCACAAAATTCAAATTCAAGGTTATAGTCATCAAGCCCTTCAACTAGGTTTTTATTTTTCAAATTTTTTAAACCTTTTTCTCCAATGTGACCAAGCCTATGATTCCAGTGCATAGTCTTTTTATACTAGAAGTTTAACTTCCATAGAGTTTGCACCATCAGGAACATTTTCCTTCTTCTCTTCATGAAAAACCTTTTGTGACTTTGTAGAGACACTGTTGCATTGAATAGAAAGTGCATCCAACTTGTACAGAGTACCAATTTGAGCACCCCTAGCCAACACTATTGAGACTCTAGTCATTTTGAAGTCATTTCCAGAGAATGATACTTGCACTCCAACATCGTTCAACTTATTAACAAAGAGTAAATTTTGAGCCAAACCTGGTATATGCATTACACCATCAATTCCTTTGACTCTTCCATCAAGGAACTGAATTCTGACTCTTCCACGACCAACTATTTCCAAAGATGAATCACTTTCCAAATAGACCTTTCAACCATTGTATTTTTCATACTTTGTGAACCAGTATCTATGAGATTTCATGTGGAAAGATGCTCCTGAATCAATCAGCTAGACATCATCTGATGACCGAATTTCCAAGGCTATAATTAAGGCATCTGCATCACTCTGGGAAGGATCATTATTAGAAGATCTCTTCTTCTTATTCTTTTTCTCCTCTTTGCAATCCTTTTAGACATGACTAGGTTTCCCATAGTTTCAACACTTCACCTTGGACTTCTTGCCATGAAACTTTGATCTCCCTTATGATTTGGATTTGGACCTCTTATCCTTCTTCTTGCCTTTTTCTTCCGATCTACCTTGAATAGCAAGAGCCTCCTTCACCATCTCATAAGATTTCCTTCTCTTCTCTTCTAATAATAAAGAAGCAACAATGTCTTCCATCTTAAAAGTGGATTTTGTACTCCTAATTTCCATCACCAAGTGATCCCAAGAATTCAACAAAGAACATAACAATAGAATACAACTATCTTCATCATAAATCTTCACACTCATAGATGCTAACTAAGAAATCAACAAGTTAAAATTATTTAACTAATCAAAAACAAATGCTCCTTCCTGCATTTTCAAATAGTACAAATTCTTCCTTAAGAATAGATTATTCACCAAGGAATTTCCTTGATATATGTCACCAAGTTTTGTCTAGAAAGAGGTTGTAGTCTTCTCTTTATGAATATTCAAGAGAACAAAGTCTACTAAATAGAGTCTAATCAACCTTTTTTTCTTTTTGATCTCCCAGTTACCATTCTTCTTGCTTCATGCCAGAAGGTTTCATTCTAGACACAACAACCCAAAGATCATGATCAACCAACAAATCTTCCATTTTGAGTTTCCACAACTCAAAACTGTTGCCATTGAATTTCTCAATTTCAATCTTTCTTGATGTACTTGCCATTTACATCACAATATATGATTTCAATTTCGAGACTTCTACAAAACTCCCACTAAACAAAATTTACATAAAAACCCAACCTACCCACAAGGATAACACAATTGGCCAAGCTCTGATACCATTTGTAAGGAAAATTAAAGGTGCAGAACAAACTCTCGTAACGTGAAAACTCAGAGAATAATGTAGATATGTCTATAAATTTTGCAATTATAGTTCATTATGATGCACATGAAAGGAATAAAAAAATAGAGAAATAAACACATACATAATTCAACACCAAATTTACGTGGGAAAGCCCTTAAGGGAAAAAATCCACCAAACCAAAGAAAAATTACTTGTATTGTAGTAATTTGATTACATACAAGTTATAGACTCTCCTTCCAGATGTCAATTTTTACAACAACAACATTTCCCTTATCAACCTTGTAAAATAGAACATCATTGTTACAATGCTCTCTTAAATAATACAATAAAATTCAAACACTGGTCAATCCTTGTTCCAATGAAATAACTCTACCTTCATTTGAATTTTTTAACCTTCGACCATTACACAAAGTTCCATTTTGTTCATAGTTCGCAATCAGTCTATTGATCTTCCCACAAGTGAACGGTCTCAACACTCCAATTGCAAACAGTTTAAATTTTTCTTCTGTCATTGGTTCAACAAAAATCACATAAGACAATCATTTGGTAATAAAAAACTTCAACTGTATCACTTATCAATGAGACACCAGACTGTGTCTCACCAATGTCAAACTGCCCATTTGAAAATCACACACTACACAGTCTTCTATCACTCTGACTTGGTGAAGTCTCACCGAGCAAAAGACCATCGAGCTAAGATCCTACCTCAAAGGAAGTCTCCATATCTCCTCTGATAGTTCATGTCATACCGATGAAGTTCTTTCTTATTGATCTCATAGGGGGGACTTACCCCGATAGATTCCATCGAGTAGACCAATATAGTTGAGACAATCATCCAAAGCTAGGATGAAGACACAGGTTACTCAAATTCCATCCATCGATAGGACTTACACTGATCCCAATCCATCGGCCAAACTTAAATCATCACAAGAAGATCTTTAGGTTGGGTCAAAGTATTATTTTACACTAATGAAGAACCATCAGCAAGACTAATCTTGACCATGTCCCATTGGCTAGACTTCTATTGTTAGTCTGATCTTCCCAAGTCTAGTCGAGGATGAAAGTAACCCTGATGGATTACAGTCGACAAGACTCTCACCAATCATTTCCTATCAATAAGAATCCTAACTTTGTCAAAAGATAGATAACTTATGTCGACCGTTCAAGTCATACCGATGGATCTTGTCGGAAAGACTGACCATTAGTCACACTGACATGACTATTTCGAATCATCAAGACCAAGGTACTTATCGGAAAGACATACCAAGGGTCTCATCGATTTTTCTCTTTTAGTATTTTCATGCCAGTAAGTTTGAGGCACATTTTCCAACACTCCTACTGACTCTGATTGGCATTTCCTTGATTTTTGGTCAAGACTAAAACACCACTAAAGGCGTCCTTTTCCCCCGAGGTCTTGGGACCATAATTTTGAGGTATCTTTTTTGGGCCCCTTTTTGGTGTCTGTGCCCCAAGTTTCATCACTTGGGACTAAGATTCAACCTAGGGAGTCATAGTCCTCCTTGAGTCTTTTTTTTAGGATTTAATTTCAAATCTTGGTGGGATTTAACCTCCTTCATTTATTGAATTTAAATATATTGGCTTGTTGTGATATGATTTTAGGATATTAATCATAGACAAGTATAAATACAAGGTTCATTCATTCATTTTAATCTAAGTCTTTTGTGAGAACATTCACTATAGTCAAATTGAGTTCATAAGAGAATTCAAGAGAAATTCATCAAGAATTTGGAGACATCATCAAGATTCAAACATCATTTCAATGATTATTCTTGCATCAAGTGTGTTGTTGTGCTAACATTTGTGATGTAGGGTTTTGATCTAAGCAAGCAATAAATTGAAGATCTATCAATCATTTCAAGATCCATGTCCATTGCAGCCATTGGACACAAGTTTGTAGCCTTTGCAAGAGTTTGGTGAGTTGTAGCATTACATGTTGTCCTTTCACCATTTCCTTCATCATTTCTATTTTATTTCAAGGTTTAATTACCAAAAAGTGGTTTGACCAAGGAAAACCCCCATTCACTAATAATCAACAAGTTTTTCCATCTTTTCCATTTGTATTTGCAGATCTAGGTTAAAGACTTGAAGATCACTTGGAGTGCAAAGTTGTCATCTTTACGAAAACTCACCTATACGTCAGATCTGGCTATTTCAGAACCTGAGATCCGAGAGAAAGCAATTGTAGATCTAGGAGCTTAGAACCACATTCACAATTTTTAGAAATTTAGATCAAGACTAAGACGAGAGAAAGGGTGTCTTAGTCCTCCAATTGGAATCTTTCAGAAATTATTTAGGATTTTGTTCCATCATTTGAAGATTTTTTGTTTTCCTCGAAAATAGCAGTGGGACTAAGATGGAAGCAAGGGTGTCTTAGTCCTTCAAGGCATGTTTTGACAATTTTTTTGCATTTCTAGAATCTTATTTGCATCTCTAGGTTTTGGAGGTACACATACCCTAACTTGGAGTTATTCATTTTCAGTATTTGTAAGTTCCATTTAGCTCATTTTAGGTTGTTTGCATATCATAATGTTTTTTCAAAAATAGTCTTTTCCAAGCATTTTATTGGTGGTGAACCCCTTAAATCTAAAAGAAAACCCCTCCTAAGTCTTGCTAATTATGTATTGACTCACCTTAAGAGGTTGATAGTCAATCCTATTAGGGTTCTTAGGAAATTTTTGAATGACCTAGATAGAATAGGAGGAAAAGGTACCCCCTTCATTCTCCCTATGTTACCAATTGTTCATTTTGGTGAACTCAACTTTGTTTGAGCATTATAGATTTTTGATTTGGTGTCCTTTAGAGTCATAGATCTATATTGCATTCATTTCATTGTGCATCTAGGGTTTCTTGCATCTTGCATTAGTGAAATTTCATTTAGGGTTTCCTATCTTTTCATTAGTGAAAGTTCATATAGGTTGTTGGTTTCCTTTCGTGCATCTTTAGATTTCATTGAAAAATTGAAAAGTGCATTGCTCATTCTCTTAATTGTATTTAGAAACATTATTCTTGCTTTGAAAATTGAAAAAAAATTGCATTTCAAATCTTGCATTTAATTGCTTGTTAGTCATTTCTTTTATTTGCATCTATTTGAATCATTTTTTGTTTCTAAACATGAGGTCCCTAGGTAGGAAACTTGAGAAAAAAATTTCAAGCCAAAATTTGTTGTTTCTCTTAGAAAAATCTCTTCTAGGACTAAAATGCCCTTCTTGGCATCTTAGTCCCTCTTAGTTTTTTTTTCTCACAATCATCTCTCTACTATTTTCTTCATGTTTCATCCTCTAGAACTGTAGCATTGCAATAGGAGGACTAAAATTCCCTTACTGGCATCTTAGTCCCTGATGACTTTGACTCTCCAGTTTTTAGGGTTTGAAATTACTTTTCTATTTTTTGTGGGTTGCTTTCAATTTGTTGTTTCAGTTTCTAGAATTGTTGTTATTCCAATATCTTTCATTTTCAAGTGCATTTTCTTAATTATGCATCATGGATATGTGATTCAGAAAGTTGTGGATGTCCCTGAAATCCTTGGTAGATGTCTCAATTTTTCCTTTGGTAATGATCCTAATGACATTGAAATCACTCATTCTATCTCATTTCCTAATGCATGTCCTCCTCGTGATGTTGAAATCATTGGAGAAGATGATGACAACATGAATAAGTTCCTAAATAATTTTATTGATAACCTTGAAGCTAATGCATCCTTCTATCCTTCCATGAAACAACCAAATCCCCCTACAATACCACATCTTGACATGTTCAGTTACTTACATCATGAAACTAAAGCAAAAATTGAACCTTTCCCTACAATAGGTGAATCTAGTTCCTCTAGACAAGAAAACACAAGTGAACATGAAATTCATCAACGATTAGATCAGGTTCCAACTACTAAAAACACAAAAGGGTTAAGATATCAAGATCCCCCTGACAACACAAAAATACCTAGAGAATACCTAAAGCTTCATAGTGATGTTATGATGATCTTTGATTCTCTTCCTAATATGAATGTCCTTATTCCTAAAGAACAAACAATAGCTCATAATAATAATAAAGATTATAGGATCTCCTTAGGTCCTCCTCCTCCTTATTCAACAACATATGTTAGAGAATCTAGCTAGCACAAAACATCTCAAAAAATAAAGAAATATCAATACCCTTGTTCACCATCTTCCACCAAGAAATACTTACATATCCTTTTAATTCAAGGACTTATTACATTACCACCTATAATTGAAAACTGATTTCCAGATCCTAAGAAAACAATCACATCTTATTGCAAGTATCATAGAATTTTTGGTCACCATACTAATGCATGTCATATATTAAAAAACAAATTTCAAAAGCTTGACATTATAAAATTTTTCCCTTAATATGGGACCCCTTTGCCATGTAATCATTGTAGAATCTTGAAATTCTCACCATTACATGGCCCTTCTCATCACCTATCTTAGCCCATTCTTATCTCACACTCATTGGGGACAAGAAGCAAGTGGCTTTGTCCTAGTCAAGAATATGTTGTCCCTTTGGTTTGTTATCTACCTTCTGCTTGAGCAAATTGAGACTGGGAGGTGGATAACCTACTTTAGGTTGATTCGCCTATGCCTTAAGTACTAGTATTTTCTTTTTTCTTTTTGCTTTTTCTTGCATGTGTGTATTGTGATCCCCCATGATTTTTTTTTGATGTTTCTCTCTCTTTGTGCATTCCTTTATTTGTGCATTCCTTCTTCTCTATGTTGTAAGCTTTTCACTTTTCACTTTTCATTTCACTTTTGTCTTGTGTTTTTATTTTTGGGATGACATAAGGCATTGAGACACCCTATGTCTCTTACATGTTGACCCAAAATATTTTTTGTTTCTTTTCACTTTTTTCTTGTGTTTTCCTTTTTGGGATGATGCAAGGTGTTGAGACAACCTATGTCTCTTCCATGTTGATCCAAAAGGCTTTTATATGTTTTCTCTCTCTTTGTGTTATTCTTCCAGTTTTGTGTGTATTTGGGGAATGATGAAAGTTCTGAGCTCTGTAATATCATTACAAAAAAGATAGATACTAACCTTGAATCCATAGATCCCTTATGTGTTTATGGGGGGAAACCCTCTTTTCTATTTTCTTTTCCATGTTTTTTGACTTCAAATTAATTTCTCACAACATGTTAGCAATTTATTTTAAGTGGGGGCATACATTGGAATTATTTTAGCATGATCTGATTTTCATTTGATTTTCCATGTTCCTTGATGTGATTTTCTTTCTTCATACAATAAGTTTTCCTCTTTGTCATGACATTGGGAGTAATTTCCTTCAAGAGTGTGACCTACCTCAACATATTATATTCCCCTTAGTGGTGGTGTGAAAAACTACATCTCCTAAGTGGTGAATCTTTTATTCTTTGATTGGTCCTCTCTTGGAGACGTTAGGAATGATTTTCACTAAGAGTAAGACCTTGCATGATGTAAGTAAAATCCCTTTAAACATCCTCTCTCCTTCTTGTTGCATTGATTTTTCATTTTTGTCCCTATTAAATTCATGAAGTATGGTTTTGATATGGACCTCTTAGGGCTCACCTCTAAGTGAAAACCTAGCTTCACTAGCCCATGGGAGCATGCATTTTCTTTTCTGTACCTTATTAAAGTCATGGAGGTATGAAGTTGACATGGTCCCCTTGGGGCTCACCTAGTGGACAACTAGTTCCCACTAGACTTCGTGAGCATGCATTTTGTTTTCATAGTGGACAATGTGTTCTACTTGTAAACCCTCTTCAAGCCTAGACCCAGTCCACCACATTGGATGACCAGTCAAAGCTTGATCCATTAAAGTTCCTTTTCCTATTGGCTTTTTATTTTCTTTGATGGTGTATGTTTGCGATCTAATTTTGGCTTCATATATCATCCGAAAGTATGTTCCTTTGTGCCTATGTTGGTTTACCAAAGGATCATAATCCCAGGGGCTTGACCACCTCTTGATTTTTGTCATCCTATCTTGCTAACATTTGTACATTTGAACCCCTCTTGATTGCATGGTTGACTACTTTAGTGTGAGTTTTAAGAAGGTTCATCTTCTCACTAAAGTGGGGGCTAAGTTTAGTGTAGTAAAATGCATACCCTTGCATTTTCACACTTTTTTGGGCCCGCCTTACTTTATTTATCCTTCTTTATGGCTTAAATGGTCCTATTTTATGTCCAAAAGCCCTATGAATTACATATTTGTCTAGTTAATCTTGACATTCTCCAATGCATATATGATCTCCTAATGAGTTTGATTGGTGTGTCCTTGATTTCTAGTTAGTACTAAAATGCCACTAAGGGTGTCTTTTTCCCCCCGAGGTCTTGGGACCCTAATTTTGAGGTATCTTGTTTGGGCCCATTTTTGGTGTATGTGCCCCAAGTTTCATCACTTGGGACTAGGACGTCACCTAGGGCATCTTAGTCCTCCTTCAGTCATTTTCATGATTTATTTTCAAATCTTGGTAGGATTTAACCTCCTTTATTTATTGAATTCATATGTCGGCTTGGTGTGATATAATTTTAGGATATTAAGCATAGACAAGTATAAATACAAGGTTAATTCCTTCACTTTAATCTAAGTCTTTTGTGAGAGAATTCACTATAGCCAAATTGAGTTCACAAGAGAATTCAAGATAAATTCATTAAGAATTTGGAGCCATCATCAAGATTCAAGCATCATGTCAATGATTATTCCTACATCATGTGTGTTCTTGTGCTAAAATTTGTGATGTAGGGTTTTGATCTAAGCAAGCAAGAAATTGAGGATCTATCAATCATTTCAAGATCCATGTCCATTGCAGCCATTGGACACAAGTTTTCAGCCTTTCCAAGAGTTTCGTGAGTTGTAGCATTTCATGTTGTCCATCACCATTTACTTCATCATATCTATTTCATTTCACGGTTTAATTACCAAAAAGGGGTTTGACCAAGGCAAACCCCCATTCACTAACAATCAACAAGTTTTTCCATATTTTGCATTTGTATTTGCAGATCTAGGTTCAAGACTTGAAGATCACTTGGAGTGAAAAGTTTTCAAAGTTGCACTTGCATTGCAAAGTTTTCATCTTCACTAAAACTCACCTATAGGTCAAATCCAACTATTTCAGAACCTGAGATTTGAGAGGGAGCAATTGCAGATCTGGGAGCTCGGGACCAAATTCACACTTTTCAAAAATTTAGATTGGGAATAAGATGGGAGCAAGGGCATCTTAGTCCTCCAAGTGGAATCTTTCAAAAATTATTTCGTATTCTATTTTTTCATCTGAAGATTCTTTGTTTGCCCCGAGAAACAACATCAGTACTAAGACGGTAGCAAGGGAGTCTTTGTCCTCCAAGGCATATTTTGGTAGTCTGTTTGAGTTTCTAGAATCCTATTTGCATCTCTAGGTTTCCTAGGTAGACATATCCTAACTTGGAGTTATTCATTTTCATTATTTGTAAGTTCCATTTAGCTCATTTTCAGTTGTTTGCATATCATAGTGTGTTTTCAAACATTTTCTTTTCGAAGCATTTGCTTGGAGGTGAACCCCTTAAATATAAAAGAACACCCCCTCCTAATTCCTCCTAATTGTGTACTGACTCACCTTTAGAGGTTGATATTCAATCCTATTAGGGTTCTTAGGACATATTGGAATGACCTAGATAGAATAGGAGGAAAAGGTACCCCATTCAGTCCCCCTATTTTATGAATGGTTCAAGAATGAATATCCCATTTTTTTTGCTTTGATCTTTAAAATAATGCAAGGCCAAAGGTGCTTCACCTCCCCTTCACCAAGGTCTAATACAAAGGCTATATAGTCATGTTTTTTCTCTTATGCCTCTGTCTGGCCCTTTCAATATTGATGTTCACAAACAAGCTGAAGCTCTAGATAACTAGACATGTCCCCATCTCAATCCTAGCTCCAATAAGAAACAAATTTTGTTCAATCCCTTGGTTGAGGCTCAAATGAATGTGAACCCTCCCCTTTTTATTGCTTCGCTTGAACCTTATGAGGTGAAACCATAGTATATGGTCCCTATCTCTCATGTAAAGAATCCCTTGGCTAAAAAATCCACCACAAAAGGCCTATTAACTAAAGAGGATCCTTTTGATTTTGCCTCTAAAGGTAAAAAAATCCTAGGCAACCCATCTGGTGTCAAACATAAGGGCTAAGATAGTATTGAACAAATAACAACAAAAAAGGTTAATATTGAAATCAAAGATGAGGGGGACAAAGACCATGTGGAAGATTCAAGTAGTAGGAAAGGTGAAAGAAGGTCTGGTAGACTTGCAAGGAAATGTGATAAAGGAAAAATGTTGAGTTTAGAATAAAAAGAAGATGGGACCTCAGATAAGGAGGAGCCCTTAGATTTAAGAAAAAAAGAATTGGAGGTGGTTCTGGGAGAGGAACCTATAGAGGAATCTATCAACAATGAGGAAGAAGATGATGAGGAGGGTCTTTTTTAGGATGAAGTGAAGGACTTAGAGGAAGAAAATGAAGATGGAGGTCAACAAATTGATAAATAAAATGAAGAGGATAATGTGCAAATAATGGATAACACTAAGTATTAAAGTGTGCTAGAGAAAAGGGCCCAAGAGCATTACAAGACCCAGTTTTTTGCTTTACAAGAAAATCTAGATAGGTTGGACAAGGATTTTAACAGACTAATCTCCATCACATCTTGAATTATGAATAGGACTATATTTTGAACTGTGAATGGATTGGCTAAGGTGAGGAATTTGTAGAGGAAAATTGAATCTTCTCAAGATATGAATACACCAACTGAAGATAAAGTTACTGAAGGAAAGGATACTTGGAGTGAGGAGTTGGATCAATTAAAGATGGAGTGAGACTAGATCAATAGTCCTAAGAATTAATTAGGGTATGTTGTTTCCTTATCTTGGAGCCTATGTGCACGTTTCTTCATTTTTCCATCATTCCCCTGTGTTTGATATCATTTAATTTTTCTTGTTGTTTCCTATAGATGGTTTAATGGTTTATTTTTTATGCTTTGTTGGGTGGTTAGGTGGACTATATCTTTTTTTCCCTCTTTATCAGTCCATCTATTTTGTTGTGTTTGTTTTGGAAGTTTTGAAATGATGGTCATGAGTCCTATTATCTGATGTTTTACTATATGGGATTAGGGTCCTTTACCCTAATTTTTTTAATAAAAAGGGATTAAACATAACTTCATCAATAATAAACTGGAAAAAAAACATATTACTTTATTTACTCGACCCTAGAACTTCAAGAAAGGGTTGCAAATAGTGGTATGTACTCAATTATTTGGGAAAATTAAATATTCTTAAT
Source organism: Sequoiadendron giganteum (assembly GCA_007115665.2). Taxonomy (NCBI): domain Eukaryota; kingdom Viridiplantae; phylum Streptophyta; class Pinopsida; order Cupressales; family Cupressaceae; genus Sequoiadendron; species Sequoiadendron giganteum. The sequence goes on from CM021104.1 coordinate 32,872,996, forward strand.
CTCACTATGGGAGAGAATGTGATATATTGTTGTATGTTTTCTATACCCATTATAGGAGTATACAATATTTTTGGTTTCTAATAGTTCACTTATTTTAGCATAATAGAGATGAATTTCTAGGAACTATTCATCTTTTTCCACTCCAAGGGTAGAAATTTTGAGCTAATATGATTGAGTGTAAGGAGTCCATAATTGATAAAATCGTACCACATGAAAAAAAGTCCTAATAAATATGTAGATAAAGTTACGACTCAATTCTTATCATTAGAAGTGAAATCAAAGCTACTTGCATCATACCATTTGGAGGAAAATATAAATTTTTAGGATATACTAATAAGATGGCCTCTAAATAGTGATCAAAGTCGAGCCCTTAAATTAACAAAGAACCCACCACCATCCATCACTTCTTGCTTACATTCATAGAATTAGGAGAGAGAAGCTACAAACATATTTAATACAAACAAAATCCATCTAAGTCATCTTTAAAATACTAAATATTGGACTCCCAGTAGTGACATAGTTCTATTGGTCTTTAAAGGGTTCATAATGAAGTAGAAACACAACATACAAGATTGAGCTACCTAAATCAACAAAGAAACCTCTATTTATCCATGTTTCTAATTGGGTGAAGGCTAATTGAAGTATACACCTAAAATTGGTTTGGAGAATTCCGATTAATTAAATACGAATTATTTGATTAATTATTCTATTTTTCCTCTACTATTGAATAAATAGAAATATTTATTTATATAGTTCATGTTCACATTCACATTTAAATTCTTCTAATATATCATCTTAATTAAATAAACAAAATTAAATACTTTGTTTGATTTAATTATCGTTTTCCTATTTTATTCTATCACATCAATCTTAAATTAATTAAATAAAAATTAAACACTTTATTGACTAATTGCCATATTCCTCTGTTTAATTTAATAAACAACTTCTATAGTTCGTTTTATTAAATTATTTATCCCTCTTTTGCTAATTTAAATAAATCAAAATATTTCAATAAAGGCATAAGGAATATTCCATCTATATTTCCTCAAAATTGAATTAGATATCCTATGTCTAATTTATGTCTAAAATCATGTCAAAATTAATGCTTTGAAACTTCACGAGAAATTTGGGAGACAAATTCCAAATTCTTCTCTCAATCCTCCTCCATCAATCTTTCCTCTTCTCTTGCCTGGTGTTTTCATGGGTAGAGACAATATCCAAAATTATCTCAATCTCCTCCATCTTTCACCATTCAATCCTCTAGATTGAATCCAGGCCTCTCTTTGCCATCCTTGTGCATTTCTACAACTAGTAAATCTATAAATAAAGCCTCGTTGAACCAAGAAAAGGATCCCCAGGTTATCAAGTTTACTCTATAGAATTTCCTCAAGCATCCAAGCATCCAACATTCAAGCATCAAGCATCAAATTTTCATAGATCATGGCTGCCTCCTGTAGCTGCATTTGTCAATTTTCATGTCAATTCATATTGCATTAGTTTCATTTATTCATATATATATTATCAACATCCTTCTCATTCTCTGAATTGTCATTTTAACAATCATAGCGCTCACACGATTTGAGAGCCACAGTGATTTAATAAATCTTTGGAGATAGAGAGCAATATGACACTTTCAGTAGATTATTGTTTTGAATTAGTTCAATTAGCTTTGTCTTTGATATAATGTCGTATTAAGAAGTGTTTTTTCCTTTACACCTTATTCACACTTACAATTTGGCGCCCACCATGGGGCATTAACCCCAATTTTATCAATTTTTCTAAAAATTGTCGCGCAGGTTTCCGACGTAAGAATTGGCCATGAAAGAATTGGCTATGAAGGTAGCTACCCAAGATCTAGAGCCCTAATGGAAGCACAAGTATAAGAGAGATAGAAATAATATGACAAGAATAAACTGTATTCTTCCAATAATGCAAATAGAAATAATGTATGTATCAAATGTACAAATGTAGTAGAAACCCCTTGGTCATATAGCCAAGGTGAGAACATAGGAGGGCATAAGATTATGACAAGTGTCGTAATCTTATGACATGAGACAATTGTGAAAAGCTATCACTCCACCTAAAGTGGGAAAGTGATAATGTGATAACCACCACAAAAAGGTGGATCTACCACAAAAGGTGGAGAGGAATCACATGATGTGTCCACAAAAGGTGGAAATGATAAAGTGATAACATGATAAGTCCACCAAAGGTGGAAAATCTCCAACAACTCCTATGTGGTCCCTAAGTAAACTTAACTAAGGTGTAATGATGACCTAGGACAAGGTACAAAATAATTAATTACACCAACACCCCCCCTTAAGTGCAACTTAGGGAGAATGTACACAATGCAAGATGGGTCCTGGCAACTGGGCCATGTTAGGTACCCATGTACAAATGCAATGCAATCTCTCATAAAGTGGAGAAAAGGAGAAAACCACAAGGGAAAAAACTCCCCCCAAAAAAGAGATGAAAACAAGAGAAAATGCTCTCAAATGTATGAGAAGGACAAAACCCCTAGAAGAGGAAAAAGTCCCCCCCATAAGAGAGAATGAAGAAGTCAAGTGACCCCCTCAGATGAAACATCCCGCACCCCCAAGAGAGCTTGAAAATGATGATAGGTACTCTCAGTGAAAGGTTTGGTGAAGATATCTGCAACCTGCTCTACCGTAGGACAATACTGCAAATCAATGACCTGCTCCTGTATCAGCTCTCAAATGTAGTGCATATGAATCTTGATGTGTTTGGTCCTCTGATGGTGAGCCAGATTCTTCAAGATCTAGATGGCACTCTGATTGTCACAATGAATGACTGAAGGACGTGGAATAGTGAAGCCAAACTCAGTGAGAATATTTTGAAGCCAAATAGCCTCAATAGTTGCATTAACAGCCCCTCGATACTCAACCTCAGTCGAAGAAAGAGCAATAGCATGTTGCTTCTTACTTTGCCAAAAAATGGGCCAGAACCAAGATGAAAGTTGTAGCCAGAAGTGGACTTGCAATCATCAATATCGCCAGTCCAATCAGAATCTATATATCCCACCAAGGTAAGTCCTGTACCTGCTGCATAGTGAATCCCATGATGATGTGTACCCTGTATGTAATGCAAGATGTGTTTGGCTGCCTTCCAATGAAGCTCATGTGGTTCCTACATAAAGCGTGAAACCATGCCAACTGCAAATGAGATATCAAGGTGTGTGTGAGTCAAGTAGATGAGACTCCCAACAAGGTGATGATACAAAGTGGCATCAACAAGTGGAGTAGAACACTTGGCCTCAAGCTTGACTCCTGAAAGAAAGGGAGTCAGAGTAGGCTTACAATCAGCCATGTGAAACCAAGCTAGAAGATCAAGAGAATACTTGGGCTGAGAGAGAGATATCCCAGAAGTTGACTATGTGATCTCAATCCCAAGAAAATAGTGCAAAAGGCCCAAGTCAGTCATAGCAAATCTATCCTGCAAAGCAGATTTGACATTGCCAATGATGGATGAGGTACTCCCTGTAATGATCAAGTCATCAACATAGAGCACAAGTAGCAAATGAGAGTCACCCTATCGCAAAATGTAGACATTTGGATCTAAATGACACCTTGTGAATCACTTTATCTTCACCAAACCTTTCACTGAGAGTACCTATCATCATTTGCGAGCTCTCTTGGGGGTGCGGGATGTTTCATTTGAGGGGGTCACTTGACTTCTTCATTCTCTCTTATGGGGGGGACTTTTTCCTCTTCTAAGGGTTTTGTCCTTCTCATACATTTGAGAGCATTTTCTCTTGTTTTCATCTCTCTTTTGGGGGGGAGTTTTTTCCCTTTTGGTTTTCTCCTTTTCTCCACTTTATGAGAGATTGCATTGCATTTGTACATGGGTACCTAACATGGCCCAGTTGCCGGGACCCATCTTGCATTTTGTACATTCTCCCTAAGTTGCACTTAAGGGGGGTGTTGGTGTAATTAATTGTTTTGTACGTTGTCCTAAGTCATCATTACACCTTAGTTAAGTTTACTTAGGGACCACATAGGAGTTGTTGGAGATTTTCCACCTTTGGTGGACTTATCATGTTATCACTTTATCATTTCCACCTTTCGTGGACACATCATGTGATCCCTCTCCACCTTTTGTGGTAGATCCACCTTTTTGTGGTGGTTATCACATTATCACTTTCCCACTTTAGGTGGAGTGATAGCTTTTCACAGTTGTCTCATGTCATAAGACTATGACACTTGTCATAATCTTATGCCCTCCTATGTTCTCACCTTGGCTATATAACCAAGGGGTTTCTACTACATTTGTACATTTGATACATACATTATTTCTATTTGCATTATTGGAAAAATACAGTTTATTCTTGTCATATTGTTTCTATCTCTCTTATACTTGTGATTCCATTAGGGCTCTAGATCTTGGGCGGCTACCTTCATAGCCAATTCTTACATGGTCACATAGGAACCTTGTCCTAGGTCATAATTACACCTTAGTTAAGTTTACTTAGGGACCACATAGGAGTTGTTGGAGAATTTCCACCTTTGGTGGACTTATCTTCTTATTACTTTATCACCTCCACCTTTCATGGACATATCATGTGATTAGGGTTCCACCTTTTGTGGCAGATCCACTATTTGTGGTGGTTATCACATTATCACCTTTCCACTTTAGGTAGAGTGATAGCTTTTCATTGTTGTCTCATGTCATAAAATTACGACACTTGTCATAATCTTATGCACTCCTATGTTCTCACCTTGGCTATATAACCAAGGGGTCTCTACTACATTTGTACACACATTGAAGCATTATCATTGACATTGAATACAGTTTATTCTTGTCATATTATTTTCTCTCTTCTTTGTGCTTTCTATTTGGTCCATAGATCTTGGCATCCATAGCCAATTCTAACATGGTATCAGAGCATGTTTGATTCTCACACAAAATTATCTCAATCTCCTCCATCTTTCACCATTCAATCCTCCAGATTGAATCCAGGCCTCTCTTTGCCATCCTTGTGCATTTCTACAACCAGTAAATCTATAAATAAAACCTCATTGAACCAAGAAAAGGATCCCCAGGTTATCAAGTTTACTCTATAGAATTTCATCATGCATCCAAGCATCCAAGCATCCAACATTCAAGCATCAAGCATCAAATTTTCATATCATGGCTGCCTCCTATAGCTGCATTTGTCAATTTTCATGTCAATTCATATTGCATTAGTTTCGTTTATTCATATAGATATTATCAGCATCCTTCTCATTCTCTGAATTGTCATTTTAACAATCATAGTGCTCACATGATTTGAGAGCCACAGTGATTTAATAAATCTTTGGAGATAGAGAGCAATATGACGCTTTCAGTAGATTATTGTTTTGAATTAGTTCAATTAGCTTTGTCTTTGATATAATGTCGTATTAAGAAGTGTTTTGTCCTTTACACCTTATTCACACTTACAATTTGGCGCCCACCATGGGGCATTAACCCCAATTTTATCAATTTTTCTAAAAATTGTAGCGTAGGTTTTCAACGTGTTTTGTTTCAGCGCTTTCATCAAATACTATAGCGCATCTATGGAAAACTATGGTGCTTCCGTGCTTTTTTTTGATGTTTCCATAATACTACAACACATCTATCAAAAATTTCAGCGCTTTCAACTCTAGCGCTTCCATGACCTGTTTCGGCACATCGGTGATTTAACACTTCCATGGCAAAGTTTGGCGCTTCGGTGTTCTGTTTCGGCGCTTTCGAGTTTAGTGCATAAGGTAAAAGTTATAGCGCTTCGGTGGACTGTTTCAGTGGTTTTGTAAATTCAGTTTGGATCCGACATGACCGCGGCCAGATTTTTTTTTTTTTTTTCACGGTTAGACTAAAATTTATCAATCCTAGGATAGTCACTTATGGTTTCTAAAATTTATCAATCCTAGGGTAGTCACTTTTGGTTTCTAAAATTTATCAATCCTAGTGATCTGTATAGGATCTAGACTAGATTGCAGTATTTAAATGCTTAACTTTTACAATGCTTTTACAATGATTATTCCAAGTTAATTAAATCAAAATTAACTTATGGAAATAATTAAAATGACAAGTAATAACAAGGTGATTATAACAGAAAGGAAGGAAATGAGAGAAAGAAAGAGAGAGAAGAAGAGAAGTGCAAACAGTGTTTGATTACAGAGTTCATCACAAACGTGACTACGTCTTCGGGTCCACTCCAATAGAGAGACTGATCCGATTAACTCCAAAATCAATTACAAAGCACCACAATCATTCTCCAAGCACTTCGGCAGCATAACAACGCTCTGACGTGCAAGAATGGAACCTCTACAAGACCTCTCTTTCGATTATCTCCATAGCTTCAAGACTTCGTCACCTGAAAGAAAACTTCCTTGAAAACTATCTTAAAAATTACTTAAACTCACACCTAAACCCCTCCTTTTATACATAAAATATGCTTAATAAGTCTTAACCACTCATTAAATGTATAACCCCCATTAAATAGCTCGTACAACAACCCTTTTGTCTCCAAATAGCTTCTGGTTTTGATAGTTGGAGGTAGTTTCACTTGTTTATGGCTTACTTAGCCATTTGGTTAAGGTTTCGGCTCCAAATCTTCAACAAAATCGACCGAGCTCCCAATTTATCAAGGAACGTTCGGTGGTTGAACAGCTAAAAAACATTTTGGTGGCCGCGGGGTCGACGGTTCCAACCCCACCAGCATTGCTTTTAACAATTAACCCAAAATTTTAAACAAGAAAAACAAATAATTCCATATATATTATTGACCGCTGCGTTTGGTGCAACGGCTAACGGCCCGGCCGTTTGGGCGGAGATTGCGGGTTCAAACCTGTCCACCCTTTTTGGCAGTCTACCTAACAAACCCCAACCGCCGAAGGCTTGATACGTGTCAACATGGTATTCGCCGAACCTGTTGACGTGTATGCCGACGAAGACAATCCGTACGCTGACTGGACCGCTGACAAAGCCGATGACGTGTGCTGACTGGACTGCCCGTACTGTACAGTTGGACATGTGTCACACTATGATTGGTCCATACTAGATGACTCAACTGCCACGTGTCTCACTGAAATTTGTCCACATAGAATCCATACAGTACGGACTGACACATCAGCATGATGACGTCATCATCTATACCTTCAAGTCAACTGATCTTTGACTGTTTGTAACTCGAGCATATGATGTCAGATTTCAATGAAACAAATGCCATCGGAATCATCTCGACAAGATCTTCGCGATGATGCTGGTTCCATTGATTTCTGAGAAGATCATTTTTTTCACCTTTTGGACGCCCCTGAAGTCAGTTTGACTGGAAGTTTGACCGGCCGTAACTTGCACAAACGGAGTCCTTTTTGCCCCATTCAAATTGCGTTGGAATCAGGATGTTGAGCTCTTTCTGATGGTGCTGATTCTGGAGAGAAATGAGACACTTCAATTTCACTAAAAATATCCATCGGATCAGGCCTCCCCACTAAAGACCTTTTGGACCTCCAAAAGTGGCATTTACTCTGACATTAAGTGAGGACTTGGCCTCCCCACTTGTCCTGTATCTTCTATACATTTGAAAACCTGGCTCACAAGCACAATGAAGACTGCAGAAATATTATTGAACATAAACATTATTCTATCGCTTGCATAAGCTTCTACATCAACTGTCGTAGCCACTAACCAACAAAAATTGACTAGCATCAAGCTGAACAATAATGCAGAAATGAAAAAGAATAAGTCAACAACACATCAATCCTTCACAACAGTAACATTTTTACCCAAGGATTCATCAATGCTTTCAAGCATCCTTTTCTCATGCTGTACTGCAAGTGCATCCTGCAACATCTGACCCTGGTTAGCTACTCCGAGTTCAAGTGTAGAACCACCTGTACTGACAGACATAAGAGTTAACTCTTTACTTGCATTAACTACCCTCTTTAACTGCCCTGTGTTTGCAAAAGAACGATCAGTCTTAATCCTGTGAGAATGTAAAATATACTGAATGCCATCTTTAAACAAATGATAATGATTATTTTCCCTGTAGAAAATAGCTTTTCTGTCATATAAATAAGGGCTACCAAGCACTATCCCACAGATATCCAGTGGAACCACATCAAACTGTACTTCATCCACAAATTTACTAGTGATTGTGAATCTCAAAGTGCATTGTTTTGTTACTTGCAACTTATCATTTTCACAAATCCAACCTAGTGGATAAGGTTTCTTATGCAATGTAGTTTTTAATCCCAAGTTCTTTATAACACTTTCTGAAATCAGATTAACTTGAGAACCACTATCTATGAGTGCATCAATTTTATTGTTCTTAGCAACAACCCTTAAATGAAATAGCTCATTCCTTTTCTTATCTTCAGAGAAATCATTAACTGTAGAAGTAGAAGCACAACTATCAAAGGAAACACTGAAAGTAGGAGCTTTACCTTTCATACCCATAGCTGTTATCTTAGTTTCATCATCTGAATCGGAACCAAGATCCATAACAACATTTGCAGCTTTCTCCTTACTCTTCTATTTCTGATTCTGTCTTTGAGCCCACTTAGGCTTCAATTCAGGATGCAACTTCCAACAATGATCTTCATCATGACCCTTCCTATCACAATGAGAGCAAGAAAGCTTGTCATCCTTCTTAATTGTAGATGCCTTCTTTTCTTTCCCTGTCTCTACAACCTTAGAAGATTTCTTTACATCATTATCAAACTTATCAATAAAAGATCCTTTACCCCTTGACTCTAAGTGGGTAGCTTGGACACAAACTTCATCCAAGTTGTTAGGATTCAAAACCAAAATAGAATGCCTAAGATAGGAATGTAGACCTCCTATGTACTTCAACAAAGTGTCCTGGGTGTACAAAGGAACATTCAAAGCAATAGCCTTCTTTCTAAATTCATGGGTGTACTCCTGGACAGATTGACCCTTCCCTTGCCTTAACATTTGCCAGTCCATCATTAACTGTTGCATATGGCCTAAGGGATAGAATTGCTTTTTAAGAGCATTAATAAATTCTGCCCAAGTTAAACTGACTCTACCATGTTGTGAAATTTCTGCCTTAGTCTTACTCTCCCACCAGGTTAAAGTTGTACCTCCTAACCGAAGAGTAGCTAATTGGATCCTATCAACATCATCTAATAGGTTCTGGACTCTACAGTAGACTTCTACTTGCTGAATCCAATCATCCAATTTTTCAGCATTAAGTTCACCACAATACTTAGGTAGTTCAAATTTTACATCCAATTTAATTTTAGGCTTATACCCACTCTTGAAAGGATTAGAAGAAATAGAATGAGGAGAAGATGGAGAAGAAGGAGAAGAGGGAGGAGAAGAAGAAGAGGGTGGATCTGGTTGCTTGTCACCATCTCCATGATCTTTCCCTTTCTTGTCTTTGCGATCTTCTTGCTTTGACGAACCTCCTTCATGTCCTTTCCGCTCTTGTCTCTCTTGAAAAAGAATGTCCACCTTAGCCTTCATCTCAAGGAATGCTCTTCGAAATTCTTGCTCACTGATCTCATCAGGAACCTCCATTCCAGAAACAGACATCTTCAGAAATGTTCTATGCTTCCCGATCTCAGGATCAAATTCTTCAAGCTTGCCTTCACCCTTCTAAATCCTGGATCTCGTTAGCATTCAAGAAAACAAATAACTGCAATAATAGTCAACTGAGCTCTGATACCACTTGATCTGTATAGGATCTAGACTAGATTGCAATATTTAAATGCTTAACTTTTACAATGCTTTTACAATGATTATTCCAAGTTAATTAAATCAAAATTAACTTATGGAAATAATTAAAATGACAAGTAATAACAAGGTGATTATAACAGAAAGGAAGGAAATGAGAGAAAGAAAGAGAGAGAAGAAGAGAAGTGCAAACAGTGTTTGATTATGGAGTTCATCACAAATGTGACTACATCTCCGGGTCCACTCCAATAGAGAGACCGATCCGATTAACTCCAAAATCAATTACAAAGCACCACAATCATTCTCCAAGCACTTCGGCAGCATAACAACGCTCTGACGTGCAAGAATGGAATCTCTACAAGACCTCTCTTCTGATTATCTCCATAGCTTCAAGACTTCGTCACCTGAAAGAAAACTTCCCTGAAAACTATCTTAAAAATTACTTAAACTCACACCTAAACCCCTCCTTTTATACATAAAATATGCTTAATAAGTCTTAACCACTCATTAAATGTATAACCCCCATTAAATAGCTCGTACAACAACCCTTTTGTCTCCAAATAGCTTCTGGTTTTGATAGTTGGAGGTAGTTTCACTTGTTTATGGCTTACTTAGCCATTTGGTTAAGGTTTCGGCTCCAAATCTTCAACAAAATCGACCGAGCTCCCAATTTATCAAGGAACATTCGGTGGTTGAATGGCTATAAAACATTTTGGTGGCCGCGGGGTCGATGGTTCCAACCCCGCCGGCATTGCTTTTAACAATTAACCCAAAATTTTAAACAAGAAAAACAAATAATTCCATATATATTATTGATCGCTGCGTTTGGTGCAACGGCTAACGGCCCGGCCGTTTGGGCGGAGATCGCGGGTTCAAACCCGTCCGCCCTTTTTGGCAGTCTGCCTAACAAACCCCAATCGCCGAAGGCTTGATACGTGTCAACATGGTATTCACCGAACCTGTTGACGTGTATGCCGACGAAGACAATCCGTACGCTGACTGGACCGCTGACAAAGCCGATGACGTGTGCTGATTGGACTGCCCGTACTGTACAGTTGGACACGTGTCACACTATGATTGGTCCATACTAGATAACTCAACTGCCATGTGTCTCACTGAAATTTGTCCACATAGAATCCGTATAGTACGGACTGACACGTCAGCATGATGACGTCATCATCTATACCTTCAAGTCAACTGATCTTTGACTGTTTGTAACTCGAGCATACGATGTCGGATTTCAATGAAACAAACGCCATCGGAATCATCTCAACAAGCTCTTCACGATGACGTTGGTTCCATCAATTTCTGAGAAGATCCTTTTTTTCACCTTCTGGACGCCCCTGAAGTCAGTTTGACTGGAAGTTTGACCGGTCGTAACTTGCACAAACGGAGTCCTTTTTGCCCCATTCAAATTGCATTGGAATCAGGATGTTGAGCTCTTTCAGATGGTGCTGATTCTGGAGAGAAATGAGACACTTCAATTTCACTGAAAATATCCACCAGATCACCTAGGGTAGCCAATTTTTTTTTTCTTAAATCAAATTTATCAATCCTAGGGTAGTCATCACATTTTTGTAGTATAAGTTAAAAATAACATCATGATTTTTGTGAAGCAACACCTTCACATAGATTAGAAAATTGTCTTTTTGGGCTTAAAACATAACAACTTATATGTTGTGCTTGTGGTGATTAGGCTTATGCTCTCCCCTTAATTGGGTGATCAAAGTGCCAGATTCATATTTACTTCATGCTATTCACGCTTTGTCAAATCCTTTAGAAGGCCTGCCATAGTGGGAAAAAGTACTCACCCTATGGGAATGACCTAAGTGGGAATGCCTAAAGCCAAGGATTCCAACCCACTATAATCAAAATGCAGGTTGTTGATGAAAGTCCAACTTGATGGTAGTGAGCAAGCTAACCATCCCCAAAATGTTTGTTATAAAGATTGGGAGGTCTCCTGAGGGAGTTTATCAATTTCCGCACTGCACGAAAGCCCTATTTATGAACCATAGAGTAGTACCCCACCGAGTTAATATCCAAACATTGTCATACTCATGGTGCAAGGGTAGGAAAGAATCTTCTCCCAAGACACCCACCATATAATTTCCAAGGACCGTTTTCTCAGAGGATGAGAAATCCAACTCTAAGTACACGCTTGGAAATGACAAAAACATGGGTGCCTTCTAGGGGGTGACATGGCCATGTGCGTAAACGCAATTCAAAATGTGGGTTGTGAGTATAACGATGACCTATTTGTCATTAAGTGTGAGTCTATTTGATTTGTGTACTTTTGTCAAATCAACCCATGAAAATCAATAAGGACCATTCATGGTTCTTGAACATACACGATCTATTCAGTTTAAAACAATTATCTCGCAATTGCTTGCTGTTTTTTCACAAAATTCATTAAAATCAGATTAAAGATCATCCTCAAAACAACAAGTCAAATCAAACCAAGAAGTTCATGATTCGAAAGTGGAAGTCCACCACGTTTGTCAAGAGAACAATCAAAATCACCAAACCCAAGAAACCTCTTAGTTATTGAGATAATTTTAGGAGAAGACATTTTCTATATCAAAATCGGAAGATATTTTTACAACATAGAACCTTCATCCATAGATATCACGATTTTGCTATGGGTCACACTTTAGATTACGTAGTAGAACCACTCTATTCATGAGCCTTCTTCCAAAGGAGAGATCTCACATAGTATGCCACAAGGCCAGATCAAATATTGCAATAGAGAGTCTCAAAAGTTCTATTTTTAGCACTCTAGAAACCTATTTCAACGCTTTGGGTCACTGTTTTAGCGCTTCTGTGAAATAGTGCTTTCAGGCACTGTTTTAGTGCTTGCAGTCTTTATTTTAGTGCTTTCATAAAACAACGCTTTCATCACATTTTCAGTGCTTTAAAGCATTGTTTCAGCGCATCTGTAAAGATAGCGCTTCCATCACCTGTTTCAGCACTTCTGGACTTTGTTCTAGCACTTCTGTGAAATAGCGCTTCTATACTCTATTTTAGTGCTTTCAAAATAGAGAGTTCAAAAATCATACTAGTTGGTATGTCTGTCATTTTATCCACAGTTTTTACCAGAACATAAGTTTCTTTTTATCAAAATCACTGTCTAGAGACAGAAAACAGATAGGTTTATACAAATTTCCAATCTTATAAACTGAAACAAGATCTTGCAAATCAGAAGTGTCAAATCAAAATACACGATCGATTATTACCCTAAAGTTTCATTACAAGATACTATCATCCTTTATCATGAAACCAAGTAAAGTAATCAAACTTATAACATAATCTTATCAATAAGATCAGTCATCTTATTCGACTTTGTTAAAAGTTCAATTGACAAATTTCCAACATAGAAGATCAACATTTCAGAAGAAAGGGTAAAAATTTGTATGCCAATCTTCACTAGATCCCAAAAATAGAGACTCTTAGAACAAGAACTTGAAACATCCCAAACAATGGCAGAGGAAAATCCTTGGAACAATCTGAACCAAAATGATAAGAGCGAAATAACTCCAGAGGATATTCAAACAGCTCAACAAGATCCCAAGTTCCATAAATTTATGGAAAAGATCTTAGAACAAGACATGGAGAAATATCTCTTGATGTTGGTTGAATTAGGTGCCAAACTTCCCAAGGAATTTGATGTAAATCATCTGAAGGAAGCACTTGGAACAAGTGAGACTGAAATACTGCAACCCACACAAACACTAGATCTAGTTGCTACTTTGACATCCCAAATGTAAATGTTACAACAACAGATATAGGATATGATGAAAGGGAGTACCAAAAGGTATGCGATATAGGATATTTTTCCTTATCCTTTTGATGCAACAGTCAGCCTAATACCTTTTCCAAGACACTGTGAATTCCCAAAGTATGACAAGTACAATGGAAGAACGGATCTGATAGATCATATCTGGGAATTCAAAACAATGAGCCTTGAGTTTTCCCAAGAGGAAACTTACTTAATGAGATTATTCCCAAGGAGATTTGGAGGTGCATGTATGGAATGGTTCTCAAAATTATAACCAAGTATCAGAACTTTTGAAGAACTAATCAACAGGTTCATCTCCCAGTATTCATTTAACATCCAACATGATGTTACAATAAAGGATCTTTATAACCTAAAGCAAAACAAAGGGGAGACATTCTTTTCTTTTTTACAAAGATGGTAATGATTGTTCGCTAGATATCCTTGATCCATTCCTGAGGAAGAAAAGATGGAGTTGTTCATTGAAAACTTGACAGAAGAAATGAGTTATAAACTTGAATTACAATGTCCTCCCACATTCGAAAAAGTAATAGAAAACGGTCTTAAAATTGAAGAAGCACTAGTCAAAAGAGGAGTTATCAAGCATTTCAATGATAAAACAAATCAAACAAATAACTCCTCCAATCAATACTCAAGTAATGAAAAGCCAAAATTTTGGCAAAAGAATTGAAACACAACTACTAATGAAAAAAATAAATGATTCCCAAAATGTCAAATCAGTTTTTAAGTTGATAGCATCTACATCGAAGAATCAAAATAATGATCAAATTATCAAGTTGAATATCATACAAAGCAACGAGATCGTAAAAACACAGTCATATCAGAAACCATCAAATCGGCATAGGTTCACACCTTTAGGCCAAACAATAGAATCAGCAATGAAAGAATTAGTCACTAGTGGACTTATCACTACACGAGAAGCCAGATTCTGGGGTCCAAAGGTCAAACCACCATGGTGGAATGATGCAGATTACTATAACCTCCATTAAAACAAAAGCCACAAAACCAACGATTGTATGGAATTGAAACACATGGTACAAGATCTGATCGACAACAACAAAATATATGTGGAGGTATCCCAAAACAATAATGATCATTCAGCCTTCAAGGACCCTTTGCCAAACTATGATAAAGGAGCATCATCATCTTCAAACAACAAAGGTAAGAACATCAATCATGTCTATGAAAAAAAAATCCTTTGTTTATCTGAAGTAGAGAGTGATCATACAGTTGGTCATGACATTGATGAAAGCAAAACCAACAAAACTACCCCTTTGGATTTGCTCCCAAGCATACAAAACTCTGAAAATCAAATCAATGTCTTAAAAATCAGAGACCATTAGGAACATCAACCAGAAAATGTAGTAACTAGGGGGAAATCCAAGGTAGTGTTAAAGGGAGTTGGGTCTACACATGCAGTTCCACCTCTATCTCATTAAAACATTGTCAATCAACTACAAAAAATTCTTGCACAGATGTCGATACTAGAACTCCTTAAATTATCACCATCGCATAAGGAGGTTCTAGAGCAAGCACTAGTAGCCACTACGGTACCAAAGAATCTAGATTTTTTTCGGTTCCAAGCTATGGTGGGGCATTTGACTACCCCGCATTGTCTATCATTCTCTGAACAAGATGATGTCTCACTAAACCATCCCCGTAATACCGCACTCCATATCAAAGTCTTAATCTACAATCATCGCGTCAAGAGAGTCTTAATAGATGGGGGAGTTGGTTTGAAAATTTTCACTCTCAAGTTAATCTGTGCACTAGGGTATTCCGATGATGCTATTGATGCCCGAAGGGAAATGACTATAAAAGCATATGATGAGGAAGAAAGATTATCTAAGGGATTAATTGTGTTACCCATTCAAGTGGGGACAATGATGAAACACATAACATGTCAAGTATTGGAAAAAGAGTTGACATACAACATACTGTTAGGATGACCATGGATCCATGAAATGTAGGTCATATCTTCAACATATCATCAATGTTTAAAGTTCCCAATAAATGGATAGGAGGTGACTATATCTGCTAATTATAATCATCCTCAACATTGTGACACACTTAGAATCTCTCAAGATACCTTTGTGCCTCACAACAGGGAAGCATCCAGCTCAAAATCATCCAATGAAGAAAAACATCCAAGTATCACCACCAAGTGGGTAGAGAAGAAGGGTAAAGAAAAAGAAACAAGTCCTGTTGAAACTCAATTAACAAATAATCTATATCCACAAACTTCTTTATCACAAAAATTTCAAGAGCAAGTCCAACTAATAGACAGTGGAATGGGTAAATATTCTATGGAGCAATCACTTAACCTTTCATATTCAATGCCATCTCCTAAGACATATGGTCAACCATCTATGATCAAACATCACACATCATTACCAGTCCCAGTTCTTGAAGAAAGGTTGTCAAAATTGGTACCATAGAGGATGAATCGGACAACAAAGCAATCCTGGATTGTCTATATAAAGATGCGGAACCCTCAACATCAAATATCAGTAATAAAAATGTTAATATGAACACCGACAAATATGGCAAAGGAAAAACTATTCTAGAAAAAATGGGTTGTGAGGGACAAGGACCTATTGGATTAAGGAAGGATGGAATCATAGAGCCTATTCAAACCCTCACTCTCCATTCAAAAGAGAAGCTAGGAATAGGATACTCTAAGGAAGAAAAACATGAATTGACATAGAAATTTGTAGAAAGGATCCTTCAGATTAGAGAAAGCTCTGAAAAGGATTCAAATGAATATGAGTGGGATCTGTGTTCTGATATATCTTTCACCGATATTAAAGTTGATGTATTCCAACAATATGCACCTACACATGAAGAGGGACAAGGCTCTAGGTGTAGACCACTCGTAGTAGGATCACTAAATATCAATGACTCAAGTGGGGACAAATAGACCTCGAGTGAACTAGATGATCTTGAAGAGGGTACCATCATTGACCTCGATATTCCAATAAAAAACTATGATGAAATGGCTATCCAAACCCTTACATCCATCAATCTAAATGAATCCAATGACCTCATGCCATTAATCCATCCTAAACTAATTGATTGGGAACTTGTCAAACATCTAACTATGCCAAGATTCATAGACAATGATGCCATCGTAAATTTTCTATGTCATAATGAACCTTGTACAAGTTCTATCTGTAATACTCATAACAACATGACTCGGCAGGAGGGTGTCAAATCTTCCAGTTGCAAAATTGAAAATAGGGAAAATAGATCTAATGGTGAAAACCATTCTATGGTAGCATTAGATCTGGAAAAAGAAAAAATAAAAAATGCATCTAACAGTGAAAACCTTTCTGAGGCACTGAAGGATGGAAGATTTGACACTCTTCCAGAAAATTATCATGAGTGGTCATCAGTTCTGGTAGAACCAACACAGTCTGTGAACATTGACACTAAAGAAAAGACAAAAATCCTACATCTGGCAGAATCCATGACAGATCAAGAGAGACCAAAATTCATCAATTTCTTTAAGGAAAGAAGCATCAACTTTGATTGGTCATACTCTGATATTCCAGGCTTAGATCCAAATCTGCTCATGCATCATTTGTCTTTGCCCGCAGGAATCAAGCCCGTCAAGAAAAAAATGAGAAAAATGCATCCCCACATCACATTGATGGTAAAGACAGAGCTAAAAAAATTGTTATATGTTGGATTCATAAGGTCTATAGACTACACCGAGTGGATATCAAACATTGTACCTGTTTCAAAGCTGAACAATAGCATCAGGATATGTACAGATTTAAGAGACCTAAATAAAGCATGCCCAAAGGATGATTTTCCATTACCAAATATAGACATCATTGTGGACTTGACTATAGGGCATGCCATGCTATCAATCATGGACGGTTTTTCAAGATATAATAAAATTAAAATAGCTCCAGAAGATCAAGAAAAGACAACTTTTACATGTCCATGGGGAACCTTCTGCTGGAACGTCATGCCATTTGGTCTGAAAAACACAGGAGCCACCTATCAAAGAGCAATGATGAAAATCTTTCATGATATGATGCACACCTTCATGGAGGATTACATGGATGATATTCTAGAAAAATATTGTACAAGGGAAGGACATCTACATATTCTGAATAAAATCTTCACATGGCTAGAGAAATTCAATGTCAGGTTAAACCCTAAGAAGTGTGTCTTTGGGGTCACATCAATAAAACTATTGGGGTACTTTGTCTTAGAAAAAGGCATTGAAGTGGATCCAGTGAAATTCAAGGCAATAACGGAAATGTTGCCTCCTAGAAATATCAATCAGCTCAAATCACTACAAGGAAGGCTCCAATCGATCAAAAGATTTATCTCCCAGCTAGCGGACAAAAGTCATCCTTTTAATCATCTGTTGCATAAAAATGTGGTTTTCAAATGGGATAAGGGGTGTGAGACAACGTTTGATCAAATAAAATAGTATCTCATGTCACCGCCTATTTGCATGCCACCAACCAAAGGAAGGTCTTTGATATTGTACATTGTCATGACATATATCTCTTTGGGGGCACTATTAGCACAAGAGGATTATGAAGGAAAACAACATGCCATATACTATATCAGTAGAACATTAAATGGTTATGAAATAAATTAAAATTTCATAGAGAAATCTTGCTTAATGGTGGTGTTTTCTACTCAACAATGGAGACATTATATTCTAACTCATACAATCAAACTAATAGCAAAGATCGACCCCTTAAAATATCTACTCAGTAAAGTTGCCTTAACAGGTAGATTGGAAAAGTGGGTCATGCTATTAAGTGAATATGACATTCAATATGTGGAGAGAAAAGCCATCAAGGGTCAAGAAATCACTAAACAATTAGCTGAGGCTCCTCTACCAGATGATTGACCAATGACAATGGAGTTTCCAGATGCAGACATTCTGACAGTGATGCCCCAACAATGGGTATTATATTTTGATGGATCATACACACAGCGCAGATCAAGAGCAGGGATTTTGTTCATCTCTCCCCAAGGACACACCATTCCAAAGTCATATAGACTGATGTTTCAATGTACAAATAATGTGGCAGAATATGAAGCATTGATCATTGGGGTCAAAATAGCAATTCAATGGAAGATCACATAATTATAGGTATATGGGGACTCTCAACTAGTCATTTATCAAAGTGAATGACGAGTATCAAATAAAAGATGAAAAGTTGATGCCCTACAAGCAACAAATAGATGATCTAAAATAGTTCTTTGTCAGTATAAAGTTTGATCAAATTCCAAGGGTAGAGACCAAAGTTGCGGATGCTATGGCCACAATTGCTTCATTATTACAATTGCCAAAGAAACGTGGTTGTTATGAGTTTATGGTAGAACAAGTATCATGTCCTTCCCATAATAATTTGGAGTCTGCTACCATCTGCCATCTAGAAACCATTGAAACCTCCATCTATGAAAAAACCTATGCTTACATGAAAGATGATATCCTTCCTCCTGATCTTTCCAGGAACCAAAAATGAAACTTCCTCCACCAATCCACTTGACATAGTTTAATCGTAGACATACTTTGTCATTGAGGTCTTGATGGTACCTTACTCCGATGTCTAGAACATGATGAATCTGAAATAGCCCTATGAGAGGTTTATGAGGGTATTTGTGGCACTCATTCGAGTGGGATAACTCTAGCCAAGAAACTCCTTCATTTGGGATATTATTGGCCATGCATGGAGAAAGAATCCTATTAGTTTGTCAAGAAATGTCAAAAGTGTCAGCTTCAGAGCAATCTGATTCATGCACCGGCACAAGAACTGCATCCCTTCACATCCACATGGACTTTTTGTCAATGGGGCCTGGATCTAGTAGGAAAAATAAATCCATCTTCATCCAATGGACACAAGTTCATTATCACAGCTACAAAATATTTCACAAAATGGATAGAAGCAGTGGCTCTTACAACCATCATTGGGAAGCAGATATCCTTGTTCATCTTGAATTACATAATCTGTCGGTATGGAAACCCTCAAACCATTATCACTGATAATGGATGACCTTTAAAGAATCAAGATGTCCAAGAACTACGTGAAAAGTTCCATATCCAACACCGTTTTTCAACACCATACTATCCATAAGGAAATGGCCAAGCAAAGGCCTCTAACCAAATGATTCTAAAAATTCTAAAGAAGACGGTTAACAATGTTGGACATGATTAGCATGTTCAACTCAATCCTGCCTTGTGGGCCTACATAACAAGTATCAAAACACCAATAGGAGCTACACCATATGCCTTGGTATATGGATCAGAAGCCATATTGCCCATCGAAATAGAGATTCCATCCCTTCATGTATCACTCAGAGGAATCATTTCAGATGAAGACTATAGGGTATCTAGACTGCAAGAACTGGAATTTTTGGATGAGCATCGTCAACAAGTTGTTAATCATCTAACGACTTATCAACAGAGAATGTCAAGGAGTTACAACCATGGGGTAAAACCGAGGGTCTTTCAGGTTGGTGATTTGGTACTAAAGGAAAACCCTAGGAATTAGTAGGATAGGGAGAAGAAAGGGAAATTTGAGCCTAACTAGCTTGGTCCTTTTGTCATCATATCAGTGTATGGATCAGAGGCATATCAACTATCAACATTAGAAGGGAATTTTTTTGATGAACCTATCAACAATATCCATCTCAGAAAGTTCTATACTTGAATCTCCTAGTGCACGATTCAAACTTCTGAAAATGGTTTCCTTGATGAAAACCTAGCAAATAGGCATCTTGGCAACACAAAAATACAAAATACAAAAAGAAACAAAAAGAGAAAAATGAGAAAAATACATAGAACAAAGAGTGTAATCAAAACATATGGTGAAAACCTAGAAACAAGCATTGTATGTGATTCTAAAGATCCACTTTCC
Source organism: Sequoiadendron giganteum (assembly GCA_007115665.2). NCBI lineage: Eukaryota > Viridiplantae > Streptophyta > Pinopsida > Cupressales > Cupressaceae > Sequoiadendron > Sequoiadendron giganteum. The sequence goes on from CM021104.1 coordinate 32,893,366, forward strand.
CATCTATTTTGATACATATTGGGATCAATAATCTGGTAATCAATACAGTTTCATATCATGTCATTAGTCTTGCCATCATTGCATCCATATCAAAATCATTTCACATAGTCAAGTCTTACTCCAAAGCTTGGGGGCAACATCTGGATATCACTAGGGGCAACAAAAACATCAGTTTCACCAAAGGGAAAACAACAGTAGGATAAGAACATGAAAACAATGATCAAACTACAACATCAATCATCGTTAGAAGGGCATCAAACATTCGTATCATATCAAAAAATCCAAAAACATGTCAAAAAGTCAGTCTAGAAAATCCAAAACCAAAATCACGAGTATGAGTCAGTCGAACTACGTGGTCTCTGCGTGTGTAACGTAGGAAAGGCTAATCTTTGATCAGCCCCCAAGACCCATAGGATACGTTAGTAGGTTAGGTATTTGGTCAAAAATCTCAAAAATCCAAAAACATGTCAAAATTAGGATGGATGATCTGAAATTTGAATAATGATTGAAACAATCTAAGTAAAAATGGATAAATTATACCTTTTGATTATCCTTTCTTTTGGAGTAACTTGATGATGTATCGCACTAGAGAAACAAGGAAGAAAAATGATATTTTTTTTGTCTGTTGTCTGTAAGTTAATCATTCAAATGTATGAACTGTCAGGGGATGTGCTATGGAAATGTATCACCGATGACATTCAGAATTCACACATTGAAATGATTAATCACTACCTGTTTATGCAATGAATGCTCAGGTCATCTCGGTTCAATTATACCTAGATGCTTGTGTTCACTTGCAATATCAAAAATCATGAAAGTACTCAGGTCATCATTGGTCTAACACATACCACTAACGCTTGTACTCACTTTCAACATCCAATAAAAGCTCAATGATGACACAAAGCACAAAAGTACTATTAAAATGACAATGGTTTTTGCATATAGTTGCATGTTAAAATTAGACTGCATCCATCATAAATTCATTAGCTGTAGAGTAATTGTTACATAAAGGGATTCTAATTAATGATTATCTTTTCTACAAATAGAACTGAGTATACTTGACATAAATCAAAATCATCAAAAAAAATGTAGAAGTCATCATCTCATCATTAAGTTTTGTCATTTCATCATTCATACATTTTACATCAAATAAATTATGCATTAAATTGTACCATAAATACATCATGTTCATTTTACCATAAAACATTCATTACATTATCATCCATCAACATCATATGCATTTGATCACTTTTTAAACCCATACATCATTTGTCATCCAGACATTTTATCACATTTAAAATAAATGCAATTCATGTCATTGTTATCATTACATCATCCATTATCATTCATCATAAGACCATCATTTTTTATCATTATCACATTTTTAAATAAAAAGCATTTATCCATCCATCCATACATTTTATTACACTTGAAATAAAAGCATCATAAGATCATCATTTAGAGATTCATACATTACATCATACATCCATATATCATATAATCTGCATATTCATTTTATCATTTTTATCATCATCACATTTAAAATAAAATGGATTTATAATTACATCATCACATTGAAATAAAATCATTCATATAGAATCACATGTTGCATAATCACATAACAAATGCATCCATCACATATAAATCATAAACCATCATAAGATCAAATCAACTGCATCTCGTATATATATCATCCATGTCAAGTATACAATGAAGTTTGAAATAAAGATACATCATCAAAAATGAGCTAAATTGTAGTGTACATCATATCTCAAAAGGATAGTCCTGAAATCACAGATAGCATCTATGATTTGCTACTGCCAGAATGTGCGGCCAAACAGGACCAATACCACCACCACCCCCAGAAGGACTAGGATCTCTGGGATCTATCCATGGAGGTTGTGTCACACCCTCACTCACTGTCCGAGTATGAGTCCGATCAGATCTCGATGGGGCATAACTGACTCTACGATCGGCAGGCACTGCATCATGGTATCTCCCCCTGTAGAACTCTGCCTCTTGGCCAGCTTGTAGAACCTCTCTCATATAATCGGCCATCGAGGTACCATCGGCCATCTCCTGTGCCCTCTCGTCAATCTGTCAGGCACTATCTTGCTCAATTGTCAATGTGGCAACCTGAGTCTACACAGCGGCCAACTGTCCCTGTACCTATGCTAGAGCCTAAGCATGGGCCTAAGCTTGAGCCTACATTTGAGTCTACATTTGAAGAAGCAAACCCTGGGCCTATACCAATTGACCCTGTAGCATCTGTACCCGTGTCTCGAGACCTGCAATCTGTCTTTGATGATCGACTGATGACACTGCCACTACTTGCCTCTTGCGAGGCCTACTAGATGAAGGAACACCATTGACAAGCCCTGCCTCTCTGCCACCTTCACAACCACCATAACTATCATCGCTATTGCTGCCATCACTACCACTCTCTGTGCTAATTCCTGATGGAGTATCACCCTCACTATCCATAGAACCCTCATCAACATCCTCCTTTATGGGTAACGGTGTTGGCTTATCTAGAATGGTGATGCGAGGATGTGGAGTCAAAGCCAAAAATATAGCGTACTCCTCTGTAATAGGTGCCTCTGCAATGTCTTTGTGCATGTCCCTGGGTGATGGCTGCAGTGTCTTGTATCCCTCTATTAAGACCTCATATGAAAAATAAGGCCCCCAATCCGCTACATCACTCTACCGCCTAGCATAGTGGACTACCCCCTATGGCATACACTAAATGATGTCATACTATCTGTACACTCATCGTAGCAAAAACCTCTCCAAAACAAAGGGTGTCCAACCAATCAGCTACATGGAATCACAAAGATACCCCAACACTGCATTGTCCTCGTCCTACTGCTCACAGTCTAGATATGGCCACTAGAAGATGCTCTCCGTATCATCCAAAACTCTCCTCCAATGCTCCAACTTACCCATTCGAGCCTGGGTAAGCCGACCTCTATACCGAAACACATATGGTCTGCTTGCTGGTCTATCCATAACTGGAAATGGTCGAGCAATGGAAAAGTGCTCCCATGCCCACACTTGTAACAGGGTCATCCTTGTTGATAAACTACGTGCCCCAAGGTATACCACTGAATGAAGGTCATGGTAGAAATGTGCCAACATGCACATCCCCCATGCGTATCTTGTGCCATGTATGACCATGCTCTCTAGAATCCTGCCCCAACCCATAAGGAATCCCTTTGACCTACGATCAAGGCAAAGGAAACCTCCAATGAATCCAACAAGCACTGGTGGTAGTGAAGCATATGCATCAGCAATCCTCCTCCATTGGACACTCAGACCTACAATATCCTAATCTTGAAACACTCTGCGGAGAGCATCTCTCCCACCAGCCTCATGAGAATCGTACACCACAATCTCCCCCATAAACAAAATGTGCAAAATCGACAACACATCCTCAGGTGTCAATGTCATCTCACCAATGGGCAAGTGAAAGGTGTTATGGTCACTATGCACCTCTCAGCCAAAGTGGTAAGGAGACCCTGATTAATCATAATCTGGGGCATGTCAAGTAAACTGGTGAGGCAACATCGACCTATAATCTGAATCTCACCTGGAGTCAGATGAGGTATCAAATCGGTCATCCAAGGAAACCACTCTCGCATCTAGAGATTACCTAGATGCTCCTATCATCATGAGAAAATTTAAAATTAGTGCACTATGTCAAGAAATCAAAAGTCATTCTACTATCAAGTCTAAATAAAAAATTGGTATGAATTTTTCGATCAAAATTCATGAACAAACATCAACAAATCTCACCTATCATGAGGTTCATCAAACATTATCTAATCTCGCCTATCATGAGATTTATCGGATATTGAATCATTTTCTCGTCTATCATGAGGATCATCATTAATAGGATTATTCTCACCTATCATGAGAGTAACTCTTATTTAATCATCAAAATCAATCATCAGGCATTTGGATCATCAATCATACCAATCCGAAGAATGGACATGATCGAAATTGACGAAATGAAGGTTAATTAATTCAAAATCTGCAATTCTGACATAGATGCGCTAAAACAGGCATCCAAAGTGCTAAATTTCACAAGTGCTACTTTATCCATCAGATGTGTTAAAATAGGCACCCAAGGCGCTATTTTATTTAAAGTGCTATTTCAGCACTCCGAGGTGTTATAACAGGCCATCGAATCACTAATTCACCCTAAGTGTTGTTTTACCGCATCAATGTGCTAAGATAGTCCATCAAAGCACCACTTTATCAAAAGCACTACAACAGACCATAAAAGCGCTAATCTACCAAATCAAAGCACTAGAATATTCTAGGTGCTAAAATCTGGCATTGATGCACTAATTCAACCTACCTAAGCGCTAAGATCATGAAAGCACTACATCAAGCACTAAATCTCAAAGTGCTACTATAGCTAATCAAAGCACTACACCAGAGTGAAAGCGCTACAACACGACTTGGAGGTGCTAAACTAACTAAAAAACACAAAAACCATTACAAAGCATAAAAAACAAAATTGCATGAAAATTGAGGAGGATTATGGGTACATACCAGAGGTCCATACGCGGTCGGCCGCTGGTGATGTCGAAAGTGCTCAAAATGGTGAGTGTGGTAAGGGATTGGCATCTTGCTCTAGCTGGCTGAAAGGTCTCTCTCACAAGAATTTGAAACTCAAAAAGTACAAATGACTTTGAAAATGACATTTTGGACTATATATAACTTTTGAAAAGGGATTTTTGTGGGTTTTTGATTATATTTTGATTAACTTTATCCGTGAAATTAATTAAAAGTCATCTGCAGGCTATATTTCTTCATCATTCTTAGGAGATAAATTATTTCTTAATCATATCTTCATCAAATCAACAGAAAATCATAAAAAATTCTAAAATTCTAAAAAAATCATCAAATCATTAATTTATCTCTTGAGGGGGCATATTATCGACAATCTATATCTGGGGCATGTCTGGGGCATACTAAATTTTCATCATCGATCCTGGCAGTAGTAGCAAAAATTTTCTTCGAAGCAACGCGTAAACACATCACTTCGAAGAGGGGAAAAATGTATACACCTAAAATTGGTCTGGAGAATTTTGATTAATTAAATACAAATTATTTGATTAATTATTCTATTTTTCCTCTATTATTGAATAAATAGAAATATTTATTTATATAGTTCACATTCACATTCACATTTAAATTCTTCTAATATCTCATCTTAATTAAATAAACAAAATTAAATACTTTGTTTGATTTAATTATCATTTTCCTATTTTATTATATCACATCAATCTTAAATTAATTAAATAAAGATTAAACACTTTATTAATTAATTGCCATATTCTTTTGTTTAATTGAATAAACAACTTCTATATTTCATTTTATTAAATTATTCACCCTCTTTTGCTAATTTAAATAAATCAAAATATTTGAATAAAGGCATAAGGACTATTCCATCTATATGTCCTCAAAATTGAATTAAATATCCTATGTCTAATTTATGTCTAAAATCATGTCAAAATTAATACCTTGAAACTTCACCAAAAATTTTGGAGACAAATTGGAGACAAATTCCAAATTCTTCTCTCAATCCTCCTCCATCAATCTTTCCTCTTCTCTTGCTTGGTGTTTTCATGGGTAGAGACAATCTCCAAAATTATCTCAATCTCCTCCATCTTTCACCATTCAATCATCCAGATTGAACCCGACCTCTCTTTGCCATCCCTATGCATTTCTACAGCCAAGAAATCTATAAATAAAGCCTCATTGAACCAAGAAAAGGATCCCTAGGTTATCAAGTTTACTCTACAGAATTTCATCAAGCATCTAAGCATCCAAGCATCCAAGCATCCAACATTCAAGCATGAAGCATCAAATTTTGATATCATGGCTGCCTCCTGTAGCTGCATTTGTCAATTTTCATGTCAATTCATATTGCATTAGTTTCATTTATTCATATAGATATTATCAACATCCTTCTCATTCTCTGAATTGTCATTTTAACAATCATAGTGCTCAAATGATCTGAGAGCCATAGTGATTTAATAAATATTTGGAGATAGAGAGCAATATGACACTTTAAGTAGATTATTAATTTGAATTAGTTCAATTAGCTTTGTCTTAATTAATCCATATTATCAGTATTATATTCTAATTTAGTTCATTATGTTAGTTTAGAGATTTTATTGTGGTATGTAAGTTTTCTTGGGTGATATCCAAGGCATAAGAGGGTTATATATAGAAGTTAATAATTCTTATGTTACCATCAAATTGTGGCACAATAGCCCAAAGATGAAATTAAAGAAGACCCCAAGTGGGGAATCCAAACATAGTGATGTGTGAGAAATGAGAAGTGAAATGAGCATAAATGAGATTAAAATAAAATAAAGGATAAATAATGCAACGAAAACAACCAACATATAAATAAAAGGAAAAATAGAAATAAGGACCAATGAAAATGACTAAGTAATGTAAAGAGAAATAGATTGTAATGAAAATAGCTAGCATAGGAGAAGAATATAAAATAAAATACTCTATGAATAATTGATATATTTAAAGGTTTTCCCCATTGAAGTAGATTTCCATAATCCATGATGCTACCACCACTATTTGTGGCTTACTAGTTATTATCATTTATTCATAGAGTATTTGATTTTATATTCTTCTCCTATGCTAGCCATTTTCATTACAATATATTTCTCTTTACATTACTTGTTTGTCATTTTCATTGATCCATATTTTTTATTTTTCCTTCTATTTATATGTTGGTTGTTTTCCTTGCATTATTTATCCTTTATTTTATTTTAATCTCGTTTATGCTCATTTCACTTCTCATTTCTCACACATCACTATGTTTGGATTCCCCACTTGGGGTCTTCATTAATTTCAGCTTTGAATCCAAGAAAAATATTTAATTTCCTCTTTGGGCTATTGTGCTAGCCAATTTCTCATTATACTTCCAAGCTACTATCTCTAGACTCTTCTTCCTAATACAAGTATAGATATACAACATTGAATTCTAGCTATATTATTGACAATTCACTTTTTTTAATTACTAGTGTCTCTCAAATTAATTACATTCCTTGGACTACTTCCATAAGTCCATAAATGATATTTCTATAGTACTCATATCTACTAAATTATTCTATTTAAACTATACTTTTGTGAATACCATGTCAAAATTCTTGGGTTTTACCAAACCAAATAGCTCAATAAATTACCTAGTTCGTGTTCACAACTTTTGTCTATCTATAAATATTTAGGTGATACGTTGAACTTCAATTCAAATTGGTTGTTGATAACCAGAAATTTTTGTATACATAGCTGAAATTATATTCCTTTCTAATCCATAGAATCTTACAACTTCCCTAAAAGTAACCTAACTACAAGAAACACATCAATGTTCTTCTTGGATTGATGAAATGTACCATCTTAGGAAATCTACCCAGAACTACAAATATTGAAACATTTTCTCTTTGTGTTATGAGCAACTCAAATGCAAAATATGTACTTATGCCTACACAAGGTTTCTCTAAAATTTATAATGACTAATATAGACCAAAATTCGAATTGTTCTGCTTAGAAATTGGATATTTCCTACAACCTTAATCAAATTTCTTCATACCATTTTATATTTATAGCTGAATGTAGTTTTCATTCACCATTGCCACTATCTTAGCTACTTGGAAATATCCAATTGAACTATGAATGCAAAATTGATTAACTTGAATTTACTTGAATGCAAAATTGATTGCCTTTGAAAACACCTCTTTTTGAATCAAATAGTGTGTCTATTTTCTTATATCCATGGCTTAAGTCTAATACACACTCTTCATACTTCAATAAAAATATGATTTAAAGTCTTGTACAAATGATTCAGTTCATTACATTTAATTACCTCTACTCTCACCGTTGATAGAAATATTTGTCTCCTGCTCAATGCATCTGCTTCATATTTCACTCCTATGATTTAGTATAAATGCATAGCTTTGCATGATCTCAACTCAAATATGCATCTTCCATTCAAGTTATCAAAGTTGTATTTGCATTGAAAAGTTAAATGGAAGATGCATATTTGAGTTTTATTTCACTAACAATCAACAAGTTTTTCCATATTGTCCATTTGTATTTACAGATCTAGGTTAAAGACTTAAAGATCACTTGGAGTGAAAATTTGTCAAAGTTGTAGTTGCATTGAAAAATTTTCATCTACACGAAAACCCACCTATAGGTCACATCTAGCTATTTCAAAACCTGAGATCTACGAGGAAGTAATTACAGATCTGGGACCTCAAGACCACATTCACACTTTTCAAAAATTCAGATTGAGACTAAGATGGGATCAAGGGAATCTTAGTCCTCCAAGTGGAATCTTTTATAAATTCTTTAGGATTCTATTTTTTCGTATCAAGATTCTTTGTTTGCCCCAAACAACAACATCAGGACTAAGATGGTGGCAAGGGCGTCTTAGTCCTCCAAGGCATATTTTGGCAGTCTATTTGAATTTCTAGAATCCTATTTGCATCTCCAGGTTTCCCAAGTACACATGCCCTAACTTGCAGTTATTCATTTTCATTATTTGTAAGTTCCATTTAGCTCATTTTAGGTTATTTTCATATCATAGTGTGTTTTCAAAAAAAATCTTTTACAAGCATTTGCTTGGTGGTGAACCCTTAAATCTAAAAGAACAGCCCCTCCTAAGTCCTCCTAATTGTGTATTGACTCACCTTGAGAGGTTAATAGTCAATCCTATTAGGGTTCTTAGTACATATTCGAATGACCTAGATAAAATAGGAGGAAAAGGTACCCCATTCATTCCCCCTATTTTATCAATGGTTCAAGAATGAATATCCCATTTTTTTTCTTTGATCTTTAAAATAATGCAAGGGCAAAGGTGCTTCACCTCCCCTTCACCAAGGTCTAAAAAAAAAGGGTATATATTCATGTTTTTTCTCTTATGCCTCTATCTGAACCTTTCAATGTTGATGCTCACAAACAAGCTGAAGCTCTTGATAACTAGACATGTCCCCATCTCAATCCTATCTCCAATAAGAAACAAAATCTGGTCAATCCCTTGGTTGAGGCTCAAATGAATGCTAACCCTCCCCTTTGTATTGCTTCGCTTGAACCTTATGAGGTGGAACCATAGTATGTGATCCCTATCTCTCATGTAAAGAATCCCTTGGCTCAAAAATCCACCATAAAAGGCCTGTTAACCAAAGAGGATCTTTTTGATTTGGCCTCTAAAGGTAAGAAAATCCTAGGAAACCTCTTTGGTGTCAAACTTAAGGGCTAAGATAGTATTGAACAAATAACTACAAAATAGGTTACTATTGAAATCAAAGATGAGGGGGATGAAGACCATGCTGAAGATTCAAGTAGTAGGAAAGGTGAAAGAAGGTCTATTAGACTTGCAAGGCAATGTACTAAAGGAACAATGTTGAGTTTGGAATAACAAGAAGATGGGACCTTGGATGAGGAGGAGCACTTAGATTTAAGAAAAAAAGAATTGGAGGTTGTTCTTAAAGAGGAACCTAGGGAGGAATCTATTAGCAGTGAGGAAGAAGATGAGGAGGGTATTTTTCAAGATGAAGTGAAGGAATCAGAGGAAGACAATGAATATGAAGCTCAAAAATTTGATAAATAAAATGAAGAGGATAATGTGCAAATAATGGCTGACCCTAAGTATGAAATTATGATAGATAAGAGGGCCCTAGAGCATTATAAGACCCATTTTTTTGCTCTACAAGAAAATCTAGATAGGCTTGAAAAGGATTTTAATAGACTAATCTCCATCACACATGGAATTATGAATAGGGATATCTTTTGAACCATGAATGAATTGGCTAATGTGAGGAAGTGGTAGAGGAAAATTGCATCTTATCAAGATATGAATACACCAAATAAAGATATAGTTATTGAAGAAAAGGATACCTAGAGTGAGGAGTTCGATCGGTTAAAGATGGAGTGATACTTAATCAATAGTCCTAAGAATTAACTAGGGGAGCTGGATTCATATTGTTGGTGTTTTTCTTTATGTAAACCAGGTTTATCTTCTATTCTACCTATAGAATTGCCAATTTTAATCAAGGGAAGCTCAAAAGACCTAGACCAACTGATGAAGATTTTAAAAGACCTCCTAAACTTTGGGCTCTGCAAGACTCGAGAGGGTGATCCCTTAATGAGTTTACAATATCTACAACAAAATCATAAACAACATTAACCATGATAGATAATCTCACATAATAGATCAACATAATGTGATAAATCGAATAGAATTGGATGTTCATTAGTAATATCAACCATTTGGAGTGTGAGATAATTACAACACAGCTTCATGGTGAGAGATTATCATTATGTTTAAAATTGTAGCAAGTCCTAGGTGAACATAAAAAAACACCAAATCACAAAGAACAAATACAAATCAGACCAGTGCGATATCCATTGGAGGAGTTAAATTCACCAACAACTAATGGTTCATAGCAGATTTCAACACACAACATATAATATCCTTGATTGTATTGCCTTACAATATCACCAATTTGTACCTTAGCTCAATACTACTCACCAAATCCTTGTAAAAAACATATCAATCCGCAATCTCATTAAAGCAATTTATTTAATTCTTTGAATTAAAGCTAAAACCAGAATTGCACACACAACAACAGTGAGATGAAAAGAATAACCCTTGATTAATTCATTCAAAATTTGAATACATTTGCACATAGGAGAGACATGAGGCTAGATTTATCAGTTAAAATCAAATGCCAATATTGTTATGAAATACTAAATCTCCATAAACTCGAATCCTACAGTAAAATGACACAAAATCCAACTTGCATTTTCTCTGTCACTACAGGCTTTACAATTTTCTATGTAGCTCCACTCCAGACTTCTGACTTGCTAACCTATTACAATGAGAAGATAAAAGAATATGTAGAGGAGAAGAAAATCCAAAAGAAACCCTAAATCGGATCAGAAAAAGGCCATCTAGAAACATCTCCACCATTGAACTGTAATCAACAAAGCCTCTTCATATTTTCCCTGTAACAAACTCTATTCTGTTTTCAAAACAAAATAAATCAACCAATAGAAACAAAAAAATACCCATTTGTATATCTGCAAATTTACCTGTTGTGCAAAAATAATCGTTGCTCGTGAAAATTCATTTTTTGCTCTTTTAAATCATCTTGCATACTTTATAATATTTCACTTTATACATTACTCCACTTTATTTACCAGGGAAAATAACATATTTACCCGTGCACATTAATGTTTTAAATTTTCATTTAAAACATTCCTCTATTTTTAAAAAATGAAAACCTTCGTAAATTATTTCCCCTCGTGCATTTCACTTATCCATATTTCATTTAAAATTTAACTCAACACCCTAGAGAAAAATAAACGGACCCCATCCCTCCATTGAAACATTTTGACAACATTTAGCCAAAATATTTAATTTAAAATGTTTTTTATTTCTCCTCTCTTAATATATGGCTCCCTTATTTTACGTGACCCCTTTAAATTTATGGGGCCCACCATTTATATTTGAAAGCCACCACTTCCCTGCAATCACACAATGAATAATGACCAGGCATCTTTCGATCGCGATATGGTGGGGAACGGTCCATATTTGGCTAGAGTCGCACCCTATTTGCTGACCGTTGATCTCATCCAAACTCCATTTTGTTGCCCTAATTCCTCCATTTTTTGTTCGTTCTTCTACAAGATTTTTAAACACATAACAATGTTGGCCATGCGCTCATCCATCCTTAAGCCTCCCTTCAGACTTCATGCCAATTATTTATGCTCTAATAGAAAATAATACTCAAAATACAGGCCGCGCATTTGCTTGGGAATCTCCAACGCCTCCCAGCCGGAAAACACGCGGATCTCCCCTGCATTTTGTGTGTACCCAGCCACCATGGCATTCCATGGGCTCATCCCTACTACTAGGTACCTCTCAAGTGTTGCATGCACCCTACTCACTGGTGATGTTTACAATAGAATTTCCTCAAACATTTTGAAATATTCTGCTTCAAATGCATGCCTCTCATGCCTTATGCTCTTATGGATCTCCACACCCGCTCCAGGATGCACCCTTACAATTCCTGGCTTGTTCCCATCATTGTTCCATGTGTGAGCCTCCTTTAACTAGTGTGAGCCTCCATTCACTGCTGTGTGCGCACCATCAACTATTCGTTGTGCCCATATTACTTGTTGTGCTCCTCGCATTTGCAACTTGCATTTGCCTACAATTTATTAACGCCCTTTAAACAAAACCATTTTGTCCATATCCCTTTATAATGGCATTCCACTTCATTTCTGATTGCGCCCCACACTAATTGTTTGACTTTTCAAGTTTCATTGGATCCCACCATCTGTTAATTTGCATTTTCCAAAGTGCTTTGATGGAAGTGCGTACCCTCTCCAAGCTCAACTTGCTGATAAATCATTTTTCCATGCTTTATGTTATCAAATATATCCTCCTCCGTTCATTTTGTTGTGCTACAATTCACCAACACATTGAATCTCTATCCAATGAAACAATATACCTGGTATAATAGAGCCCTAGTTGTCCTCCATTTCAAATTCCAGTCTGTTTTTTAGTTCCACATTCTACCTCCTAAAAGCATTGGATATATTGTATCCATCTTAAAATGCCTCCTCAAACAATTCAAAATGGACCTCACATCAAGCCTCCTACCCTCTTGCAAGATGTAAATGTGCATCCTCCTTATTAGAAAAAATTGACTACAAGGTATGTGCAGGATCATGATGGGCCAAAAAATGGCAATGTGTAAGTGATATGATGGCCCATGTGGCTGATGACTTTTTTTTGCCCAAGATTGATGAAACGAAAAGGGTTTTTAAAGGAGATTCTCAGATTTCCACCAATATAAATTATGATTTAATTTGAACTAAAGAAATAATTATTATTCATTTTCTATTTGGATTACGACTAAAGTCCTGATTGATAGGATGATTGAGAAACATCTATAGCTCTCAAACAGTATCACATTTTTTGAATCCGAAACATGCGTCACATTCTATGCTTCACATAATACAATATTAAAAAAAAAAATTGAATTTGATGAAGTTTTGACCAAGTTAAGGTGGTCAAACATACGCGTTTTTTATATTTTTTAAAATTTGTAATAAAATATTCATAATTAATTATTTACTTGGAGACAAATTACAAAAAAATATGCATCACATCAGGACATGAGTCATCTACTTATAACTAAAATCTTATAATTTTTTTTTATCATTTTATTGTGGTGAGGGCGGTCAGACAAACACCTACTTCTTATTTTTTCCCTAAATTTTATATACTACTACATTTAAATTTCAAATTTTCACCAAATAGTTTTTGTTCTTTTATATATAAACCTAGTAGTTTAGAAACTTCATTCAATTTTCTATAGATTCTATTATTACATATTTTTGAAATAATATAGATAACTTATTCAATTTTTTACATCAAGTTGCCTAACTCTGATTTTTTGAATTTTCATTGCCACTTAAGGGCCTATTTTTTCCATGATGATCCTGCACATACCCTACATTGATATGAGAAAAGTTGTGTCCTCGGTATCATGTGGAAATTTAAAAAACTAAACAAGATTTGAACTGTTGTTTCTTATCCCAAGGGAAAATCAAATGCAACCTCACCCGCTTTTTATATGCTTCCGAGAAAAAGCATTTCGAACATTGACATAAACTCCTCAATGCTTTAGGGAACTATAATTGAGCATCCTCCTCACACAAATTATTTGCATTTTTAATTACAAGAATAATGATTGACAAACCACCACCCACTATTCATATAACCATGACTGAATCATTTCCAAAGCACCTCACAATGGTGCAAAGCATGTTGGGCCCTATTAGGCCCGGCTAATTTTTTTTTTTTTTAAAACAAATTTTATCCCCAATTGACCTGAAACTGCATTTTGAATCATGTGAAGTGAAAAAATGAACTAGTTCTTCATCAAAATTTATTTTCTAAGACTTTTGGAGAATAGTGAAAACTGGTCAAAATGCCTCAAGAATCAATCTAGGAAACTTGTCAAATGACATCTTGGAGCAATATAAACTTGCAGGCATGTAGCCATTTAGTCTAGGAATGAATTGCAACAAATGACTCAGATAAACAAGTCATGAGGTGAAAAATATTAATTGGCAAAGTAGGTAAGCTAAACTTTTCTGAAACAACAGTTGTTCTGAAACAATTAAAACTCACTCAACTGCCAATTTGTAAAAATAGTGAAAAAACTCCTGGAGAGCTTCCATCAAACACATGAGTTCATTAAGGTACCCTGAGCACATGTGCAAAAGGAAATTACATGAAACATCTTTGATCAAAAGATATTAACGATCAAAGTTGGCCTTTCAGAAAGGCTATCAGGAATGCGGATGTGAAACTGAAGAAACAACATTTGGTTTCGATCTACTAAAAATAGAAAATCAGATCATGAGGCTCTAAAAACAGACACCCAAGATCATTTAGGTATGGAGAACACATAACAACATTCATTTTGAAATGATAGTCAACTGGTTGCGAAATCCCAACTCAAACAGGAAGCTGTTTCGCAAAATTGAGAATTCGCAAACAAAACAACGCAAAAACGTTCCAGCTTCACTTTTCAAAACCCTGAAAAAACCTATCATGGGAAGTTGAAAATTGACACACATGTTCACATATGTCAATGAAATACCTCTGTAAATGGGTTTTTCTAGGAAATCAATAGGCTTCGAATTCTGATTCTCTAAAGTGGGTCACTCAGACTGACCTCTCAAGTGCACTTCTGAAAGTGCAGATGAAAAATTATCAAAATGGGCACCTCAAATTTACAAAATTTGAAAGTACCATGAGTGGCTCCATCTAGGGATGTATGCCCCATATGGGCATAGCAAGATTCCAGATCTTTGGGAGAGTAGACCAAATTCTAAATCTGTCAAGTGCCTTCAAACTGCTCCCTAATTCAACTTTTGTTTTTTAACTTCATCTGATGACCCCAGGTCACCAAATGAAAAATGAGAATCAACATTCACCTCTGTCAAATACAATTTTGTGAAAAGGGTTGATCCCCCTTAGCTCATGCTTGCGCTTAAAAAACCACAACAACATGAACAATTGCACATTTGCAAACATAAGTGCCAGGTTGCCTTTGGCAAGTAGAAACTTGCTCTGTATTTAACTTCATTTTATGGCAACCAAATAAAATAAGTCACACCACTGTTACTTTCTTTTTTTTTTTGATTGCATATCAAGTGGCATGATTTGGAAATAGTGATCAAGACCATATGAAAGCACAGTTTGATCACAACCATCTTCCTGATTAAACATGTTGGCCTCTCCTATCAGGCAATCATTCATAACATTATCAACATGCTCATAATCACTATGCATCTAAAAGTTAGGCATACTTTCAAAATATTGATTATCATGTGGCAACAACCTATCACATTGATCACATGGATCATTCTTAGGCAGAAAAAAACTTGCCTCAGTATCCTGCATACTGCCACATTCTATGAAAATTCCTTCCATCTGACGGAAATAACACTCACACTTTTCTATATGGCTAGAACTATTAATGTCATTCTGATTACCAATTTGCAGATCAAAATCAACTTGCAGATCAAACTGAAAGTTCTCATAAACAATTTGGTGCATTCCCTGCAAATCATCTTGGCATACGTCAAAGATAAAAGATGCACACTCAAGAGCATCCTTGTACTGATCATTGCAGCCTAGGCTCATCTTTTGACACTTCGATTCAGGTACATAAGGACACTTCTTGGTATCGTGGAAATGAGAATCACATGCATCATTAACATCCAAGGAATGAGCAAATACATTCATCTCAAGTTTGAGAAAATGTTCTGATTCATTTTTTACATCATCATTCCTTTCAAAACCAAATATCTCAATCGAATGCTCAAGAAAATCATCAGTTTCAAAGACACCAGGAAGACAACTCTATGAACTAGTAACCTCATGTACAACACCTACTGGTGTGTTTTCAGATCCAAAATTGAAAGACTCATTGCTAACCAAAATTTCCTCATTAGCAATGAAACTAAAATCATTTGTTTCTTTCACACTAATAATTATCACATGTGGTGGAAATATATCCATGTGCACATTCTGAAAATCAAGAGCATCAAACAAAAGGTAATTACACTCAACCTCACATTCATCAACATGAGATTCACCATTATTTTCACTGCTTGGCTGCTCCACACATGGATTGACAACATTTTCCATAACAACAAAATCAGGAAATTTACTCTCACATAAGTCAATAATCCTTTCAATATCATCAATGGGTAATAACCTTGATTCAAAATCCATATACATACTTCATCAATCCATTATTTTATCATCATTCTCATCATGCATCACAAACCTTTCCATCTTTGCTTCATTCAAATAGAAATGAAGAGCAAGAGCATAAGCACATTCACCAACACCTTTATCATATGAACAACATTATGTTTTGAATCAATATATTGATCACACACATGTTTGTCTTCAAACTCCACATCACTTATTTGCATTGTTGTCTGATTTTCCTCAAGAGGATAGTTGTTGTCTCCATTTTGAGAATCCACACATTGTGCATGACCACACCTTGGTAATTCAATACTTCTTATCCAATCAGGTATTTTATCAAAGTTATGGGGCTTCAATTTCTTTGGAAAAGTACTCAGCCCAGATTCATAAATTTTACAAAATAAATCAATGCACACAGATTCCTCAAGTTTGAAATCTTTGGGAACCTTCATCAAATCCTCCAAAAATCTCAAAAACAACTTGAATGATGATTCCCCTTCCTGTCTTCTCATTGCATACAACTCTTGTACAATATACTTTTTATCATCAATGCCCAAATTTTGTTGACATTCAACTTGGAGCTCACTATGATCTTCATATTTTGATGATGAAGAACTCATAACAACAAAAGCATTATCAACTTGACAATCATTTCCATTACCTAGTCCTTGAATTCTATAAGCATCAGTTGTTCTTGGGTAATCAACACTTGTAGGTAGATACCCCTTCATCATAGAGTATTTTAAATTGTTCTCAATGTCCATGGTAGTTTGATATGCTTGAAGTAAAGTTGCAGGCTCTTTATCCCTTAACAAGAATCCCATCTTACTGTAAAATGCACCAAGATACACAACCAAGAATTCAACATCATTTGGTCTTATGTACTCTGGGATCTCTCTTATTTCCTTTGCAAATTGAATATTGAAAATAGGGACTAACTCATTTTCACTTATATGGATCTCCAAAAAAAATTTCCTCACCTCACTTGGATTTACCCTTTCACCAAATTTCTCAACAAAGGCTATCGTAAAATGATTCCATGAAGCTATAGAACATGACGGTAAAAATAAGAACCAATCCCTGGCATCATCGTTCAAGGATTGAACAAAAAATTTCATAAGAACATCCTCATGATTTACCTCATAATCCCCCATCACATCCATGATTTTTTGTAGATGCTTAGAGGCTGATTCTAAACTTTGCCCCGTGAATATGGGAAAATTATTTCTAACATCTTTAGGGATTAGGTTCGGCAAACCTCCAATACCACTGAAAACCAATGGCATATACCTTTTAATATAAAAATCCCTTTGAGGGCTTGGGAAAACTTGTTTTCCCTGCATACTTTTACTTTCCATTTCACAGGGAAACCCTCTTGTATACAAATTCAATCACTATCAATTTCATACATGGTTATCAATTACATCATTTTCAAAATCAACCATGATTCTAAAACATTAATTGAATACCTATGCCTTAATCTTTCTCAAAGACATAACTCCCAGTAAACATACTTCTCTACTCATGTTACATATTACATTTTAGAAGAATGGAAAGAACTACTATTGTTGTTGTTCCCTTTTATAATGCAGATTCATCTAATAGGGGACCAAAGTTTTCTTAAAATGTTCACATATGGTTTCCATATACAATTTCTTGAAAACCAAGAGTGAAAAATATGTAGAATTTTTGCTACAGCTGCAAATGGTTCTTCTGATTGGAAATATTTGTAGATCTTGAACCGTATTCACATCTTCATTAGGTTCTTTGGTAGAGTCACCACCTCTTTGTAGAGGACAAAATTTTGAACAGCTGGAAATTCGTCACAAGTCAAATTCATTTAAAAACCAGCATAAGTACTGCAACACCTCCTTATCCAACAATATGACATGATTCCTTCCTCAAACTTGTCAGGGTACATCATCACAAGATCTTGAAGCTACTTCATCTCTATTGCAAATCTTTGAGTTATTTCCTAGTTCTTCTCAAATAATGCACACTAATGCATAGATTTTGGAGTTGCCAGTCACAACTTGTGAGGTATTATGAAATAAGCATGAAGTATGGACAAATATAGGTAGAATTACATTGAAAGATGAATTACAATAGACTCTCTGGCAAATTTCATGAGAATTGACTGAGCTGACAAGGAGATTGGACCTATCAAGCTCATGACTCTATAAGGCAAAAATAATTTTCAGTAATGGTTATAGGAATAATTCAAAACTTTAATGACTCTACAAGAACATTGTCTACAACCAAAACTTCTCAGTGTGTCCCCAATGGAGTTGCCATTTTGTTGGTGTTTTTTCTTATGTAAAGTAGGTTTATCTTATATTCTACATATATAGAATTTCCAATTCTAATCAAGGGCAGCTCAAAGGACCTGGAGCAACTGACGAGGATTTTAAAATACCTCCTACACTTTGGGCTCTGCAAGACCCGAGAGGGTGGTCCCTTAATGAGTTTACAATCTCTACAACAAAATCATAAACAACATTAACCATAACAGATAATCTCACATAATAGCTCAACACAATGGGGTAAAACTGAATAGAATTGGTTTTTCATCAGTAGTATGGTGAAAGATAATCATTATTTTAAAAATTGTAGCAAGCCCCGGGTGAACACAAAAAAACACCGAATCACAAAGAAAAAATTCAAATAAGACTAGTGCCATATCCATTGGAGGAGTCAAATTCACCAACACCTAATGGTTCATAGTAGGTTTCAACACACAGTGTATAATATCTCTGATTATACTGCCTTAAAAGATCACCAATTTGTACCACAACTCAATACTAATTACCAAATCCTTGTACAAAACATATCAATCTGCAATCTCATTTAAGTAGTTTAATTAATTCTTTGAATTAGAGCTAAAACCATAATTGCACACACCAGAACAGTCAGATGAATAGAATAACTCTTGATTACTTCATTCCAAACTCAAATATATTTTCACATAAGAGAGACATGAGCCTAGATTATCATTAAACTCAAATGCTAGTACTGTTATGAAACACTAAATCTTCATAAACTCAAATCCTACAATAAAATGATGCGAAATACAACTTGCATTTTGTCTATCACTATAGATTTTACAATTTTCTATGCAGCTCCACTGCAGACTTCTGACTTGCTAACCTATTACAATGAGAAGAGAAAAGAATATGTAGAGGGGAAGAAAATGCAAAAGAAACCCTAAATCTGATTAGAAAAAGTCCATCTAGAAACATCTCCACCATTAAATAGTAATCAGCAAAGCCTCTTCATCTTTTCCCTGTAACAAACTTTATTCTGTTTTCAAAATAGCATTTGCCCGATTCATTCCTCAACAGAAAAATACCCATGTGTATATCTGCAATTTTACTTGTTGTGCCAAAATAACCTCTGCCTATGAAAATTAATTTTTTTCTCTTTTACATCATGTTGCATACTTTATAATGTTGCACTTTATATGTATTACTCCACTTTATTCACCAAGGAAAATAAAATATTTACCCACGCCCATTAATGTTTTCAATTTTCATTTAAAACATTCCTCTATTTTTTAAAAACAATGAAAACCTTCGTAAATTATCCCCCCCCGTGCATTTCACTTATCCATATTTCACTTAAAATTTAACTCAGCACCTGAGAGAATAAGAAACGGGCCCCACCCCTCGATTTAAACATTTTGACAACATTTAGCCAAAACATTTAATTTTAAATGTTTTTTATTTCTCCTCTCTTAATATATGGCTCACTTATTTTATCCGACCCCTTTAAATTTATGGGGCCCACAATTCATATTTGAAAGCCACCACTTCCCCACAATCAAAAAATGCATAATGACCAGAAATCGTCTGATCATGATATGGCATGGAATGGTCCAGATTTGGTTGGAGTCACACCTTGTTTGCTGACTGTTGATCTCATCCACACTCCTTTTTTTTCCCTAATTCCTTTGTTTGTTGTTCGTTCCTCTCCAAGCTCTATAAACACATAACAATGGTGGCCATTCACTCATCCATCCTCAAGCCTCCCTTCAAACATCATGACAATTATTTATGCTCTGATAGAGAACAACGACCAAATACAGGTCGCACATTTTCTTGGTAATCTCCAACGCCTCCCAACCGGAAAACACATGGATCTTCCCTCGATTTTGTGCGTACCCAACCATAATTGCATTCCATGGGCCCATCCTTACTACCAGGTACCTATCAAGTATGGCATGTGCCCTACTCACTGGTGATGTTTACAATAGAATTTCCTCAAACATTTTGAAATATTTTGCTTCAAATGCACGCCCGTCGTGCTTTATGCTCTAATGGATCTCCACACCCACTCCAAGTCATGCCCCTGCAACTCCTAGCTTATGCCCACCACTGTTCCTTGCATGAGCCTCCCTTCACTGTTGTTCACACACCATCAAATATTGGTTGTGCCCCTATTACTTATCGTGCCCCTCGCATTTACAACTTGCATTTGCCTACAAGTTATTAATGCCCTTAAAAAAAAAACCATTTTGTCCATATCCTCTATAATGGCATTCCACTTCATTGTTGATGGTGCCCCACATTGATCGTTTGACTTTTCAAGTTTCATTGGATCCCACCATTTGTTAATTTATATTTTCCAAAGTGCTTTGATGGAAGTGTGCATCCTCTCCAAGCTCAACTTGCTAAGAAATCATGTTTCCATGCTTTATGTTATCAAATCTATCCTCCTCCATGTGTTTTGTTGTGCTACACTTCACTAGCACATTGAATCTCTTTCCAATGAAACAATATACCTGGTATAATCAAGCCTTGGATGTCCTCCATTGTAAAATCCAGTCTATTTTTTAGTTCCACATTCTAGCACCTAAAAGCATTGGATATATTGTTTCCATCTTCAAATGCCTCCTCAAAAAACTCTAAATGGACCTCACATCGAGCCTCCTACCCTCTTGCAAGATGTAAATGTGCATCCTCATGATTAGAAAAATTTGACTACATTGGTATGAGAAATGCTTTGTCCTCGATATCATGTGGCAACTTAAACAACTAAACAAGATTTGAACTATTTTTTCTTATCCCTAGGTTAAATCAAATGCAACCCCACCCTCTTTTTATATGCTTTGGAGAAAAAGCATTTCGAACATTGACATAAAATCCTTGATGCTTCAGGGCACTATAATTGGACTTCCTCATCACACAAATTATCTACATTTTCAATTACAACAACAATGATTGAAAAACCACCACCCACTACTCGTATAACCATGGCTGAATCATTTCCAAATCACCTCACAATGGTGCAAAGCATGTCGGGCCCTATGTGGCCCAGCTAAATTTTTTTTTTTTCAAACAAATTTCACGCCCAAATGACCTGACACTGCATTTTGAATCATGTGAAGTGAAAACATGAACTGGGTCTTCATCAAAATTTGTTTTTTGACACTTTTGGAGAATAGTGAAAACTGGTCAAATGACATGCTAGAGAAATTAAAACTTGCAGGCATGTAGCCATTCAGTCTAGGAATGGATTGCACTAAATGGCTCAGAGAAACAAGTCACGAGGTGAAAAATATTAATCGGCAAAGTAGCTCCGCTGAAATTTTCTGAAATAATAGTTGTTCTGAAACAATCAAAACTCACTCAACTTCCAATTAATAAAAATAGTGAAACAACTCTTGGCGACCTTCCATCAGACACATGAGTTCATTAAGGTACCCCGAGCACGTGTGTAAAAGGAAATTCCATGAAACATCTTTGATCAAAAGATATTAATGATCAAAGTTCTCCTTTCAGAAAGGTTGTTAGGAATGCATATGTGAAACTGAAAAAACAACATTTGGTTTTGATCTGCTGAAAATAGAAAATCAGATCATGAGGCTTTGAAAATAGACACCCAAGATCATTTAGGTATGGATAACACATAAAAACATTCATTTTGACACGAAATTCAACTGGTTGCGAAATCTCAGCTCAAAAGGAAGGTTGTTTCGTAAAACTGACAAGTTGCAAACAACAGAACAATGCAAAAACCCTCCAGCTTCACTTTTCAAAACCCTGACAAAACGTATCATGGGAAGCTGAAAATTGACACACATGTTCACATATGTCATTCAAATATGTCTGTGAATGGGTTTTGCTTGTAAATCAACAACCTTTGAATTCTGATTCTTCAAAGTGGGTCTTTCAGATTGACCCCTCAAGTGCACTTTTGAAAGTGCAAAGGCAAAATTCTCAAAATGGGTACCTCAAATTTGCAAAATTTGAGAGTGCTATCACCTATGAGCATGTTTCTTCATTTCAGCTTTGTTCCCCTATGTTTGATATCATTTAATTTTTCTTGTTGTTTCCTATAGATGGTTTAATGGTTTCTTTCGAATGCTTTGTTGGGTGGTTAGGTGGCTTGTTGCTTTTTTTCTCTCTTTATCGGTCCATCTGTTTTGCTGTGTCTATTTTGGCAGTTTTGAAATGATGGTCATGAGTCCTATTATCTGACGTTTTATTGTATGGGATTTGGGTCCTTTACCCCAATTTTTTAATAAAAAAAGGATTAAACATAACTCCATCAATAATAAATTGGAAAAAAAATAAATTACTTTATTTACTCGACCCTAGAACTTCATGAAAGGGTTGCAAATAGTGGCATGTACACAATTATTTAGGACAATTAAAAATTCTTAATCTCACTATGGGAGAGAATGTGATATATTATTTTATGTTTTCTATACCCATTATAGGCGTATACAATATTTTGGGTTTCTAATAGTTCACTTATTTTGGCATAATATCGATGAATTTCTAGGAACTATTCATGTTTTTCCACTCAAACAGTAGAAATTTTCAGCTAATATGATTATTTGTAAGGAGTCCATATTTGATAAACTCGTACCACATAAAAAAAAGGTTCTAATAAATATGTAGATAAAGGTATGACTCAATTCTTATCATTAGAAGTCAAACCAAAGCTATTGCATCATACAATTTGTAGGAAATTATAATTTTTGAGAATATACTAATAAGATGGCCTTTGAATAGTGATCAAGCTCAAGCCCTTAAATTAACAAAGAGCCCACCACCATCCATCACTTCTTGCTTACATGCATATAATTAGGAGAGAGAAGATACAAACATAGTTAATACCAACAAAATCCATATAAGTCATCGTTAAAATACTAAATATTGGATTCCAAGTAGTGACACAATTCTATTGGTCTTTAAGGGGTTCATAATGAAGTAGAAACACAACATACAAGATTGAGCTACCTAAATCAACAAAGAAACCTCCATTTGTCCATTTTTCTAATTGGGTGAAGGCTAATTGATATAAAATTTTATTTTAAATAATTATATAAGAGATCAATAACGGATATCCATTTTGGATCTAGGATTGGGATGTCAAGAAATCACAAATAAATCATCTATTTGGAAGAATTGGCTAATCAAATATGCCATAAGGATAGATGATAATTTTTTTGAAGAAACACCCACACTTGATCAACATTGAGTGCTTATTTGAAGAGGGAGCAAATCCTACAACCTTAATCTTATAATTATGTATAGGGTTATGAGCAATCGAAATGTGGCTACCTTAAATCTTAATTAATCCATATTATCCCTATTATATTCTAATTTAGTTCATTAGGTTAGTTTAGAGATTTTATTGTGGTATGTAAGTTTTCTTGGGTGATATTTAGGGCATAAGTGGGGTATATATAGAAGATAATGAGTCTTATGTTACTATCAAATTGTGATTTTTTTCTCCTTGGAGATATTTGAAGGTTTTCCCCATTGAATTAGATTTCCATAAATCATGATGCTACCACTACTATTTGTGGCTTACTAGTTATTATCAATTATTCATAGAGTATTTGATTTTATATTCTTCTCCTATGCTAGCTATTTTCATTACAATATATTTCTCTTTACATTACTTGTTTGATATTTTCATTGATACTTATTTTTTATTTTTATGTTGGTTGTTTTCCTTGCATTATTTATCCTTTATTTTATTTTAATCTCATTTATGCTCATTTCACTTCTCATTTCTCACACATCACTATGTTTGGATTCCCCACTTGGGGTCTTCATTAATTTCAGCTTTGAATCCAAGAAAAATATTTAATTTCCTCTTTGGGCTATTGTGCTAGCCAATTTCTCATTATACTTCCAAGCTACGATCTCTAGACTCTTCTTCCTAATACAAGTATAGATATACAACATTGAATTCTAGCTATATTCTTGACACTTCACTTTTTTTAATTACTAGTGTCTCTCAAATTAATTACATTCCTTGGACTACTTCCATAAGTCCATAAATGATATTTCTATAGTACTCATATCTACTAAATTATTCTATTTAAACTATACTTTTGTGAATACCATGTCAAAATTCTTGGGTTTTACCAAACCAAATAGCTCAATAAATTACCCAAGTTCATGTTCACAACTTTTGTCTATCTATAAATCTTTAGGTGATATGTTGAACTTCAATTCAAATTGGTTGTTGATAACCAAAAAATTTTGTATACATAGCTGAAATTAAATTCCTTTCTAATCCACAAAATCTTACAACTTCCCTAAAATTAACTTAGCTACAAGAAACACATCAATGCTCTTCTTGGATTGATGACATGCACCATCTTAGGAAATCTACCCAGAACTACAAATATTGAAACATTTTCTCTTTGTGTTATGAGCAACTCAAATGCAAAATATGTACTTATGCCTACACAAGGTTTCTCTAAAATTTCTAATGGCTAATATAGACCAAAATTTGAATGTTTCTCCTTAGAAATTGGATATTTCCTACAACCTTAAACAAATTTCTTCATACCATTTTATATTTATAGTTGAATGTAGTTTTCATTCAGCATTGCCACTATCTTAACTACTTGGAAATATCCAATTGAACTATGAAATTTTTTCTCCTTAATCAACTTGAATTTACTTGAATGCAAAATTGATTGCCTTTGAAAACACCTCTTTTTGAATCAAATAGTGTGTCTATTTTCTTATATCCATGGCTTAAGTTTAATACAAACTCTTCATACTTCAATAAAAATATGATTTAAAGTCTTGTACAAATGATTCAGTTCATTACATTTAATTACCTCTACTCTCACCTTTGATAGCAATATTTGTCTCTTGCTCAATGCATCTGCAAACTTGTTTCATATTTCACTCCTATGATTTAATATAAATGCATAGCTTTGCATGATGTCAACTCAAATATGCATCTTCCATTCAAGTTGTCAAAGTTGTAGTTGCATTGAAAATTTAAATGGAAGATGCATATTTGAGTTGTATTTCACTAACAATCAACAAGTTTTTCCATATTGTCCATTTGTATTTGCAGATCTAGGTTGAAGACTTAAAGACCACTTGGAGTGAAAATTTGTCAAAGTTGTAGTTGCATTGAAAATTTTTCATCTCCACGAAAACTCACCTATAGGTCACATCTAGCTATTTCAAAACCTGAGATTTGAGAGGAAGTAATTGCAGATCTGGGACCTCAAGACCACATTCACACTTTTCAAAAATTCAGATTGAGACTAAGATGGGGTCAAGGGAATCTTAGTCCTCCAAGTGGAATCTTTTAGAAATTCTTTAGGATTGTATTTTTTTGTCTCAAGATTCTTTGTTTGCCCCAAAAAACAACATTAGGACTAAGATGGTGGCAAGGGCATCTTAGTCCTCCAAGGCATATTTTGGTAGTCTATTTGAATTTCTAGCATCCTATTTGCATCTCCAGGTTTCCCAAGTACACATACCCTAACTTGGAGTTATTCATTTTCATTATTTGTAAGTTCCATTTAGCTCATTTTAGGTTATTTTCATATCATAGTGTGTTTTCAAAAAAAATCTTTTACAAGCATTTGCTTGGTGGTGAACCCCTTAAATCTAAAAGAACAGCCCCTCCTAAGTCCTCCTAATTGTGTATTGACTCACCTTGAGAGGTTAATAGTCAATCCTATTAGGGTTCTTAGGACATATTCGAATGACCTAGATAGAATAGGAGGAAAAGGTACCCCATTCATTCCCCCTATTTTATCAATGGTTCAAGAATGAATATCCCATTTTTTTTCTTTGATCTTTAGAATAATGCAAGGCCAAAGGTGCTTCACCTCCCCTTCACCAAGCTCTAATAGAAAGGATATATATTCATGTTTTTTCTCTTATGCATCTATTTGGCCCTTTCAATGTTGATGCTCACAAACAAGCTAAAGCTCTGGATAACTAGACATGTTCCCATCTCAATCCTAGCTCCAATAAGAAACAAAATTTGGTCAATCCCTTGGTCGAGGCTCAAATGAATGCTAACCCTCCCCTTTGTATTGCTTCGCTTGAACCTTATGAGGTGGAACCATAGTATGCGGTCCCTATCTCTCATGTAAAGAATCCCATGGCTCAAAAATCCACCATAAAAGGCCTGTTAACCAAAGAGGATCCTTTTGATTTGGCCTCTAAAGGTATGAAAATCCTAGGAAACCCCTCTGGTGTCAAACGTAAGGGCTAAGATAGTATTGAACAAATAACTACAAAATAGGTTACTATTGAAATCAAAGATGAGGGGGACGAAGACCATGTTGAAGATTCAAGCAGTAGGAAAGGTGAAAGAAGGTCTATTAGACTTTCAAGGCAATGTTCTAAAGGAACAATGTTGAGTTTGGAATAACAAGAAGATGGGACCTCGAATGAGTAGGAGCACTTAGATTTAAGAAAAAAAGAATTGGAGGTGGTTCTCAGAGAGGAACTTAAGGAGGAATCTATTAGCAATGAGGAAGAAGATGAGGAGGAGGGTATTTTTCAGGATGAAGTGAAGGACTCAGAGGAAGACAATGAATATGAAGCTCAAAAAATTGATAAATAAAATGAAGAGGATAATGTGCAAATAATGTCTGACCCTAAGTATGAAAGTATGATAGATAAGAGGGCCCTAGAGCATTATAAGACCCATTTTTTACTCTATAAGAAAATCTGGATAGGACAAGGCTTTTAATAGACTAATCTCCATCACACATGGAATTATGAATAGGGATATCTTTTGAACCATGAATGAATTGGCTAATGTGAGGAAGTGGTAGAGGAAAATTGAATCTTATCAAGATATGAATACACCAAATAAAGATATAGTTAGTGAAGAAAAGGATAGCTAGAGTGAGGAGTTTGATCGGTTAAAGATAGAGTGATACTTAATCAATAGTCCTAAGAATTAACTAGGGAGCTGGATTCATATTGTTGGTTTTTTTTCTTATGTAAACCAGGTTTATCTTCTATTTGACCTATAGAATTGCCAATATTAATCAAGGAAAGCTCAAAGGAGCTAGACCAATTGATGAGGATTTTAAAAGACCTCCTACACTTTGGGCTCTGCAAGACTCGAGAGGGTGATCCCTTAATGAGTTTACAATATCTGCAACAAAATCATAAACAACATTAACCATGATAGATAATCTCACATAATAGATCAACATAATGTGATAAATCAAATAGAATTGGATGTTCATTAGTAATATCAACCATTTGGAGTGTGAGATATTTACAACACGGCTTCATGGTGAAAGATTATCATTATGTTTAAAATTGTAGCAAGTCCTAGGTGAACACAAACAAACATCGAATCACAAAGAACAAATGCAAATCAGACTGGTGCCATATCCATTGAAGGAGTCAAATTTACCAGCAACTAATGGTTCATAGCAGATTTCAACACACAACATATAATATCTTTGATTGTACTGCCTTACAATATCACCAATTCTTACCTCAGCTAAATACTACTTACCAAATCCTTGTAAAAAACATATCAATTTGTAATCTCATTAAAGCAGTTTAATTAATTCATTGAATTAAAGCTAAAACCAGAATTGCACACACCACAACAGTGAGATGAAAAAAATAACACTTGATTAATTCATTCAATATTTGAATACATTTGCACATAGGAGAGACATGAGGCTAGATTTATCAATTAATATCAAATTTCAATATTGTTATGAAACACTAAATCTCCATAAACTGAAATCCTACAATAAAATGACACAAAATCCAACTTGCATTTTCTCTATCACTACATATTTTACTATTTTCTATGTAGCTCCACTCTAGACTTTTGACTTGCTAATGTATTACAATGAGAAGAGAAAATAATATGTAGAGGAGAAGAAAATCCAGAAGAAACCCTAAATCCAATCAGAAAAAGGCCATCTGGAAACATCTCCACCATTGAACAGTAATCAACAAAGCCTCTTCATATTGTCCCTGTAACCAAAAACATACCCATGTGTATATTTGCAAATTTAGCTATTGTGCAAAAATAATCGCTGCCCATGAAAATTCATTTTTTGCTCTTTTACATCATGCTGCATACTTTATAATGTTTCACTTTATACATTACTCCATTTTATTTACCAGGGAAAATAACATATTTACCCATGCACATTAATGTTTTAAATTTTCATTTAAAACATTCCTCTATTTTTAAAAAATAATGAAAACCTTCGTAAATTATTTCCCCTCGTGCATTTCACTTATCCATATTTTATTTAAAATTTAACTCAACACCTGAGAGAAAAAGAAACGGGCCCCACCCCTCCATTGAAACATTTTAACAACATTTAGCCAAAATATTTAATTTTAAATGTTTTTTATTTCTCCTCTCTTAATATATGGCTCCCTTATTTTATGTGACCCCTTTAAATTTATGGGGCCCACCATTTATATTTGAAAGCCACCACTTCCCCGCAATCACGCAATGAATAATGACCAGGCATCTTCTGATCGTGATATGGCGGGGAACGGTCTAGATTTGGCTAGAGTCGCACCCTGTTTGCTGACCGTTGATCTCATCCACACTCCATTTTTTGTTCGTTCTTCTCCAAGATTTTTAAACACATAACAATGCTGTCCATGCAATCATCCATCCTCAAGGCTCCCTTTAGACTTCATGCCAATTATTTATGCTCTAATAGAAAATACTACCCAAAATATAGGTCGCGCATTTGCTTGGGAATCTCCAACACCTCCTAGCCAGAAAACACGTGGATCTCCCCTCCATTTTTTGCGTACCTAGCCACCATGGCATTCCATGGGCTCATCCCTACTGCCAGGTACCTCTCAAGTGTTGCACACACCCTACTCACTGGTGATGTTTACAATAGAATTTCCTCAAACATTTTGAAATATTCTGCTTCAAATGTGTGCCCCTCGTGCTTTATGCTCTGATGGATCTCCACACCTGCTCTAGGATGTGCCCCTAAAATTCTTGGATTGTGCCCATCATTGTGCCATGTGTGAGCCTCCTTTAACTAGCGTGAACCTCCATTCATTGTTGTGTGCACACCATCAACTACTGGTTGTACCCCTATTACTTGTTGTACCCCTTGTATTTTCCTGCAATTTATTAATGCCCCTTAAACAAAACCATTTTGTCCATATCCTCTATAATGGCATTCCACTTCATTTCTGATTGTGCCCCACATTGATTGTTTGACTTTTCAAGTTTCATTGGATCCCACCATCTATTAATTTGTATTTTCCAAAGTGCTTTGATGGAAGTGTGTACCCTCTCCAAGCTCAACTTGCGGAGAAATCATGTTGCCATGCTTTATGTTATCAAATGTATGCTCCTCCATGCATTTTGTTTTGCTACACTTCACCAACACATTGAATCTCTTTCCAATGAAACAATATACTTGGTATAATCAAGCCCTAGTTGTCCTCCATTTGAAACTCCAGTCTATTTTTTAGTTCCACATTCTACCTCCTAAAAGCATTGGATATATTGTATCCATCTTAAAATGCCTCCTCAAACAACTCAAAATGGACCTCACATCGAGCCTCCTACCCTCTTGCAAGATGTAAATGTGCATCCTCCTTATTAGAAAAAATTGACTAGAGGGTATGTGCGGGATCATGATGGGCCAAAAAGTGACGATGTGTAGGTGATATGATGGCCCATGTGGCTGATGACTTTTTTTTTACCCAAAATTGATGAAACGAAAAGGGTTTTTAAAGGAGATTCTCAGCTTTCCACCAATATAAATTATGATTTAATTTGAACTAAAGAAATAATTATTATTCATTTTCTATTTGGATTACGACTAAAGTCCTAATTGATAGGCTGATTGAGAAACATCTATAGCTCTCAAATGGTATGATATTTTTTGAATCCAAAACATGTGTCACATTCTATGCTTCACATAATACAATATTAAAAAAAAAAATTGAATTTGATGAAGTTTTGACCAAGTTAAGGTGGTCAAACATATGAGTTTTTTATACTTTTTTAAATTTGTAATAAAATATTCATAATTAATTATTTACTTGGAGACAAATTACAAAAGAATATGCATCACATCATGACATGAGTCATCTACTTATATCTAAAATATTATAAAAAAGTGTTATCATTTTATTGTGGTGAGGGTGGTGAGATAGACACCTACTTCTTTCTTTTTCCCTAAATTTTAAGTACTACTACATTTAAATTTCAAATTTTCACCAAATAGTTTTTTTTTTTTAAATATAAACCTAGTAGTTTAGAAACTAATTTCAATTTTCTATAGATTCTATTCTTACATATTTTTGAAATAGTATAGATAACTTATTCAATTTTTTACGTCAAGTTGCCTAACTCTGATTTTTTAAATTTTCATCGCCACTTAAGGACCTGTTTTTTCCATGATGATCTTGCACATACCCTACATTGATATGAGAAAAGTTGTGTCCTCGGTATCATGTGGAAATTTAAACAACTAAACAAGATTTGAATTGTTGTTTCTTATCCCAAGGGAAAATCAAATGTAACCCCACCCGCTTTTTATATGCTTTGGAGAAAAAGCATTTCAAACATTGACATAAACTCCTCAATGCTTTAGGGAACTATAATTCAACATCCTCATCACACAAACTATCTGCATTTTCAATTACAAGAATAATGATTGACAAACCACCACCCACTATTCATATAACCATGACTGAATCATTTCCAAAGCACCTCACAATGGTGCAAAGCATGTTGGGCCCTATGTGGCCCGGCAAATTTTTTTAAAATTTTCAAACAAATTTTACCCCCAAATGACTTGACACTACATTTTGAATCATGTGAAGTTAAAAAATGAATTGGTTCTTCATCAAAATTTATTTTCTAAGACTTTTGGAGAATAGTGAAAACTGGTCAAAATGCCTCAAGAATCAATCTAGGAAACTTGTCAAATGACATCTTGGAGCAATATAAACTTGCAGGCATGTAGCCATTTAGTCCAAGAATGAATTTCAACAAACGACTCAGATAAACAATTCATGAGGTGAAAAATATTAATCGGCAAAGTAGCTTCGCTGAACTTTTCTAAAACAACAGTTGTTTTGAAACAATTAAAACTCACTCAACTGCCAATTTGTAAAAATAGTGAAAAAAACTCCTGGAGAGCTTCCATCAAACACATGAGTTCATTAAGGTACCCCGAGCACGTGTGCAAAAGGAAATTACATGAAACATCTTTGATTAAAAGATATTAACGATCAAAGTTGGCCTTTCAGAAAGGCTATCAGGAATGCAGATATGAAACTGAACAAACAACATTTGGTTTCGATCTGCTAAAAATAGAAAATCAGATCATGAGGCTCTAAAAACAGACACCCGAGATCATTTAGGTATGGAGAACACATAACAACATTCATTTTGACATTATAGTCAACTAGTTGTGAAATCCCAACTCAAATAGGAGGTTGTTTCGCAAAATTGACAATCTGCAAACAATAGAACAATGCAAAAACACTCCAGCTTCACTTTTCAAAACCTTGAAAAAACCTATCATGGGAAGCTGAAAATTGACACACATGTTCCCATATGTCAATCAAATATGTCTGCAAATGGGTTTTTCTTGGAAATCAACAGGCTCCAAATTATGATTCTCCAAAGTGGGTCACTCAGACTGACCTGTCAATTGCACTTTTGAAAGTGCAGAGGCAAAATTCTCGAAATGGGCACCTCAAATTTGCAAAATTTGAGAGTGCCATTAGTGGCTCCGTCTAGGGATGTATGCCCCCTATGGGCATAGCAAGATTCCAAATCTTTGGGAGAGTAGACCAAATTCTGAATCTGTCAAGTGCCTTCAAACTGCTCCCTGATTCAATTTTTGTTTTTCAACTTCATCTGATGACCTCAGGTCAACAAATGAAAAATGAGAATCAAAATTCACCTCTATCAAATACAATTTTGTGAAAAGAGTTGATCCCCCTTAACTCATGCTTGCACTTATAAAACCACAACAACATGAACATTTGCACCTTTGCAAACACAAGTGTTAGGTTGCCTTTGGGAAGTAGAAACTTGCTCTCTGTTTAACTTCATTATATGGAAACCAAATAAAATAAGTCACACCACTATTACTTTCTTTGTTTTCTAATTACATATCAAGTGGCATTATTTGGAAATAGTGATCAAGACCATATGAAAGAACAGTTTGATCACAACCATCTTCCTGATTAAACATGTTATCCTCTCCTATCAGGCAATTATTCATAACATTATCAACATGTTCATAATCACTATGCATCTAAAATTCAGGCATACTTTTAAAATATTGACTATCATGTGGCAACAACCTATCACATTGATCACATGGATCATTCTTAGGCAGAAAACAACTTGCCTCAATTCCTACATATTGCCACATTCTATGAAAATTCCTTCCATCTGATGGAAATAACACTCACACTTTTCTATATGGCTGGAACTATTAACCTCATTCTGATTACCAATTTGTAGATCAAAATCAACTTCCAGATCAAACTAAAAGTTCTCATAAACAATTTGGTGCATTCCCTACAAATCATCTTGGCATACATCAAAGATAAAAGATGCACACTCAAGAGCATCCTTGTGTTGATCATTGCAGCCTAGGCTCATCTTTTGACACTTCGGTTCAGGTACATAAGGACACTTCTTGGTATCATGGAAATGGGAATCACATGCATCATTAACATCCAAGGAATGAGCAAATACATTCATCTCAGGTTTGAGAAAATGTTCTGATTCATTTTTTACATCATCATTCCTTTCAAAACCATATATCTCAATCGAATGCTCAAACAAATCATCAGTTTCAAAGACATCAAGAAGACAACCCTATGAACTAGTAACCTCGTGTACAACACTAGCTGGTGTGTATTCTGATCCAAAAGTGACAGACTCATTGCTAACCAAAATTTCCTCATTAGCAATGAAACTAAAATCATCAGTTTCTTTCACACCAATAATCCTCACATGTGGTAGAAATATATCCATGTGCACATTCTGAAAATCAAGAGCATCAAACAAAAGGTAATTACACTCAACCTCACATTCATCAACATGAGATTCACCATTATTTTCACTGCTTGGATGCTCCACACATGGATTGACAATATTTTCCATAACAACAAAATTAGGAAATTTACTCTCACATAAGTCAATAAGCCTTTCAATATCATCAATGGGTAATGACCCCGATTCAAAATCCATATACATACTTGATCAATCCATTATTTTATCGTCATGCTCATCATGCATCACAAACCTTTCCATCTTTGCTTCATTCAAATAGAAATGAAGAGCAATAGCATAAGCACATTCATCAACACCTTTATCATATTCAACATTATGTTTTCAATCAATATATTGATCACACACATGTTTGTCTTCAAACTCCGCATCACTTATTTGCATTGTTGTCTAATTTTCCTCAAGAGGATAGTTGTTGTCTCCATTTTGAGAATCCACACTTTATGCATGACCACACTTTGCTAATTCAATACTTCTTATCCAATCAGGTATTTTATCAAAGCTATGGGGCTTCAATTTCTTTGGCAAAGTACTCAGCCCAGATTCATAAATTTCACAAAATCAATCAATGCACACAGATTCCTCAAGTTTGAAATCTTTGGGAACCTTTATCAAATCCTCCAAAAATCTCAAAAACAACTTGAATGGTGATTCCCCTTCTTGTCTTCTCATTGCATACAACTCTTGTACAAAATACTTTTTATCATCAATGCCCAAATTTTGTTGACATTCAACTTGGAGCTCACTATGATCTTCATATTTTGATGATGAAGAACTCATAATAGCGAAAGCATTATCAGCTTGACAATCATTTCCATTACCTAGTCCTTGAATTCTATAAGCATCAGTTGTGCTTGGGTAATCAACACTTGCAGCTAGATACCCTTTCATCATAGAGTATTTTAAATTGTTCTCAATGTCCATGGCAATTTGATATGCCTGGGGTAAAGTTGCAGGTTCTTTATCCCTTAACAAGAATCCCATCTTACTATCAAATGCACCAAGATATACGACCAAGAATTCAACATCATTCAGTCTTATGTACTCTGAGATCTCTCTTATTTCCTTTGTAAATCCAATATTGAAAATAGGGACCAACTCATTTTCACTTATATGGATCTCCACAAAAAATTTCCTCACCTCACTTGGATTTACCCTTTCACCAAATTTCTCAACAAAGGCTATCATAAAATGATTCCATGAAGCTATAGAACATGATGGTAAAAATAAGAACCAATCCCTGGCATCATCGTTCAAGGATTGAACAAACAATTTCATAAGAACATCCTCATGATTTACCTCATAATCCCCCATCACATCCATGATTTTTTGTAGATGCTTAGAGGCTGATTCTAAACTTTGCCCTCTAAATATGGGAAAATTCTTTCTAACATCTATAGGGATTAGGTTCGGAAAACCTCCAATACCACTGAAAACCAATGGCATATACCTTTTAATATAAAAATCCCTTTGAGGGCTTGGGACAACTTGTTTTCCTTGCATACTTTTACTTTCCATTTCACAGGGAAACCCTCTTGTATACAAATTCAATCACTATCAACTTCATACATGGTTATCAATTACATCATTTACAAAATCAACCATGATTCTAAAACATTGATTGAATACCTATGCCTTAAGCTTTCTTAAAGACATAACTCAAAACACACATACTTCTCTACTCATGTTACATATTACATTTCAGAAGTATGGAAAGAAATATTGTTGTTGTTGTTCCCTTTCATAATGCAAATTCATCTAATAGGGAACCAAAAATTTCCTAAAATGTTCACATATGGTTTCCATACATAATTTCTTGAAAACCAAGAACGAAAAATACTAGAATTGTTGCAACAGCTACAAATGGTCCTTCTGATTGGAAATATTTGTAGATTCTTGAACCGTATTCACATCTTCATTAGGTTCTTTGGTAGAGTCGCCACCTCTTTGTAGAGGATAAAAATTTGAACAATTGGAATTTCTTCATAGGTCAAATTCATTAAAAACTAGCATAATTACTGCAACACCTCCTTATCCAACAATATGACATCATATGGATTCCTTCCTTAGACTTGTCAGGGTACTTCATCACAAGAGCTCGAATTTGCTTCATCTCTACTACAAATATGTTGGGTCTTTCCTAGTTGCTCTCAAATAATGCACACTAGTGCATAGATCTCAGAGTCGCCACTCACAACTTGTGAGGTATTATAAAATAAGCATGAAGTATGGACAAATCTTAGATAGACTTACATTGAAAGATGAATTACAATAGACTCTCTAGCAACATTCATGAGAATTGACTCAGCCAACAAGGAGAATGGACCTATCAAGCTCATGACTCTATAAGGAAAAAATAATTTTCAGCAATGATTACAGAAATAGTTCAAAACTTTAATGACTCTATAACAACACCATCTGCAACCAAAACTTCTAAGTGCATCCCTAGTAGAGTCGCCATTTTGTTGGTGTTTTTTTATGGAAACCAGGTTTGTCTCCTAATCTACCTATGGAATTGCCAATTCCAATCAAGGGCAGCTCAAAGGACCTGGACCAACTGATGAGGATTTTAAAAATAACCTCCTACACTTTGGGCTCTGCAAGACCTGGGAGGGTGATACCCTTAATGAGTTTACAATCTCGGCAATAAAATTATAAACAATCATTAACTTGAAACAGATAATCTCACTTAATAGC
>CM021104.1:32929875-32942756 GCA_007115665.2 Sequoiadendron giganteum
AATAATTCAAAAGTTTAATGACTCTACAACAAGACTGTCTACAACCAAAACTTCTGAGTGTGTCCCTAGTGGAGTCGCCATTTTGTTGGTGGTTTTTTCTTATGTAAACTAGGTTTATCTTCTATTCTACATATATAGAATTTCCAATTCTAATCAAGGGCAACTCAAAGGACCTGGACCAACTGACAAGGATTTTAAAATACCTCCTACAGTTTGGGCTCTGCAAGACCCAAGAGGCTGATCCCTTAATGAGTTTACAATCTCTACAACAAAATCATAAACAACATTAACCATAATAGATAATCTCACATAATATTCTAACAGAATGGGATAAAACTGAATAGAATTGGATTTTCATCAGTAATATCAACCATTTGGAGTGAGATAATTACAACACAACTATATGGTGAAAGATAATCATTATGTTTAAAATTGTAGCAAGCCCTGGGTGAACACAAACAAACATAGAATCACAAAGAAAAAATTCAAATAAGACCAATGCCATATCCATTCGAGGAGTCAAATTCACCAAGACCTAATGGTTCATAGTAGGTTTCAACACAGAGTGTATAATATCTTTGATTATACTACCTTAAAAGATCACCAATTTGTACCATAGCTCAATACTACTTACCAAATCCTTGTACAAAATATATCAATCTGCAATCTTATTTAAGTAGTTTAATTAATTCTTTGAATTAAAGCTAAAACCATAATTGCACACACCAGAACAATCAGATGAATAGAATAACCCTTGATTACTTCATTCCAAATTCAAATACATTTGTACATAGGAGAGACATCAGGCTAGATTTATCAATTAAACTCAAATTCCAGTACTGTTATGAAACACTAAATCTCCATAAACTCAAATCCTACAATAAAATGACACAAAATCCAACTTGCATTTTCTTTGTCACTATAGAATTTACAATTTTCTATGTAGCTCCACTGCGGACTTCTGACTTACTAACCTATTACAATGAGAAGAGAAAAGAATATGTAGAGGAGAAGAAAATGCAGAAGAAACCCTAAATCCGATTAGAAAAAGGCCATCTCGAAACATCTCCACCGTTAAATAGTAATCAACAAAGCCTCTTCATCTTTTCCCTGTAACAAACTTTATTTTGTTTTCAAAATAGCATTTTCCCAATTCATTCCTCAACAGAAAAATACCGATGTGTATATCTGCAATTTTACCTGTTGTGCCAAAATAACCTCTACCTGTGAAAATTCATTTTTTGCTCTTTTACATCATGTTTCATACTTTATAATGTTGCACTTTATATGTAATACTCCAGTTTATTTACAAGGGCAAATAAAATATTTACCCATCCACATTAATGTTTTCAATTTTCATTTAAAACATTCCTCTATTTTTTAAAAACAATGAAAACCTTCGTAAATTATTTCCCCTCGTGCATTTCACTTATCCATATTTCACTTAAAATTTAACTCAGCACCTGAGAGAAAAAGAGATGGGCCCCACCCCTCCATTTAAACATTTTGACAACATTTAGCCAAAACATTTAATTTTAAATGTTTTTTATTTCTCCTCTCTTAATATATGGCTCACTTATTTTACCCGACCCCTTTAAATTTATGGGGCCTACCATTCATATTTAAAAGCCACCACTTCCCCACAATGACACAATGCATAATGACCGGACATCGTCTGATTGTGATATGGCGTGGAATGGTCCAGATTTGGTTGGAGTCACACCCTGTTTGCTGACCATTGATCTCATCCACACTCCTTTTTTTTGCCCTAATTCCTTTGTTTGATGTTCGTTCTTCTCCAAGCTTTGTAAACACATAACCATGGTGGCCATTCACTCATCCATCCTCAAGCCTCCTTTCAAACATCATGCCAATTATTTATGCTCTAATAGAAAACAACACCCAAATACAGGTCGCATATTTTCTTTAGAATCTCCAATGCCTCCCAATCAGAAAACACGTGGATCTCCCCTCCATTTTGTGCATACCCAACCATCATTACATTCCATGGGGTCATCCTTAGTGCCAAGTACCTGTCAAGTATGGCATGCACCCTACTCACTGGTGATGTTTACAATAGAATTTCCTCAAACATTTTGAAATATTTTGCTTCAAATGCGTGCCTGTCGTGCTTTATGCTCTGATGGATCTCCACACCCGCTCCAAGTCATGCCCCTGCAATTTCTGGCTTGTGCCCACCATTGTTCCTTCCGTGAGCCTCCCTTCACCATTGTGCACACACAATCAAATATTGGTTGTACCCCTATTACTTGTCGCGCCCCTCACATTTGCAACTAGCATTTGCCTACAAGTTATTAATGCCCTTCAAAAAAACCATTTTTTCCATATCCTCTATAATGGCATTCCACTTCATTGTTGATGGCACCCCACACTGATCGTTTAACTTTTCAAGTTTCATTGGATCCCACCATTTGTTAATTTGTATTTTCCAAAGTGCTTTGATGGAACTGTGCACCCTCTCCAAGCTCAACTTGCTAAGAAATCATGTTTCCATGCTTTATGTTATCAAATCTATCCTCCTCCATGCATTTTGTTGTGCTACACTTCACTAGCACATTGAATCTCTTTCCAATGAAACAATATACCTAGTATAATCGA
Organism: Sequoiadendron giganteum; assembly: GCA_007115665.2. Classification (NCBI taxonomy): domain Eukaryota; kingdom Viridiplantae; phylum Streptophyta; class Pinopsida; order Cupressales; family Cupressaceae; genus Sequoiadendron; species Sequoiadendron giganteum. Next base: position 32,932,495 of record CM021104.1, read on the forward strand.
GCCCTGGCTATCCTCCATTGTAAACTCCAGTCTATTTTTTAGTTCCACATTCTAGCACCTAAAAGCATTGGATATATTGTATCCATCTTAAAATGCCTCCTCAAAAAACTCTAAATGGACCTCACATCGAGCCTCCTACCCTCTTGCAAGATGTAAATGTGCATCCTCATGATTAGAAAAATTTGACTACATTGTTATGAGAAAAGCTTTGTCCTCAGTATCATGTGGAAATTTAAACAACTAAACAAGATTTGAACTATTTTTTCTTATCCCAAGGTTAAATCAAATGCAACCCCACCCTCTTTTTATATGCTTTGGAGAAAAATCATTTTGAACTTTGACATAAACTCCTCAATGCTTCAGGGCACTATAATTGGACTTCCTCATCACACAAATTATCTGCATTTTCAATTACAAGAACAATGATTGAAAAACCACCACCCACTACTCGTATAACCATGACTGAATCATTTCCAAATCACCTCACAATGGTGCAAAGCATGTCGGGCCCTATGTGGCCCAGCTAAAAAAAAAATGTTTTCAGACAAATTTCACGCCCAAATGACTTGACACTACATTTTGAATCATGTGAAGTGAAAACATGAACTGGGTCTTCATCAAAATTTGTTTTCTGACACTTTTGGAGAATAGTGAAAACTGGTCAAAATACCTTAGGAATTAATTTGGGAAACTGGTCAAATGATATCCTGGAGCAATAAAAACTTGCAAGCATGTAGCCATTCAGTCTAGTAATGCATTGCACTAAACGGCTCAGAGAAACAAGTCACGAGGTGAAAAATATTAATCGGCAAAGTAGCTGCGCTGAAATTTTCTGAAATAACAATTGTTCTGAAACAATTAAAACTCACTCAACTGCCAATTTATAAAAATAGTGAAACAACTCCTTGCGAGCTTCCATCAGACACATGAGTTCATTAAGGTACCCTGAGCACATGTGTAAAAGGAAATTCCATGAAACATCTTTGATCAAAAGATATTAATGATCAAAGTTGTCCTTTCAGAAAGGCTGTCAAGAATGCATATGTGAAACTAAACAAACAACATTTGGTTTCGATCTGCTAAAAATAGAAAATCAGATCATGAGGCTCTGAAAATAGACACCCAAGATCATTTAGGTATGGATAACACATAAAAACATTCATTTTGACGTGAAAGTCAAATGGTTGCAAAATCTCAACTCAAACAGGAAGTTGTTTCTTCAAACTGACAATCTGCAAACAATAGAACAATGCAAAAACCCTCCAACTTCACTTTTCAAAACCCTGACAAAACGTATCATGGGAAGCTAAAAATTGACACACATGTTCACATATTTCATTCAAATATGGTTGTAAATGGGTTTTTCTTGGAAAGCAACAACCTTTGAATTCTGATTCTTCAAAGTGGGTCTTTCAGATTGACCCCTCAAGTACACTTTTGAAAGTGCAAAGTTAAAATTCTCAAAATGGGCACCTCAAATTTGCAAAATTTGAGAGTGCTATCACCTATGTGCATGTTTCTTCATTTTGGATTTGTTCCCCTATGTTTGATATCATTTAATTTTTCTTGTTGTTTCCTATAGATGGTTTAATGGTTTCTTTATAATGCTTTGTTGGGTGGTTAGGTGGCCTGTTGCTTTTTTTCTCTCTCTATCGGTCCATCTGTTTTCCTGTGTCTATTTTGACAGTTTTGAAATGATGTTCATGAGTCCTATTATCTGACATTTTATTGTATGGGATTTGGGTCCTTTACCCTACTTTTTTAATAAAAAAAGGATTAAACATAACTCCATCAATAATAAATTGGAAAAAAAATAAATTACTTTATTTACTCAACCCTAGAACTTCAGGAAAGGGTTGCAAATAGTGGCATGTACTCAATTATTTAGGAAAATTAAATATTCTTAATCTCACTATGGGAGAGAATGTGATATTATTTTATGCTTTCTATACCCATTATAGGAGTATACAATATTTTTGGGTTTCTAATAGTTCACTTATTTTGGCATAATATCGATGAATTTCTAGGAACTATTCATGTTTTTCCACTCAAACGGTAGAAATTTTCAGCTAATATGATTGTTTGTAAGGAGTCCATATTTGATAAACTCGTACCACATAAAAAAAAGGTTCTAATAAATATGTAGATAAAGGTATGACTCAATTCTTATCATTAGAAGTCAAACCAAAGCTACTTGCATCATACCATTTGTAGGAAATTATAATTTTTGAGAATATACTAATAAGATGGCCTTTGAATAGCGATCAAGGTCAAGCCCTTAAATTAAGAAAGTGCCCACCACCATCCATCACTTCTTTCTTACATGCATATAATTAGGAGAGAGAAGCTACAAACATAGTTAATACCAACAAAATCCATATAAGTCATCGTTAAAATACTAAATATTGGATTCCAAGTAGTGACACGATTCTATTGGTCTTTAAGGGGTTCATAATGAAGTAGAAACACAACATACAAGATTGAACTTACCTAAATCAACAAAGAAACTTCCATTTGTCCATTTTTCTATGTGGGTGAAGGCTAATGGATATAAAATTTTATTTAAATAATTATATAAGAGAGATCAATAACGGATATCCATTTTGGATCTAGGATTGGGATGTCAAGAAATCATAAATAAATCATCTATTTTGAAGAATTGGTTAATCAAATATGCGATAAGGATAGATGATAATTGTTTTGAAGAAACACCCACACTTGATCAACATTGAGTGCTTCTTTGAAGAGGGAGTGAATCCTACAATGTTAATCTTATAATTATGTATAGGGTTATGAGCAATCGAAATGTGGCTACTTTAAATCTTAATTAATCCATATTATCACTATTATATTCTAATTTAGTTCATTAGGCTAGTTTAGAGATTTTATTGTGGTATGTAAGTTTTCTTGGGTAATATTTAAGGCATAAGTGAGGTATATATAGAAGATAATGAGTCTTATGTTACTATCAAATTGTGATTTTTTTCTCATTGGAGATATTTGAAGGTTTTCCCCATTGAATTAGATTTCCATAATCCATGAGGCTACCACTACTATTTGTGGCTTACTAGTTCTTATCAATTATTCATAGAGTATTTTATTTAATATTGTTCTCCTATGCTAGCTATTTTCATTATAATCTATTTCTCTTTGCATTACGTATTTGACATTTTCATTGATCCTTATTTTTATTTTTCCTTTTATTTATATGTTGGTTGTTTTCCTTGCATTATTTGTCCTTTATTTTATTTTAATCTAGTTTATACTCATTTCACCTCTCCAGAATTGGACGAAATTACCATATTATGGCAAGTGGGCTACAATCAAGCTATGTCCCAATTTCAATACACTTCCATCCTATCTCTCCAAATCCAATTTTCACATCACAATAAGTTAATTTGGTTCGGAGTCTATAGCCGCAGTGTCACAATTCCACACTTTATATTGGCTCCAGGAGAGTTGTTCATAGTCACTTGTCTACTCCTCTTCACCTGAACCGATTTACTGCCTGACTCAAACACCGCCGATGAGGATGGATGGTTTAGACCGTCTGCTTCCAAAGTAGCATTGGGACAGAAAACTCTCTTTTGTGAGAACAATTTATTCTTTGGATGGCCTTAGGTTCGAATCTTATCTTGTTTAAATATGAAGCAGTTCAAGAATTGATGTAGTTTTGAGGTGTCATATCGTAGTAAGTTCAGAATCTTGTTGGGATAAACAAATAATTTATCCCATTGATTTCACAAATAGAAATTGTAGTTTTCCATGTCTATTGTAACTAGAAATACACTAGAATTCAGGTTTTTCTTTAGTTCGCATGTTGTTTTGAATGTTCTAGAATTGTCTTGTAAAATCAAAACTCTTTTATAAAAGAAGTATGATGTAATTGATTTGATCATCAAATCTGTTTGATGTTGTAGAGATTTTAAAAATGCACAAAACAAAACACAGACACAGAGCTGCTATTCTAATTTCCATAAAAATTGGAAATATCCAAATGTGAAATAATAAACTAAAATTCAATAAAGACAAACAAAATATTGGACATGCAATATTTTCCTTCTTCTATTCAAAATGCTGGAAATGACAATACACAAAAACATGAAACTTCAAACAAATTGTAAACTACCTATTACAACTTTCTGGGAGCTATCAAAGACTGTTCAACCAGTTCATAAACAATCAGGAGCTGCTTAGAGCTCACTATCACAACTCAACTGGAACTATTTGCTATTCCTGGAAAACACAGAGTGATTAGGAGCAATCCTACTCACTGCAAACACTCTGCAAAATATTCTAAGAACATTCCATGTTGCTACTGCAACTTTTCTTCTTGTTGCAAATCACTTACTTCTGCAAAAACCGACTTCTTCCAATTATCCAACTGACAGAACAAAGTTGTCTTCATTCCTTTTGTCTTTCACAAACATTCTGTTAGGTCTCAAAAATGCAAGTTTGAACCACGAGAGGTTGCCAAGCTCTCACAACGCTTTTGGCCAACGTGCAAGGCCAATTGATGCACTTGAACCTTCTTCTCTTTAGGTTCTACTAGACCTAGGCGGGTGAACCTAATGAATGATGCAGATTGACATGTATTTCTTGGTTGAGAAATCTATCCACAATGGAAAATGGAAGTGAACAGATGAAAACCACTACAACTAATCCTACTCCTCTTGTAGAAATGAAAGGTTTTGAAAAAAGTATTAGTATGAAATCTTATCTCTGGGTTGAGGCAGATCAGTGCCTTCTATCCACATGGGCAATGAAGTCAAAATAGAAAATGATATGTTTTTTCCTTCTCTGGTTTAATTTCTAGTTGTTAGGCACTTTATAAAATAAAATCTTATGACTGACTAATAATTTCATTTATTTATGGCTTGCATAAATTATGCTGGAATGTTTTCTAACCTAGTTCTTCTTAAGTTATCCAAAATAAATCTCTCAAACACTGTAACTTACTTGAAGGGATTTAATTCTGACTTGAGACACCAGCAAATAAAAATCACACAAAGTGAAAACATACACCTTGATGAATCAAAATTTATGCTTGATACATTAACTCAAATGATCAAAAATATTCGAATTGGAGAGAACCAAGATAAAAAATAATACAAATTATAACATCTCAACAACCGAACCAGAAGGTTTTCACCAATTAAAAACATTAGTCTCCATTGCTCTATTTCAAGAAAGATCTGTACATTATTTTCATTCTGAGTCTTATTTCTAAGAAAATGTCACTCCTATCCTAACCCCCTTTTCTCAAACTGATTTTCAAAATATTTATACAATACATATTTTAAGGGTCGCAGCCCTTCATTTTCTATTACATCTGTTTGATATTCTTTAGCAGATATTAAAATATTTGATTAAGTTGCCTTATAGGCAAATCAAATATTTAAAACTATAGCTATGCTTTGATTTTACATTTTATATCCTTTCCCGCCTTTATTTCACTTTATTTGCTCCTTATATTTTATTTCCATGTAGCCTTTATTGTGTTTACCGCTATACCCTGGTTATTATCTTTCTACTCGACGGTATGGTGGTCTTAATCATCAAGGTCTTCTCCCAATTGTTACCGCGCTACCGTGGTCATCCCTTAAGCTAGCTGTGGTATCATGGTAATGTTGTGCTTGTTGCACACATGCCCCATTCGGAATGGGGACCCTCTCTTCCCTCTTTTACTTGTCGGGTCCCTTTTGGCTTCACCTCATTTTGTGTGTCCATTTTTGCGCCCTGATAGGTCAACTCACCCTCCAAAGTCACATTTTAAGTCTAACCAAACTTGGCCCACTTTGTAAATGTTAAATGTTTGGCCTTTTCGGGTTTCCCTTCCCGGGTTTCCCCTTCCGAGTTTCAAATGGCAATGGATGGACGTCTTCCCGGCCACTGGACTCTGGACTCTGGAATTCTGTCTTTAGGATTCCATTCTCCCGCCGGCACCCACAAATTCGAATTCACCAAACTATCTGGCCACCGTACGAAGGTATTAATTGTAGTATTAATGACAATTTTGGCTATAATATTGGATTTTACAGCTATCATTTTCATGTGACTGAAGTGATATACATTTGGAGAGCTTTCCAACATTTGGCATTTTCAGCCCCTACATCTAAGCTCTTTTTCCGACGTTCCGCGTGCGGCCAACAACATCTTTCTTCGGGATTTCGAGGTACGTTCGTCGTATGTGCGCCTTGTCCTCTTTTTTGTGAAATTCCAAGTTAAGATTAATAAAAAATGTAAAATGGGGTTAAAATTTGGTAGATGAGTACCCTCCCATAAAAACCAATGTTTTAAAATGTGAAAAATCGATCATTTGGGGAGTTAAAATTCAAACCGGTGTTGGACCTCCCCATCACTATTCTTCAGAATAGACAACAACCTTACTTAGGCCCAAAATTTACAGCGGTCATCCACACAAAACTTAAACTTAAACTTCAAAATTGACAGTGGCCAAACTTGCCTCAGATCCCGGCCTTTGGATTTCCCTTCCCGAGTTTCCGTTGTGCCCCTACTGTTCTGATGGGCCCCCTCAAGTGTCTTTCCGACCCTCGGGTCCTGACCTTACGAAATCCATGTGAAACATGCAAAAAAATTGAAAGTCGGCCAAGGAACAAACTATCCCCAAGATCCGACCCTCAGAGTTTCGTTCCCCGAATTCCATGCCAACTTCACCGTTTTCACGACCGGTCTTGAGCATCCTTCCGGACGTCAAACTCCGACCACATAAGGTCCGTTCAAATTCACAAGGAAAATCAAAGTCCAAATTATTTCGGGACCCAACCTCTGGAATTCCATGTCACTTTCACCGCCTCAAACGGTGAATTCGGGACGTCTTTCCGACTCCCAGACTCTGGTCCCCCTGTCACCTTGCAAAAACTCTGAATGAAGAACTAGCGCCCTAAATGTATCCAAAAGCCGACCCCTAGAATTCCACCTCCGAGATTGTATTTTGCTGGCACCGTTTTACATGGCCAAGCCTGTCCATCTTTTCGGCTACTAGGTCCCGACCCTTGGTTTGCCAACAGGCTTTCCCACTCTTGAAATTGTCTTCAGAGATTACCCTATGGAATTCCACTCCCAGATTACCTCTTACATTTCGCCATCCCGCACGGATGACCCATAACTTCTTCTCGATGACAGCAATATGAGCTCTGGAATCCGGCGAGCAGAGTTCCGTCTTCCCTACGCCGTTTCTAGCGGCCTTCGTGCAACTGATACCTGCACTCCTAAATGAAGGCTTAAATGACTTCCAAATCCAAAATGGACTTTGACCCACTTGCTAAAATTAGGTTTTCCTTCATGCCAACCCTCAATTGAGAAAATCCAACATTGGGAAACACCTTTGGGAGTCCCATAACTCATTTTCCCTTCCTAATGACATTCTGTCAAGGGAATTCCAGCCCTGGGAACACGAATTGCCTGTTTTGCCTCCTTATAATGTCTTATCAAATGATAGGCATTTATCAAGTATGAATGAAAATTGCAGGGTCAAATTTGATATGCAGGGAGTTGTTCGAGGCCGTTTTCCCATATTTAAAGTTATTGATTCACGTCCTTTTGTGCAAGATTTATGGAATCCGACGTAGAAGCTTCTGGTGCCTCCAAGGAAAAGGGGAAAGGAATAGCCAAGGCAACCCGGGGCAAAGAGGACAAGAATCAGATGAAGTACAAGTTTCAGGGGGTGCCCTTACAATCTAGGGTCACCACTCTTTGGAGAGATGTCACAGATACCAATATTGGTCAGGTCGATATTGATGAATTTACATAGAGAATCAGGGTGAACCCCAATACAGAAAATGCAAGATTGATAAGGAGCAATGGACTTTCCAAAGATGTAGGCTTCCCACCAGCCTTGGTGGCCCCAGAATTGCTGATGGCGTGCGTAGAGGCATATCAGCCCGAGACCAGAACTATAGTGGACTGAGATAGGAATATTCTTGTTGATATGTCTCTGCTTGGTATAACGACGACTTTCCACATCCCTGCCTTCAAGAGCATGGAGACCCCCACCATAGAGGAGTGCAAGGTGCTCTGGGAGCAAGAATTTTTGAAATGCAAGAAATTAATCAATCAATATTGGTTGAAGGACAAGTGGGGTAGTGTCGGCAAGCTCCCTCATGAGTTTTTTCACAGCGATTTCTTCGAGGATTACCACAACCTCGTGACCTTGCTAAGCTGAGTAATGGGTCCTCCTACTATGGCCTTCTTCCAGGAATGGATGTTCTACTTCATTGAGCAAATTCTCCATGGTGATGACATTGCCTTTTATTGGAGGGAGATAATCAGTGATTTCTTCCATGAACAATTTACAAGTGTGAAGAGGAGCTCCAAGTTCTTCATGACCTCCTACTTGGTGTATTCCCTCGCTAATCAGCGACATTATTAGGGATTGACTGTGGTACCCAGTGAGACATTGGGAGTAGAGCTTAAGCCATATGATAAATACCCTCAACTGCAGTACCGAAATTTCAAGAGGGATTATTGTAGGGTGAATGATGCATTCATCGCCTACATCATTCGGCCTCTAGGAGGCAACTTTAAGAGAAGAGTTTTCCATAGTGCCAGAGCCCTCCTCAGGAAATACGTCTTCCTATATATACAATTTCCTAGGTTCACTTACATCCATGCCCAAGGATTCATAGAAAGACCAAACAAGTTATCCCGGTACCCAATGACCGAATTATACGATTAGAGCTAACTTGGCAGCTACGGCAGATTCATAATATCTTGAGCAACAAGCATCTGGTGGGTACACCTTACCCCATTAGGCTCGGCCAAGGAATGTACAAGATTCACACCTCCCAGTGTGCAGGATACTTAGAGAGGGAGTTGGCCAAGTACCACTTTCGGCAATATACAGCTCGGCCCCAGATTGATCCATATGGTCATATCAAGAAGGCATTGGGATGAGAGTATGTCCACCTCAACAATGTTGATGATTTATGGGCTAATTGTAAAGATGATCTTGAACTGTAGTTGCAAAAATATATGGGCATGACGACCTTCTATGTATGAAGATTCAACTTGTGCCCAATCTCTGACTAGGTTGAAGAAGATGAGAAAATAGTGATAGATCTGGCGTATGATGTCGTCTCCAATTTTCCACTGCCTATGATTGATTGGAATGAGTGAGAGGTTGATGACCTTGACATACTCACTAAACTCATTGAGGTCCGAACAAAGGCGTGGATTGATCAATAGGTGGCCCAATTGAAGCAACAAGGAGTTGCCTTGACATTTAAGGGACTGGAAATTGAACCAAGTGGCTTCGATGATGGGGTAGCTGCTGCTACAACTGGGGAAACATCCAAAACCCCACCATCAATCAAAACCAAAAAGAGAAAAGAAGCCAATGAGTATTTGCCCAAACCAAAGGTTTATGCCCACAAGGCATCAGAGGGCGAGCCTTCCAAGAAGAAAAGGAAAACAACCGAAGGCACGAAGATGTCTATGACACCCAAAGGTCCACCCTGTGGGATCAGGGGAGAAGGATCTAACCCTCAAAGGTCTCCGTTTGCTGCAATTGTTGTTGCTGTTACCACCACCCCGTATACTTCGCTTGCAGTTTCCACTTTCTCCTCGACTGCAGTGGACATCTCTGTCCACCTTGCTTCCACCTCTCCAATCATGCAGGTGATACCGATGGATTCATCCTTTGCCACGACCATGCCAGTCTCTTCTTCCTCTCTATCTCCTTCCCTTCCATCCATTTCTGCTGCTATGATGCCTACCCTCGGACTCCCATAATCCATTGTAAAGTACATGCAAAACGTGCCATCCGAACTTTCAGGGATGCTTACTAATCCAGTTGTGCAAGCTATGATAGCTCAGGCCATGGCCCATACTCTAGCTCTCCCTCCCCCTATCGAACCACCGAGAATGGAGGCAACAATGTAGCTATCAGATGAGCTTGAGTGACGACAGCTAGAGGTTGTAAAGAGGCTGAAAGACGAAGAATTTGAATACCATGAGCACCCTTTGTTCGAACGCTGGGAGATCGATTAGGTCGCCTGCGAATCTTCCAGTGAGGACAACGAAGAGCTTGACACCAAATTAATCTAGGAAACACATGATCCCAAACTTGAGGCCGGGTGGAGCAAGCAACTTAAGGAGATTGAAGATAAGGAAGCTGAAGATCGGCTTACGGTGGATGAAGAAGTTACTGCTCTAGAGACTAAAGGCAATAGGTCTCCAACTAAAAGGCATAGCCAAACCTCAGAACATGATGAGAAAGCATCCCTCCATATAGATGAGCA
>CM021104.1:34261138-34370121 GCA_007115665.2 Sequoiadendron giganteum
GATATAGGTAGAGAGAGGGTAAAGAGATATAGAAAGAGGGGGAGGGAGGGAGAGATAGAGAGAGTAGAGAGGGAAGAGAGAGATAGAGAGAGGTGATAGAGAGAGAGAATTAGAGAGGAAAATAAGGTGGAGATATTGAGAGAGAGGAGGCAAGGAGGGAGAGAGAAATAGGTATAGAGGGAAAACTAGGTAGAGAGAAGTAGATATGAAAGGAGAGATATAGGGAGAGGTAGGGATGGAGAGAGAGGTGAGACAAAAATACAGAGAGGTCTAGGTAGATAGAGGGAGGAGATGTAGAGAAAAATAGAGGGAAGGAGAGAGGGAGGAAGAGGTAGGGATGGAGAGAAAGAGGTGAGCGAGATAAGAGAGAGGAGGGAGGAGTAGGTAGGGAGAGAGGGGTGAGATAGAGAGAAAGAGAGTAGAGAGAGAAGGGGAAAGAGAGAAGTGATATAGATGTGTGATGGAGCTTAAAATTAGAGAGATAAGGAGGTGGAGAGATTGAGATGGAAGGAGGGGGGAGAGAGAGATGTATAGAGGGATAGGTTAGATAGAGAGAAGTAGAGAGAAAATGTGGGTGAAAGGAAGAGAGAGGGAGAGAGAGAGGGGGAGAAAGAGAGGTGAGATAAAGAGAAGTAGAAAGGGAAGGAGAGAGAGAGGGAGAAGATAGAGAAAATTAGAGAGGGAGGGAGGGAAGGAGAGAGAAGTGAGATAGAGAGAACTAGAGAGGGAAGGAGAGAGAGAATGACAAGATAGAGAGTAGAGAGGGGAGGAGAGAGCGAGGGAAGCAAAGAGAGAGAGAGAGAGAGAGAAAGAGAGGAGAGGGAGGGATAGGTAGGTATAGAGAGTAGAGATAGATATATAGATAAAAGGAGAGGGATAAGAGATAGAAAAATGTAGAGAGGGAAGGAGTGAGGGAGATAGATATTGGAGAGGGAAGGAGAGAGATGGACATGTAGAGACATAGTTCTTGAGCTCAAGGAAAATATTGTTAGATAAAGGGATGGAGATAGTGAGAGAGAGAGGTCTAGAGAATAAGAGATGAAAATGAGTGATATGGAGAGAGAAAGATGAAATTTGACCTCTCGAGTACTAAAATTTTGACCTCCTGATAATTGAAATTTGACATGCTGATTACTAAAATTTGACTAAGTCTAAAAATTTTAAGATCTTCCAAAAACTAGAATTTTCATTATAACTCTTAGAGATCTGAAACCACTCTCAAACATCATGCCTATATATACATTAAATATAACTTAAAGTATAAGAAAGTAAATTTCCATATGTAAATGTTTATTTCATGTATATAGTTTCCCTGACAAAAAAACTAAAAAATCTAGTTTTGTGCAAAGCAGGCCATTTGGTGCTCACCAAATGACTCATCACATTTAGTGCATGCCAAATTTGGCGCATGCCAAATGTGATAAGTCATTTGGCACTCGCCAAAAGGCCTGCTTTAGACGTGTTAATTAACAAGTTTTGCTAAATTTTCTCATATTTTTTTCTGTGCTCCCCGTCTCATTGCACGTCTTTCAATGCAAATTTATAAAAAAACCGTGATAGCATTAACCTTTGTCTCAGCTATCTAAATATATAATTCTTTTTTCATTTTGATTTAGTTAAGGTTTTGATCCATGGCTTCTATTGTAAATGCCTTCGTTTTTGGTCAAAAACCAACATGTACTAGATTTAGGATAGATTTTTACATGTTCATCGGAACGTGAAAAAAATTACGTTTTTTGAAACTAGACTCCATTCTACATATGATGAAAAAAAAATCAATTTTCGATTAGTTTGCAAAAAAATTGGGGGGGAGCACGCTCAAATTTCAGCTTTTCAAGATGTGTCCACTTTGAAAATTCATAAAATATTATATATTCATTAAAAAAATTATCCAAAAAAATGAGGATAAACTACATGGTGCTAGCTAATTTCTCACTATTGGGATTTTTGAAATTCTAAAAAAAAGTTAACCAAAAAGGGGGGGAGCCCTTACGTGCTATGCTATTTTTTTTTATAAAAACAGGACCTGTTTTGGGCCCCCCCTTTTTTGAAACCTTTAATCTTCATTAATTTCAAAAAACAATAGTAGCTTAGAAACTAGACTCAGAGTACTTCAACTTTTGTTCTTGCCGCATCTAGAAATTTTGAGCATAACTATCTTCATTTTCTCTTGCAAATCAGATTTTCCTGATTTAAAAAAAAAAAAAAGTGGCATCTTAAGAGCCAAAATTGAGTCACAAATTGGTGCACTTACCCATATGTGAAATTACAAGGGGTGCAATTTTACGATATTATAGTAACCTTCATAGAAAACACTAGCCATTAAAATTGTTCCAAGCACATATCTAATGATTGTGGCAATAATGGACTTTCATTTTGATAACACTTCATGTTCCCAATCATACTCCTCACTACAAGGTTATTTTCATAAGCATGATAATAAAAACAAAATCCTTCCTAGCTACTAATCCTTGGATCAAAAGCCATTTCCTTTTTGCACATGTTGTTATATGAGAATCTAAGATAATGTTGCAAAGCTAGGCCCAACTTATGTTATAGACATAGATCTATAGTTAGTTTGGAATTTTATATTCTTTGAATTACTAATAGAATATATCATAATGACATTCCCAAATTTGTATTACTTAGGTTGGCTTGTAAAGGCCTAGAAACATTGATGTAGAATAACATAATATGAATTATCCAATATGGTGGAAAGTAAATGTAGATTTCATTAAAGATGATAATGATGATTTAGGTAAGAGATTCCATGGTATACATCAAAACTTAACTTGTAAACCTTATAATTTCCTTGCTTTATTCAAATTATTTTAGAGGCAATTTCAAAGACCTTTTTGAGGTTATAAATGTTATTTGGCAATAATTAAGACATGCTTAAATTGAGTGGGTTGGTGGGGGAAGTATTCATCAAGAATACACTTTTCTTGGTCGTTAATATTGGTCTTATATTCCATTTGCAACCTTTATATGGACAATATAACATTTGGCTCAATAGTAGAACAAATACTTGGCATAGAAAGAGGGTTGTATATGCTATTTTTAAGCCTAGCTCAGTCACACTCAGTGGAAAATATAAATATGAATAATAATATTTAATCATAGTTAGCATATTATTTTTATCATTATATGAATATTATTGCTATGTTGCACCTTCAAAATAAAGATTGAGTCCAATTACCATAGGGAGAAAAAGAGAAGTTTGCAAAGTTGTAGGCCATGTAGTTTATAGCAACAAACTGGGGCCTTAATGAAAATTTATTTTCATGGGTTTTGAAAAACTCCCTTGTCTTACTGTTGAAGATACCACAACAAAAAGTACAAACCACAAATGTACCTGCAGTATTTTAGGTTGAATATTTGCAAATCAAGACATTTAATTTTTTTAAATCTATAATAACTCATGGATGTATCATTTTCTTTTTCTTTATTATTTTAAAATATGTAATTCCACAAATAATGAAGTTACTCCCTACTATCCCTATGTTGTTCCTTGAAATTCAGTGGGGCTCTCTTGTATTGTTCCCAAACTACCCTCCCATCCCCCTTCCCTATCGTTAAAAACTGAGAGAACACATATTTTATATATCTAACTTGTTAGACTAACCTATGAAAAATCATAATAGTAAATGCATAATAAAATTTCCTTCCCCTTTGCAAAGATGTTACACAATAAACTTTAAATAGAGGTTATCATAGTCTTCACTTATAGTCCTTGAAATTTCTGTAGAAAAGTATAGTCTCTTGACAAAGAATTTGAATTTTCTCATTGACATCATTGATTAGTGACATAAATATTTCCAAAAAAATCATGAGCATCTCCATATTCTACAAAAAAATATAAAAATATTTTATTATATATTTTAATAAATTTTCCATGCATCTATGTGCATTTCCATAGTTGAATAATTGACTAAATCTAAACATCTATGATTATATATTCAATACATTAATGAGTTAGAGATTGCCTTACCCTCTCTCATGATATGCAGATATTTGACAAATAATTATTTGTGGAATGTGTGTGATTCTCTTTTCCTTCCACTCTATTGCTTTCAAAAACCTTTTATCTCTCTTATAGTTGACACTTTGAGACAAGGAGGAAAAATTTTGCATAGATACAAGGGCAAGGTTCATCCTTATAGAATGGATGGCTTGATACCAAGTGACAAGAGTGGGCAAGTTCTTAATTTTTTCAAGCTTTACCAAACTTTGGAGGGTGTTTCCCTAAGGTCTCTAGACAAAAGAGACTAAAACTTAGGCCCACACAACCACACCCCTTGTTGTAAAAGACCTATCAAACCTCATATAAAGTACATTATGAAAAATTTACATGTCATAAATTGTTAGTAGTATTTTTTTATTTTTTTATTAACACTCGTTCATGACAAAATTTGAAATGTGCACAATCTTTAATAACAAACACGAAAATGGCATTGAATATTTCATTTTGTTTAATTATATCACATTACATAAAAATCTCACCTATAAATGAATATGGAATAGAATTTTATTTTTTTTATAGTTATACCTTTTTGAGTATTAATATAAATATGTTATTATTATTAAAAAAAAAAACCAATTGAATACTTGTAGCTCCTTCGAATTAAATATATTTTAATGGAGTAATACTAGATTTTTTAACTTAAATGCAATTTTCCTTTTAAAAGTCCAAAAGCACTCTTTGCACCTTTTCCCAAGTGCCCTACTCATAGGTACTTGGGTTGGGGTCCCAAGATAATAATAACAACACAAAAATTGTACCTTAAGAGTTTTTCCTTCTATTAATATAAGCATTCACATACTCGAGATAACACAATCTAAATCAATTATTTATATAAGCATCATAATGACTTTCCCTAGGATTAGCACAATTATCTCGTAACTTGAGATAATCACACAACAAATGGAACTTGCAATTCAACTATAGACATATACTAGACAATAATTGTAAAATTCTATAACCATGTTTGGTTCTCTATACAAGATATAGTGGGTCTCATAGTAAAAGGAGAATCAAGTAAAAATTATACAAAGCTTAATAATAGTAAAAATTTATAGTATTAAGTTTCCAATTTAAAGAATTGCATACATGATTCATTCAATGTTTGATTTTATTTTAATTATATTAGGACAAGAGTAACAAGGTTGACAAAAAGATTCAAATAACTAGTAGCATCAATAACAATTTAGGGAAAGGTACCAAAAGAATTGCATGCAAGGTTGGGTTGTACACCCTTAATGTTCTTTTAGTGTATTGACCACCTTAAGATTTAAAATTCAATGATCCTAATTACTAAAAATGGTTTATTAAAGAAATTGTGGAGGTTGCATAAGTGAAACTATTTTATGTATTTAAGTCTTTAACTTTCTCTATCTGATAGGGCAACCAATACTTAATTTTGGATCATTGTATACTAGTACTAAAGTTTGAGAATCATTAGAGTTGATAATGTTTGATGAGATTTTTTTAAGTTCCTTCCAACATAAAAAAAGTTGTGATTTTTTTTGGAATTGCATCTATTAAATACCATAGAGAATCACATGAGTGTACAACAAAGGGGAACATAATGGTATTCATTATGGCCTGTTACACATTCATGGTTCGGAGATAATTAGATGTTCCAAGTTGGATCAACTTTGAGATGATTAAAAAATTTAATTAGTACTAAGATAATTGTTTGATATTCCACTGTGATTTCATGCAAAAATATCAAGACTTCAAAATTCCACATTTATGGGATTTAATATTGATCAATTAGGTCATGTGAAACTCAAATTTCCCATCTATATAAGTATGTTATCAATGTCTTGAAAGAAAATAATAGAGATATTAAACCTACATCACATATTTAAATAAAGTCCATTGATGTCTATTTATTATAATTAGATTGTGATTAGAAATTGAAGGAAATTTTATTCTATGTCAAACAAGCCATCGGGAAGGTGGCAGTTCTTATCAAGCCTCTGTCCCTTGATCTTTCCCAAAACATTATTTCCAAGAAGGAATCCTTATATCTAAGATGGTCAAGCAAGTAGTCATCCTCATTTGTTATGTATGTCTCATTAACCTCCTATTCTAAATCAAATAAGAGACATTATAGAGAACTCCTTCAACTAATTAGAAAACATATGTATACAAGCATATTTCAAATAGCACCTTCAGACATATGTTTATTATTATTAATGTAATCTACAAAATAAAAGTAAACCTACAAAAATTAATATTCTATACATAAAAACATAACAATCCAATGCATCACACTTTAAATAAATATGTACATAGAAAATAAAAAATAAAAATAATCTTCTATGCACAAATCACATTTTACTTTCTAACATATTAACTTACAAATATATTTTTTATCCATGTGACCATTGCACCTCTTCTAATACAAATGATAATTTTATTTACTTGTGAACTAATTATTGACAATATATTTTACAAATAAATTATGAGACTAGATATTATAAATTCAAATATTATAAGAACAATTAAACTACCTTATACCTAAATTAGATCTAAACTTATGTAATGAACAAATAAATATGGAGATCCCACTGCATATTCAAAAGTTTTTTACTTTAGTTTGTGGATGAGTGCTATGACGTTATTCTTCATATTGTTGGTATATGTGTAGAATATGAAATTCTTAATGCAGTTTTCTCTAGAGTAACAACATGGCTAATTTATTTAATTCCACTGTGCGTGGATATTTTCCTATGTCCTTCTATCGGCAACTGCTGTTTTGCGATCAAAAAGAATATTGCCTTCGATTGAATAAAGCCAATTTAATTTTTCCTTTAAACAATTATTAATCGGCCTGCAAACGCCTGTTTAATTTTTCCTTTAGACAATTATTAATCGGCCTGCAAACGCCTGCGAGGATAGAATCCCTTAAAAATTTCTGCCTTTATATTCTTCCTATAAAAATCCCCAATTCATCTTCAATTCATCCAACAGTTTGCCGTCTACTTTTACAATTTTTCTACAGGCAACAATGGAGAATACTTTGTTTGCTACATTCATTGTCACATTCCTTGCTGTCTCAGTGGTGTGGTTGGGCAAAGCGGAAGATGCAGATGCCAGAAAGCCGTATATTGTTCACATGGTTAAGACCATGAAGCCTCATCATTTCGATTTACACCAACACTGGTACGCTTCATTGCTAGGCCAGGTCTCGGGATCGGATCCCACTGGAAATAAATTGTTATACACGTATGATACACTTCTCCATGGCTTCGGAGCGAGCCTGAGCAGTGCATAGGCTGAAGCCATGGAGAGCATCGAAGGTTGCTTAGCTGTAATTCCCACGTCGTCCACTAAAATTGCCACCACTCACACCCCTGAGTTTCTTGGCGTCGCCTCCATTTCCTCTCTTTCTTCTGCATTATGGTCGCAGTACGCTACATATGGCAAAGATATCATCGTGGGCATGATCGACACGGGAATATGGCCTGAAAGCAAAAGTTTCAGTGATGAAGCGCTTGGACCTATTCCGCCTAGATGGAAAGGCACATGCGAAAGCGGGCAGAACTTCAATTCCTCTCATTGCAATAGAAAAATTATTGGAGCTCGATACTACTACAAAGGCTACGAGCAGCAAAGCGGTCCTATTAATGGAACCACGGAATACAAATCTCTACAAATCTCCTAGGGACCGCCAAGGGCACGGTACGCACACAGCATCCACTGTTGCCGGAGCAGATGTGCCTGCTGCGAGTTTCTCTGGTTTTGCCAACGGAACGGCCAGAGGTATGGCCCCTCAAGCCAGGCTGGCCATCTACAAAGCCTGCTGGGAAGACCAGTGCCTCGACGTAGACACGGTTGCTGCTATGGAAGACGCCATTGCTGACGGCGTCGACATCATTTCAATCTCAATTAGGTCACTTGATGAGGCATTTTACAAAGACAACAGAGCTATTGCAGCATTTGGGGCCATTGAAAAGGGTGTTTTTGTTTCTGGCTCGGCAGGCAACGATGGTCCTTATCCATCCACTCTTCATAACGTCGCTCCCTGGATTACTACGGTGGGTGCGAGCAGCATCGATAGAGATTTCCCTGCATCTGTTGTTTTGGGCAACCAAGAGATATTCAAAGGCACTTCCATCTACAGCCTCGTAGAAGATTCGGCGTTGCAACGGCCTCTGCCATTGGTGTACGTATCCACCAACAACAATTCAAGCCGTTGCCTGCGTGGCAACCTTGATCCCGATTTGGTGAAGGGTAAAATCGTTGTGTGCGATCAACTGCTGTTCTCCTACAACGAAGATGAGAATAGCGCTCGAGGGAAGGCTTACGTAGTGGCCAAAGCAGGAGGTGCAGGAACGATTGTTGTAAATGAAAGGCTATTAGGGACACAGCAGCTATTGACGGACATTTCTTATCTGCCAGCCATCACTGTTAGTTTCACAATTGGAGAAAAACTCAAAGCCTACATCAATAGCACCGGGAATAATGCCACGGCCACCTTAAATATCACAGGCTTAACTGTTGTGGGAAATCAAACAGTCGCTCCCACGGTGGCTGCATTTTCTTCAAGGGGACCAAGCAAAGGGTATCCGCACATTCTCAAGCCCGACATGATTGCTCCGGGTGTGAATATATTGGCAGCGTACACGGGAGTCGTTTCAGCACAGATAAAAGCGGACTACTACTTGGATTCGGGGACTTCCATGTCGTGTCCTCATGTCAGCGGCATAGCAGCACTGATAAAAGCCATACATCCTACATGGAGCCCTGCCGCTATCAAGTCTGCTCTCATGACGTCATCCTACTTGATTGACAATGCAGAGCAGCCAATCAAGGATTCGTCTACAATGAGAGAAGCCAACCCCTTTGCTATGGGCGCGGGTCACGTGGATCCAAATGCTGCTGTAGATCCTGGGCTTGTCTACGACATGGCACCTCACGACTACATCACCTTCCTCTGCTCTCTCAACTACACGGAAAAACAAATTGCTCTTCTCACAAAGGAGTCGGTTTCCTGTCCCAATTCCAGTTTGGAAGCCGGCGATCTCAACTATCCATCCTTTTCCCTTGTGATGAAATCAGGGAGCAATTCGGTTCAAGTAAAGAGGAGAACAGTAACATACGTGGGTACAGAGGCTGATGCAGTGTACCAGGTGAGTGTGAAGAACCCTCCTGGCATCACTATAAGCGTGGAACCACAAACGTTAAAGTTCGGAAAGCTCTTGGATACTGCCCGCTATACTGTAAGGTTCGAAAGCACAGTCGCTTCTAGCGGTGACACATTTGAGTTTGGAGAGATAATGTGGAAATGTATCCAAGGAGGGTCACAGGTTGTGCGAAGCCCAGTTGCCGTAAGCATTGAAGCTTCACAGTGACTGTTTCATCATATCAGTACCAATTCAGGGTATCATTATATAGTATTTATCGTTGGATAATGATATCAAGCATGGAAATGAAGTGATGTCAAGCGTGTAGTTGGAGATTTTTCCGTTGAACTAATTTTATTTTTAAAAAATTTAGTACTTTTGAAAGATTTTAGTAAATAGTAATTTTTATGTTTTTTTAGTGAATTAATTGATTTAAAAGCTATTAATGAAAATAGAAGGGTTATGATTTCTATAAAGAGACCTTCATGTTGTTTGTAAGGTCTGAAATATATTTTAAGAAGCTTTCAATTGATGTAATAGCAGACCTCTACATCAAGGTGTATCATAATGTAATCAAGTTGAATGAATAGAATATTGGTTTGTGTTTAAACAATAATGTGTTTGTTGTAGCAATTTTGACAATGGATGTAATAGCAAACTTCTATATCGAAGTGCATCATAAAGTAATCAAGTTGAATGAATAAAATATTGGTGTGGCTGTGTTAGAACAATAATAAGTTTGTTGTAGCAATTTTGACATTGATGTAATAACAGATCTCTACATTGAGATGCATCATAATGTAATCAAGTTAATGAATAGAATATTTTTGGTGTGTTAAAACAATAATGTGTTTGGTGTGGCTATTTTCTATATTTTCAAAAACTACATTTGGTATCATAGCAAGTTCATGGGCAAGTTCATGGACAAAGGGAAAAGGAGGTGAAGAAGATTGTTGGTAAGTTTTGTGCAGTCCATAGACAACCATAGGCATTGAAGAAATAGAAGTTCAGAGTTGAAGATATCATGAATAAAAAATTAAAGCATTGCCAATAGTAAGAAGGTTGCATTTGTCAACGAGAAAGAAAAGATTACAGAGATTTTGCAATTTGAAGTCCACTACTATAGTTAAAGAAGAAAGATAATAGATATTAACTAAAGTTTGTTTGAAGGAAGAGACACAACTATCAAGGAAAGATTGCAAGTTTAAAATAAATAGAGACAAGCCACAATAGCAAAGAGGAAAGCATCATTTGAATAAAGCTCGCCATAGGTTTGAGGAAGGTGTGGCCTATGCCAAGAAATATTGTTGCCATAAAAAGATAGCAGAGAGAAGTCATTAGTTTGAGATTAGAATCTGTAGATTGAGGAAGGAAGTCATTGTCCATATTTTATATGCCCAATCAATAGATTTAGCCACTATCATAGGAAAGAGAAAGAAGAGACTACAGTTGCCAAGCAAAGGAGATCTCTCACAAGAGGTCATTGTATTGTTTGATAGAAGAATTTTTCGATAGGAGAGATTAATGTCATGATAAGTATAAAAAGGGAATTATCTAGCCACAACCAATGTATTGAAAGGAAAGAAGAGTGCGGAATATGCCTTCCTAATACTAATCTTCAAGAGAGAGATATAGAAAAAACTTTCAAAACTTACAATTACAAAACATAAAGATGCACATACATGAATAACAGAATAGACAATAAAGAATGAATACAAGATTTATGTGGGAAAACTCTCTCAAGAAAAAACCCACACACCAAAGCAAAGATCTCCTGTATTACAGTAAAACATAAATTACATAAAGTATAGAGCTATGCTCTTTCAGGTATTTATTCACAGAATGAATCCAGTAGGATTACGTTACATTCACATTGATTTTGACATCACATTCTATTCTAGTGTGCTATGGCATTGATACAAACTTCTCAAACATTGTCGCTTCGACTTTCATATCGAACCCAACAACTATCGCCTCTTCTACGAATTTCTATCAGAATGTCGAAGAGACTTGAAACCTTGTCTCTCTAAATTCCCACTGTCACTCCAATATGCATACCGTTCCATCCTCTACCAGCACCTTCCATTAGGATATCGAAGAGACTTTTTGATAACTCCATCCAATATGGTGAAGTCTCGTCGATGAAGACCCATCGAAATGTTGAAGGGAGTGCTTATTATGTCCCACCGATATGTATTTGTCTCCCCGATGAAGCTTTACTGCCAACCCGTCATTCATTAGAATGTCAAAGGGACTATCAAGTGACTCCCTCTAACAAGGCGATGTCAAATCGATGAAGTCCTTCATCAAAATGTCAAAGGGACTTCCATCACTGTCTTGTCGATAACAATATGTCTCTCCAACACGACAACACCAACTTCATGAACACCGAAGAATGAATTCCTTTCGTGGGTTGGGACTTGGGGTTTCTCAATACCCGATACCATAGACTTCACCAGTAAAGCATATGACAAAACTCCAAAGTCCGATTGTCAACACTCTTCAAATTTTCTAAGACTTTTGCAACTGCATATGGTAAGTGATAAGCTTGAAGACCGATTCTCGATTACCTGCAAAACTTCTAAGGCTTTTACCATGCATTTAGTAAGTGACAAGCTCGAAGCCTGAACTTTGAAACTACAAAACTTTTAAGTGTTTTCCTAATTTCAGAGAGCTTTAACTAGTAAGTTTGAGACATATTTTTTTCTCAACATTTATAGATCATAGAAGAATTAAGGAAATCATCATTCCAAAGGATAGGCACTAAAAATGAAAACAAAGTAGCATAAAAAATAATCATAGATGTTAAAAAGAGAAGTTGATTGAAAATAATATTGATTAGCTTGGAGAGTTAAGAGATCATTGCATGCAAAATAAAAGAATAAAAAATTAAAGGTAGAAGAATTTTTTGGTTGAAATTTTAAATCATAATTTGCAAGAGAAAAATAATCATAGTTTTCAAAAAGGTGAGTTTAAATAATTTATTTCAATGGAAAAAAGAAAGATGAATTGGTGAAAGTTAAAAGGTGTAACTTACAATTCATAACAAATTTAAAAGAATTTAAAAAATAAAGATGTGAATATTTGTGTGAAATTGAGAATCTTGAAAAAAAAATAGAGAAAATGGAAAATAAAAATGAAGAGCTAGAAGAAAGATTGAAGTCATATGATGAGATGAAAGAAAACCTAAAGAAGTTAGAAGAGGGGAATACTTTATAGAAGAAGGAAATATCAAAATTGAAAAAAATAGAATGATCAATTCTAAGGAAGCAATAAATGTCTAAGGTAAAATCCATTGGTATGTGATGTGTCATGTGGCACAAAAGACTTGTCTTGTTCCTTTAATCGAACTGTTGATTTGTGTGAAAAAAAAAATTGATAAAAAATGTGAGACTAAAGGTCACCATGTGTCTGGAACTATAAATTTTGTAGCTTGTGATGATAAAAATAAAGAATGGTTTGAAAATAATATTGGTTTGAAGATCATGAAGAAAATTGGTTATTATGGAAAGTGTTTGGGAAAACATGGGAAAGGGATTTGAGAGCCCATTCAACCAATTGTGAGGCCAAAGAATAAAGGCCTTGGATATAGTAAGAGAGATAGAAATTTTATTCTCCTCACCCTTCTCTAACCTTTCTACCTCCCAAGAATTAGTGCAAGCTTCATCTTCGTTGCTCCAACTTCAATTGCTTATTTTGCAAGCAAATTCTGAAAGTTTAACATCCTCCATCCCAACCTAGTCTAATTTCCTACTACAATCAAAGAGCAATGGTCTCCTATGAGCTTCCCTAGAAATGTTCTATCAATGTATTTCTCCTTTTTCCTTTTCATACATTATTGGTGAGTCCATTTCATATCAAACCAACTCCACTCGAGCCACCCCTCACTTCTTTCTTCATCACCTTGAAGATTTAGATGTGATATCCCAATCCTGTCGCATCCCCATCCTTCAATCAAATCCCCAGCATGACCATGCTCTCTCCCTCAACTACCACTTAACACCCTCTAACCGCCCTCAAACTTATTCAAAATTAATTATCCATAATTCATTACCTTTTGTCTAGGATTAGGAAATTAAGTTGTTAACCTTTCTAATGCTCATTTGGATACCTTAACCTTTAATATCTAAAAAAGAGGTCTAGAATACACCATCACCCCTTCATCCATTCCTTGTATAGAATTCTTAATCAAAATTGAAAAAGAAGTCCACTCTCTCCCTAAAGATTTAGCATAATAAATTTTTCAAGATTGCATTGCCACCCTAAGATATGCCAAACCTCCCAAGTACAACTTACCAATAGTTGAAATACATGCCCTCAAGCATTTTGTAAAATAAAATCACATGAACATTTTCAAAGCTGACAAGTGAAATGCCTCAGTTATTTTAAATAGGAAAGACTATAGCGACAAAATGCTAGATTTTCTTTCTCATAACAACAACTACAAAATATTAACTTACAACCTAGTCTCGCTAATAATTTAAAAAGTTAAATCAGCCATCTCACCCTCTTTCTTTGATGACTCAACCAAAAAATGACTTACCCCCTCTTAAGATGATGAATCATGTAGTTTGATCTGAAATGTTGACGAAAAGAAAAAAATTACACAGTCAAAATCAGAAACTACACACCACAATGTTGCAAGTGTTATAGGTTTGAATAAATCAGCTCAAGAAATAAAGTGTATGCAATGTTGTCATTGTTGTAGGAAAAGACATAAACAATAAAAGTGTCGGGATCATCATCCTTGCTCTATTTGTGGATTGAAGAGTCATTTTGATCAAATGTGTTGGAATAGAGAGTGGAATGGACAATATATGAAAGACCATATGTGGATTAATTATGGATGGATTGATGGATCTAGTTGGAAAAAGGTTACAAATATGTTCAAAATTTTGTACAAGCCTAAATGTTTGCATGTTAAAAGAAACAGTGGTCAAAAAAGGTTTAAAATTTTGAGTCAAGTTGTTGATGATTGTTGGTTATGATTGGCACATTGAAATGTTATGTGTAAGTTGAGAGACTATAAGTCTTCTCTATGTTACAAAAAGGAAGGGAAATCCTTGAAATCTCTCAAGAGGTAGGTGGTGGAGCCCATAAACGTTTTATGGTGTTTCAATCACATTAGATCCATATTTGGCTATTTCTTTGGGTTTGGGGTGTGTATTGTATCTTAGGGTTTTGGTTTAACCTATGTATTAGGGTTTTGTCTATGCCCTAAACCCCTTAAAGATCCTAAGTGTCGACAATCTTTTGCATGCGTTCTAAATTTTAATTGACCTTTGCTAGCCCATCCCCGATTTTTTCAAGTCACAACTTATTTCATCTAAATCGTTGGTTTACCAACCCTTAATGCCTAGTTCTACCAGTCATTACACACTCAAATTATTTAAACCGTGTCAAATGTTAAGCAAGTCACAAATCTTTTAAATATTTTCCACATATCCTAGGTCTAAGTTTATTAAAATGTATGAGTCACTTATCTTATTAACCTAGTTGGCGACTCTTTTTAATTCATCATTTGATGTGCATGCCTCTAAAAACCTTTAAAAAATTATCAATGGGTCCCACCAAACACATTTCATTAGTTTCCTACTAGCCCGTGGCAATAAAATAATCTCTTAAACTTCTCAGGGGGGCAGCGGGTAGGTGACACCTATCCATCCTCATGGCGGGTCCTACCATCTCCCAAAGGCATCAGTGATGAAGGGTAAATTGGTCAATGGTTTAGATGTTATATTTTAGTTCAATCTTGACTATTCCCTGTCATCTCATGGGGGACCCACAGACAGGTCTCAACTCTCGAAGGACTAGCGGGCAAGTGCCACATGGAACCATCACCACCCTCCAAAACACTTTATAAATAATGAAGTATAAATTGGTAAAATATTTCTCGGTGACCATGGAAATATTAACAAGTTAATAACAGGACTTCATGTGTGCATGCATAAACACTTTTTGAGATGTCTTAATCTTGACCGTTCATCATGCGAGAAGGATAACAACCTAAGCATATTCTTGAAGATTAATTGATGCACATGTCCAAGGGTACTGGGTAAATCTAGGTCATTTCCCACAATCCCATGACTGTAGATCAAAGTCTTGCAAATCGCAAAGGGATAGCATTTGGTTGTCATATGGATTCTCTCACAGCTTGTAAAGTGTTGTGGGGCCATGAAGCCAACAAAGAAGATGTACACTTGACAAGAATGTGGCTAAGTGGATATTAGTTAGCAAAAGGTAAAATGTTCAAACTTCTTTGACCTCATCTAGGCCACACATTGATCTAGATCATGAAAATATCTATGGTGGAGATTCAAAGTTGCTAAAATGGCACCATAGAGCCATTCTAGTTTGTGTGAGCAAGCAGTATTGGTGGAGTTGATGTTTTTCTGACGAATTGAGGGTTTTATTCACCATAAAAGTTGGTTTTAAAGCCTATTCTTGATTAGAAAAACATTTCTAAGGCATTCAAGAGCTATTACAATGTATTTCAAGCTTTTGGCATCCACAAGCTAGGGTTTTTTGCATCGTTGAACCAATAAGTATAATTCACACCTCTTGAGATAAAAAAATTCTCCTAGTTTTCATTCAATTGCAATTTTTATCATCTGATTTCCAATTAGTGTTTCTTTCAAGGTTTGACATTCATTTAAATTGTTGCAAATTTGAAAACTTGGTTAGTTTGTGCATCAAGTTTTCACCCTAAACCTAAAACCCTAGTCTCAGCTCATGAAACCCTAGGTAAATTTAGTACAATGGAACCCAAAGTCATAACCCCTAGTTTTGATCCTAAGAAAAGACCTCTAGTCCAAGACCTATTGGACCAATTAAAGCACTTTAAAAATGAGAAATGCCTTGAGAAAACTATCTTTCAAGGCCCTCATGTTAAAGAGGTCATTATCGACAGACAATATGCCATTAATCAATTTTCTAGTACTAGTTCGGAAACATAAATCATCACATTCCTGTTTGCAACCCATGGAGGCTAGATATGGGAAAGTTGATTATCCCCAACATGTATGTGGATATAGACCTCATCAAGCCCACTCCTACCAAATTAGAGGAGTCAAGGGTCTCCTCTCTTTAGTAGCAACTTCCACCACTCTCACCCCCACATATATCCACCCAAAATATTATTGAATTGGACTCACCTCCTAGGGGGTCATCTCCATAAAGAGAACCACCATTGAAGAAGAAAAGGGTTGAATCAAGTGGCCTTGTAGATTATCCTACTAATGAATCTATGAGTAAATGTTTGTCACTAAAGATGAAATGATGCTAGGTATGCCTTCTCCCCAAAGAGACACAATGCCACAAACCTTGAGTTTTAGATTGAGTAATGTTGACCTAAGTGGGGTGAATAATTCAGATGATGTTAGAGCTAAGGCTTGTGAAATATTTATGGATAATGATGCATTTGTGAAGACATAAGCATTTTATGAATATGTTTGGAGGGCCATGAAGGATGAATATGTTATGAGTGTAGATATGAAAACAAGAAAAAATATTGAGTTTCCAAGAGCAATTGTGGAGGCTCAAGTTCAAGAAGAAATGAGGGAAAACTATAAAGACATCACAACAACTGAGGGAAGAGAACTAATTAGAAAGAGTGGTGTGTTGTTATTGCTAGAGTGGGACCTTGCATCGGCCATTTCCTTTGACATAGTCTAAAGGCATGACACCCCAATTTTTAACACTAAGGAGGGAGTGACCCTGGCCCTACAAGGATCAATATTTAATGCCCAATATGATACATTAGCTATTTGGGCCTTAGCCCCAAATAATAAGAAGCCATAGGTGGCAGAGTCGAAGGCTGGAGTTAGAGGAGGGCTAATAATTAAAAGAGTATCTAATACATCAGTAGTGGAGGCAGCTAGATTGAATGTGAACGTCACTCAATTTACAAAGGCCATAGTGGAGTCTTTAAGAATGGAAACAGATAAATTTAGAACACAATATAATAACATGGTGGCAAAGTATAATAAGGGACAACAAAATATTGTTGAGATGCAATTGGAAATTGCACTGTTGAAGGAAAAGTTTCAATTAGGGTATGCACTAGGGTGATCCCACAATAGTGGTTTACAATTTTTGGCCAAATTAGACACTGAAATTATTATTTTTAACTAAATCTTCACATTCGGGCACCTATAGCGGCTAAATTGTGAGGAATTTGAAGATGATGCAAACTATAGTCTCATCATATTTTGTCTGTAGATTCTAAAAAAAAAAATTCAAAATTTTTGGAATAATATTGCACTTCTTTTTCTATCTCCCACGAAAACTGGTTTTTTTCAAAAAACAACATTTTTAAAAAGTGATGCTCACCGTATACAACATAAATTTTTTTGTATGAAGGATAAAATTCTAATTTTTTCGAATTTATATTTTTAACTATGATATCTAGCACTTTCATTTTGTCTCATAGTTTTTTATTGAATATTTTTTCCTTAATAGAGTTTCGAAGTCAAACTAATTGCAACTCAAACATAGGCGGACTGTATACAACATAACATTTTTTGTATTTATTGAAATTCAATTTTATTTTTTTTAATGGATCAAGGACATCAATACCCAGCACAAAAATATTTTTTAAAATTTTATTTTGATAATTTTCTATTTTTCCACATGTGCAAAATAGAGAGCTTGATTTTCAATGAAAAACCTATGTTTAATAAAACTAAAAAAACACATACATAATAAAACCAAAACATATTAAAATTATATTCATGGGATAGCTCATTTTGAGGACTACCATAATAATTTCAAATAAATTTTAAATTAATTCATTTGATCCCCCAAAAGGTGAATCAAAAGTGATTTTTTATCAGCATTTTGATAGGTGTAAAGGAGACTCATTTATAGGTATGGTTTAAAACTAGCAAGGTTCTATCCAAGGGGGTTTGATCTAAGGTGGTTCAATCAAACCATTTTCAATTGGAATCCTTAAAATGGAATTTTTAAAGGCTCAAATCATTATATTTTCTAAAAATATGTGATTTCAGCAAAAATCAATTCTTCTCAAAAATTGTAAACCAGCTTTGTGGGATCACTGACCAGGCACTTCACAAGTAACAATCCTTTCTCCCCCATCTCCACAAGAGCATCTCCCATATCATCTTATTCTTTCACCACCTCCAATCCCAACTAAAGTTGTGACACTCTACTATGAGGATGTTCCCATTGCATAATCAACTTCAAGTACAGCATATACCCCTCCTACAGATGAAATCACCAAGGAGGAGTTGATGGAGAAACTCAAGAATTATGAGGAGAGGTTTCATCAATTTGATGAG
The DNA here is from genome assembly GCA_007115665.2 of Sequoiadendron giganteum. Taxonomy (NCBI): domain Eukaryota; kingdom Viridiplantae; phylum Streptophyta; class Pinopsida; order Cupressales; family Cupressaceae; genus Sequoiadendron; species Sequoiadendron giganteum. Next base: position 34,279,576 of record CM021104.1, read on the forward strand.
CTAATTCATGTGAGAAAGATGAAAACTGTGTTTGTGGTAATGGAACACTTGAATAAAGGGATTAAGAGGAGGTTAGTTAGAATTCATTCAAACTATTCTTCTATGTTTGTTGCAATAAAGAGTTTTGATAGGGACAAGGAAATTGTCATCCCACTAATGGATAAATGGATCCCTAGAGAACAGGAATTGAGTGATATGGTCATTTGGTCAGAACATGATGCAGATAAGCCATCCAGCATTGTCCCAACCCTTAAGCTTGTAAATAAGATCAAGGAATTTCAAGGGTTGGTTGAACCACTAGAAATGAAGATTGGGGAGCTAATTAGGAGATTTGATGAATGGAGTTTCAGTTTACTCCTAGACATTCTAAATGAAGATGGTGAAGTTAAACTTTACATGAATAGAAGGATCGGTCAAATAAGGTGATAGCAACTTAGGAAACACTAATTTGTGATGGAGTTAATGTGGAGATGTTAAAAAATAGTATGGATTCGCTCACTCACATAAGAATCTTCCTTGAAGATTTTGACAAAGAATCTAACTAGGTGGTAATAAAATACATGCCATACAAGATTAATGTTGGCCAATTTATTGCATTTAATTGGCCCTTTGAAGAGGATTTTAAGCTTGGGAAGACCAAATATGTAGATATCTTGGACATATAGTTTGCTGCAGTGGTGGAATGTTGATGAAATATTTTTAACAATGATGGTTGCAGTAAGAGAAATACAATGCATGGCTTGGAACTATTATAGATTAGGCCTTTGATATATCAACATTCAGATATTGTATTATCCCCAATGCAAAAGTGTTGACATGGACTATTGATGTGTATATGTTTTGGTATATTCTTTCTTTCTTTATTTCATTCTTTTCATCCTCAAATTTTGGAAGCATGTGGAAAAGACATTATATGGAAAAGACATTATATCTCATAGAAAGAATATTTGCACCAGCTAAAGGGAATTTTGGAAGGTAGGAGATTTCTTCATCAATAAATGATAAATAGTTTTTGTCTCATATGAGAATCTCCCTTGAGTTTTGGTAAATATAACTACCTTTTGAATGTAATTGTAAATATCAAATCACAAAAGTACAATAGGAAATTAGCACCAACTTTTGCATTCAATTTTAGTGTATTTGAGTCCATCAATTGGAGCCATCTCACGGTGCCAAAGTCGGCGCAAAAGCATTTCTTCGATTTTGCGTTGGATTTTACGTCATCTGTAGCACCCACTATAGCACCAAATTTTGTGTCAAAAAATTGGTACCACTAATAGCATCTTGTTTAGTGTGAGGAATATCCTCGAAAATAGCACCTAAATTAATGCCCAATTTGGCTTCCAGATTTGCTTCCATGTCTACTCCCATTTTTGCTTCTAGTTTTGCTCCTAGTTTTGCTTCCAGTATTGCTTCTAGTATTGCTTCTAGTTTTTCTTCCAAGTTTTCTTCCACTATTGCTTCCAAGTTTTCTTCCACTTTTCCTTTCGGTTTTGTTTCCACTTGTGCTTCTAGTTTTGCTTCCACTTTTGCTTCTAGTTTTCCTTCCAATTTTGCTTCCAATTTTGCTTCTAGTTTTGCTTCTAGTTTTTCTTCTAATTTTACTTTCAGTTTTGCTTCCAATTTTGCTTCCAATTTTGCTTCTGATTTTACCTCCAAATTTGTTTCCAATTTTTCTTCCTGTGTTCCTTCTAGTTTTGCTTCCAATTTTGCTTCCCTCTTTAATTCCGATTTTTCTTCCAGGTTTACTTCCAGTTTTGCTTCCAATTTTTCTTCCAAGATTGCTTCTAGTTTTCTTCTAGTTTGGCTTCCATGGTTGCTTCCTTTTTTTCTTCTAAAAATGCTTCTTGTTTTGCTTCCTTTTTTGCTTCGAAAAAATGCTTCTTGTTTTTCTCTCGATTTTTCTTTTCGTTTTGCTTCTAGGTTTGCTTCTAGTTTTTCTACTAATTTTGCTTCCAATATTGCTTTTGATTTGTTTCTAGTTTGGCTTCCATTATTGCTTCACTTTTTACTTCTAAAAATGCTTCTTGTTTTGCTTCCATTTATTAATTTAATATGTTTTAGTTCAATCTAATTAGTTAAATATATGTTGCCTCTTAAATAACTCATATGATTATAGAGTAAGTAATCTAATTATTTAAATCATATGATTATAGAGTAGTTAATTTAATTATTTAACACATATGATTAAATAACAAGATAATTATTATATCTTCAAAAAATATTTTACATGAGTTCCTGACCAAAATTTACTTGTAGGCCTTTGACAAAATGGACATGTGTTTCAAACACCTTTACCCTACTACCCATTCTAATACATTTTCAGTTACAAAATGGTCTAGTTCTAGACTCAAGCAATTCCAATCGGGACTGACTCCTATCTTCTACTACTTTCCCCTGTTTCTACTATATCATATGTATACCAAAATATAACTTTTACCAAATTGGAAATTTTTTAATCTTCATCATTATTTGTCTATGTTTGCTTCCTATGTGCAATGTAGTCTGCAATCACGGAGCAGTTAACACCACAATTCTAGTGGGCTGGACCTTTGGCTTTTTCCACTAGGTCCCTGATGTCGTCCTTGCACCACTCTTCTCCTAAACCAAATTCCCAGTTGTCGTCATCTTGTACCAAAATCTCATCCACCAACCCTTCATCCTTGACATACCGGATTGCCCAACCTTGTGGACAATTTGTCACCAAATTGGATTCTCTGAGCAAGAAGAATACATTTCGCTCATGCTCATCCCATAGCTTCTCAAAACCCTCTGGGTCGATGGTTTGAATCAAAGGGAATTTCATGACATCCTTTCCATGCATCCGGACCATGTAGTAGTTCTGACACATTGGTATTTGTTTATTCTCATCTATATTGTTGAGGGTTGCTTCGATATCCCCCAACCAAGCATGGATAAAGACCATATATGTGAGCTTCTTCCCCATCTCTTTCGACACATCCATATGCAGTAACACTACCAGGAACATGGTTGGGATTTCTGAGTTTTCCCTGAACCTATGATAGGCCCTCAAGAATTTTGGCCCCAAAATTTTCTTAGTCACCCAGAGAATCAGTGGATGAGATGATGCCAACAAACCCTACAGTCTTTTGTATGTGCTCTCACATTTGAAAGATTGTTGTTGCTTCTAAGTGTTCAATAATAATGGATTCTCCATTATTATTACTGTTACCACTTCCCACGCCTTTCTGTTGCTTAGACTTGCACTAGTTCCTCTGCCTTTGACTCTGCCACCTACTTTTTCTCACACCTGCTTTTGGAATACTCCTTTGCGTTTGTGTGAAATAACACTAGTTGATGCCTTTTATTGAGTGACCTTACTACCTTATTAAGTGTTTTCCATAGGATGTGCCTTTGAGGCATGTTTTCTCAAAATAAGAAGATAATTATTATAACATGATCACTATCTATAGTTAAAACAAGTGAATCAAATATCTATAATTTAATTGAATTTGACAATATCCATCCTAAGAAGTCAATTAAAATCATCATACATAATAAATATCAATCAAAAATTAATCATTGACCACTTTTAATATATATAAATTGACAAGTCAATATTGATAAGATCATCATCATATATAACTAAAACAAGTGAAAGTCAAATATGCCAGTAGATCAATAACATGTCAAAATGATACATGTCCAACAGTCGACATAAGTCAAAATGATACATGTACAAATGATATAAGTAAAAATGATAAATTATGTAACTCAAAAAGATACAAGTCAAGATGATACATGTCCAAGTGATATAAGTGAAAATGATAAATGTTAATATAATACAACTCAATAATATGGTACTGTAGGCTATAAAAATGATACCTATTGATAGGCCAAGACTGCGGTAAAGAATAAGAAAGATTTAATGCTTTATAATGAATTTCATTTTGGTCTATATGTGTCAATCCGAGGGCGTAAACTTGCGAGAGGTTTCATGGCTATATGCCAATCAAAGGGATGAGAATTGTGAGCTGAGTGGGGATGAAATGCAGCTATGAAAATAAACCTACTACAAATTAAACTAATTCTAGTGACAAGAGCTATTCTATTCAAGTAGCAAGAACTATGCAAAACTAATAAATTCTGAAACAAAAATTTAATAAATATTAGAAACGAAAGCCATACAAATTAATTTTGTAGCATATAAATAAAATACAGATTATTAATACATAGAAACATAATAATGCAATAAATAAAATAGATTATTAATACACAAAAACGTAGTAATGCAAAACATAATAGATTGGAATTGAAACACACAAATGTAGACTGCTGAAAATATAGTATTTATAGTCCATCAATGGTTGGAGAGTGAGAACCCTTCCTCCCAATCAGCCAATGGCGATGAAGCTTACATGATTTCTAAAAGAAACTTCAAGGCATTTCTCCTGGTAATAATATTAAATAGATTGTATTCCTTTCTTTCTGCTAAGATGATATTATAGATGTGTGTTTATATAGTTTGATGCATCAACAGAAATGTGTCTTGTTGTTTATAATTCAGCGAATGAGGTAAATCGGGTAGCTAAAGAAATAATTTGATTTCCTCGTGGCCAATCTTTCCTTAAGAGGTTGGACTGATTTATTAACAATAGACAAGTCACATTGTTACTAACTCGATTTTCTAATATAACCACACCTTGTTGTCAAAATAATATAACAAAAAATGAACCACAACAATTTATTGGTACATCATATTTAATAATTTGGAGAGGACGTGTAGTGGGTAGTTGCAGTTCATTTGCCTCAACTTGTGGCACATGGTAGGAGAAATGAAACTAAAGTCAATTGTAGAAGAGGAAACTGCAGTAATAAACATAAGCCATATCTCTATGAAGAAGGCAACAAGAAGATCAAGAAGTTCCTGTAATCTGTATGATGCAAGCTTTATTTTCCAAAGGCTTGAAATCATAATGCTTAAATTAGTAAAGACAATCAATAACTAATTTCCATCGTTTATCCAAAAACTATATTAAATATCACTTATATATATTTAATCAAATGCAACATAAAATGGTAAAATGGTATGATATGGAACAAAAATAGAATGTGGAAATAGGTATGAAGGTACATGAAATAGGCTAAAATATGACATAAAATGGGATATAATTGGCTCTCATCACATATGATAGTAACCATGAAAAGAAGCATCATAACAATATATCAAATATGATCCATGATGCAATCTATATGATCATGAATGTCACTGGGTACTAGCAGTAACTACCTCATCGTCATCATAACCACTATCATGATCATGATCATCATGATCATCTTCATCATAATGATATACCAGCAATGATCCATGATGCAGCCTATATGATCATGAATTTTTTTGGGTACTACCAGCAACTGCCCTACCATCATCATCACCATCGTGATCATCATCATCGTCGTCGTCGTCGTCATCATCGTCGTCATCATCATTGTCATCAGCCTCAGTGTCTTCCATATCTGTGTCATCATATTCCTCTGCCATGTGATATGTACCTGTAGAACCAATATTTTCTGGATCTATATCATGATGAGAATCATGTTGACTTCTAGAAGACCCATGTTCTACAAAAATAAAACATTTAAAATGAAAATTTATTATTTATTTCATGCAATAATTTATTTTTCTATTATATATCTAATATTGAAACATGTGAGATGAAACCATAATCATATTACATCATATCAAAGTGCACATACCATAATAAAATTTAAAAAAAGTTATAGCTAATATGTGATTCTAATGATTTAAAACATGCAACAATTCTAATAAACATCAGTAAAGATAATAATAAAAAAATTGTTATACAATTTAACTATCAACTATAAATTCTATTACATAACCTTAAGTGCCAACCCTCTGCAAAAGAATGAGAAAACTGTAAGAACATTGGTTGTAGGGGGCATTAGTATAGGAGATGGATATGGCTCTTCCAAGCCATCCACTAAGATGGTTTCATACAAAAATGTGGAAGATATCCTCATTTCTAGAGGGCTCATGATTTAGGTTGATACGAAAAATGATGTTGTTTTGGTACCCATATATGGCATAATGGTTCCATTTCATGTAGCCACCATCAAGAGTGTTACAAGCCAACAAGATGGATGGAATTCTTATATAAGGATAATTTTCAATGTTCCAGGTACCAGCTTTAATGCCAACTACATGCCAACATTGAAACTCCCTAGCAATATTTATGTTAAGGAAATTTCCTTTAGATCCAAGGATTCAAAGCACATCAACAATGTGGTACAAATGATTAAATACCCTAGAAGTCTGTATTAATGAAAGATTCTAAAAAGGTAGCGAGAGCTACACTGGTGACTCAGGAGAAACTTTAGCTTTAAAAAACAAAGGCAATTAGTCTGGCACACTTGTGGATCAAGCCAGGTTTTGGTGGAAGAGGAAGAAAGATGACTAGAACTCTGGAGGCCCACCATAATGGATTTCGGTATTCAATCATGAGAGCAGAAGAGAGAGTTGATATCATGTATCAAAACATTAAGCATGCATTCTTCCAGCCAGTGAAGAAGGAGATGATTACTTTGGGTATGTGCAGGATCATGATGGGCCAAAAAGTGGTGATATATAAGTGACATGATGGCTGATGTGGCTAACAACTTCTTTTTAACCCAAATTTGGTGAAACGAAAAGGGTTTTCAAAGGGGATTTTCAGCTTTCCATCAATATAAATTATGTTTTACTTTGAATTTAATAAATAATTATTATTCATTTTCTATTTGAATTACGACTAAAGTCCTAATTGATAGGTTGATTGAAAAACATCTATAACTTTCAAACGGTAACACATTTTTTGAATCTGAAACATGCATCGCATTCTATGCTTCACATACAATAGGAATAAAAAAAGAAAAATTTAATTTCATGAAGTTTTGACCAAGTTAAGGTGGTCAGACATACGCATTTTTATATTTTTTAAAAGTTGTAATAAAAAATTCATAATTAATTATTTACTTAAAAAAAAAAAAACAAAAAAATATGCATCACATCGGGACATGAGTCCTCTACTTATATCTAAAATCTTATAAAAAAATATTATCATTTTATTGTGGTTAGGGTGGTCAGACAGACACCTACTTATTTTTTCCTTGAAATGTAAGTACTACTGCATTAAATTTTAAATTTTCACCGAATATATTTTTTATTTTTTTAAATAAACCTAGTAGTTTAAAAACTAAATTCAATTTTCTACAGATTATATTCTTACATATTTTTGAAATAATATAGATAACTTATTCAAATTTTTATGTCAAGTTGCCTAACTCTGATTTTTTGAATTTTCATCGCCACTTAAGGGCATGTTTTTTCCATGATGATCCTGCACATACCCCTTTTCTTCATTTTTATTTGCATAACCTTATCATGGCATGGGAACCAAGAAGACAAAGGATGTCCAGTTTTATGTGGAGGTAATGGATGTGGTCCAAATTTTAGGAGGGGCAAGAAGGTCAATGTACAATTCTGATGAAATTGAGAAAGAACAGCAAGAGAGGGACAGGAAAAATAAAATCAATGCAAAGTTTCAAGGTGTTGGGACTGGAAAAATATGGCATTTTCCGCTAGCCTCTACCTCACTAACTTCCATATACCTTAAAAATACACCACAATTTAATTTTATGATCAATACAAATTATAGAAATTTGTGTGACCAGATCCATATTATAGCCTCCATTACACCCATAAAATTGAAATCCTCTAGTCTTTCCCCCATTTCTAATGAAATTCAATACCATCAGCCTAAAAATGCTTCATCGGCGAAACCCCCATCACAGCCTCATCGAGGGCCCGATGAAAATAGCTCACAACCTAGTATCGGTGTAACAATACCCTATCGAGCTGACTCCTAAGGTGCTTTCCCCGATATACCAATAGAGTAAACAAAAGTAAACACATCATTGTAACATATATAAACATCGATGGAACAAATGATCACTCCCTCAATGGCCCAATATAACCATTAATTATCAAGTGCAAAGAGTATATCATGGGAACTAGGGTGCATTGAGGAAACATTATCTGGCATACCGTTGATAGACCAAAGGAAAGGCATTCATCAGTGGAGAAGGTGGCTATCAGTGAAAGAGGAATCACAATCTTGCCGATATGGCGATAACGATTATTACTAACTGATGTGACATCCTGGGGTATCGTCAAGATATTTGAAATAAATGTTCTTCTCCAATGACAAGACTGAAAATGGGTGGTGTATTTATGAACCAGAATTGAAGTGAATTATACCACAATTTGATCGCATAGTTCTTACAAAATCTAGAAAATTTTGCTAAGGGCGGAAGTAGAAAGGAAAAACTTGGAGTTCTTACACAACAAAGACTAGTGGAGGCGAGACTCAAGTAAGTACTTCAGACCCAGCCAAGAAGCTATTTTCTTCAAAAGTTTAAGATTTAATTAATGGATGAAAGTACAGATAAACCCAAAGCTAAAAAATAGAAAACTGAAAAGAGACTCCTAAATCAAGACCTGATAGATCAATGTCTTGGGTTGGGACAAGACCCAAGAGGGGTGCTCAAATAAATCCTTGCATGTACTGACTATGGGATAAACATAATGGATTAGGAGATATTTGGACACCGCAACACGGATATGATCTCTTCATGTACCATTATAAAAAATAATTTAGGTTTCAACCAGTCTGCAATCCGTGGAGGTTGAACTTGGGAAGGCTTGTGGTGCCTAATGTGTTTATGAATGCAGAGCTAATTAAAGCTCTTGCTATCATATATAACCCAAAGAAAAGAACTATTCATTCACATAACAGGGGTGACATGCTTGTTATTTCTAGGGACCTCATTTCTAATGTATTTCAGCAAATGGATATCAAGGAACTATTCACTGAAGTTATCGTTCACAGTCAAAGATCTCTTAACAAAGTATCACCATATGGATACCAGTTATAAGATATGGAAGTTACCTTTGCATAGGCCCAAGGATGAAGGAGGCCAACTCAAGAGGTTCTCTACCACTGAAAACCCTCATTTCCATGAAGATTTCTTTGAAGAGTATTTGTACACTTATTATTCAGCTGGTCAGGTTTTGGGAGTAGAGTTTCTGCCTCTCATGTTGATTGCCCCAATGGTTTTAGCTACATACATATAGAGCAAGGATACCAGGCCATTTGATTATGCTAACTACTTGGCCAATTCCCTAAATTGAGGTCTTGAAACTTGATTAAAAATAACATGAAAATATTGATTTTGAACACTATTCTTTGCTTATGCATTTGTTTCTATGCGAAGAAAAAGTTAGAGGGGTCTAGAGTAAAGAGTTAAGGATAAAATATACAGATGTAAATGGAGATTTCAAACCTATAAAAATGTGGACCTCATTGCGGGATAGTCAATTTGGTAGGTCTCATTGCCTCTATTTTGAATATTTTTTTGTAAAACCATTGATGAAGTTGTTGGGATATCCGTGCAATTATAGCCTATCCCCAAAAGTACAAATATCTCTAAGACCAAAGGAAAATTACCCAAGAAATAAAGTGAATCATAACTAGGGAGACTGGTATGCTTTCTCTGATTGTACTATGATAAGGGTTTATGGGTTCAAAGGAATTCCACACTTGATGTCATGAGTAGTTCCTGATTGAATTGCTTATTTAGAAATTGTGAGGCAATTGGAAAAATTTGATGTCAAACACCTCAAAGGACATAGAAAACAATCAATTATGCCCAGTACCTTATGTTTTGGAGATTTCATAGTGGTTCCCAATGAAGGATATGATGAAATTGATGCTAAATTAGCATAGTACAACCTACCTCTAGGTGATGTAAGAAAAAAAAATGATGCAAAAGGATTTATCAACAAGGAAAGATTATCACAGGGGCTATCAGGGCATGAACATTTGTTCTCAGTCGAAGATGTGATAAGAAACCATGATGAGGCCTCCACCACAAAAAGAATGGCTACCTATAATAAGATTATGCTTGCAGAGGAATGGAAAAGAAAAAATGTCTCGTCTTATTTAGAGGCATTTGGTGAAATAGAGGATCCTCTAACAAGAATTGAGCAACTCATCACTCATGTGAATTAATTGATAAAGGATGTGCCCCCAACTATTTTTGATGCACCTCATGCAACCTATTCAGGAGTACAAGCTGAAGACATAGAACCCTTGGATTACATACCTTCATGTCCTACTCCTGAGGTATTTTTTTGTAGATACTCATATAAGTGAAGAAGAGGAGAGTGATGAAGAGAGTGAGCAGGACAAACAAATAAGTGCTCATGTGATTGTATAATATGAACACCCTCAAGAGCAGAAGATTGTAAAATTTGAGGCATCTGATGATGTAAGGGTCAAGGCTGGACAAGATTTTATATTTTATTCTGATTTTGTTAAATCTCATGAATTTAAATCATTTTTTATGAATATAATGGAAAAACAATAAGGCAAAAGATACAAGATATCACTCCTGAACAGGCGGCAACTACCCTAGAGGAATTGAAACAAGAGATAGATAAGGAAATAGAGTCCATCACTCCTAAAAGAGGAAGGGAATTACTCCAAGAAGCTAGAGTGTTGCTCCTGCCAGGGTGGGATATTAGCTATGCAATTTTATTTCATAGCTTTAGAAAAAGAGGGGACAAGATAGTGAACTTGACAGAAGAAGCAAGTGACAAAATGTATTCAAGATATGGGTATAACTAGATGAGGCCACCTTGCTTATTTGGTCATTGTACCCCCATGATAAAAGACCTATTATAATCAATAATCCAGACCAAGTGTTTGGACATCTCTTGGTCCAATGAGTAGGGGATACCAACCCTATGCAGACAGTAGAGTTGAACATAAATGTAGCAAAATTTACCCAAGGCACAGATTGAAAAACTGATCAAGAAGAATGACAGATTGAAGAAGGAGCCGAAAAAATAGAGAGAAAGAACACCCTCCTCCTCCACATCAGATTTGTACTCCCCATGGCTTGAAAAGGATAAGAGAGTGTTGGATGCACTGGCTAATGCATCCTATTGGAAGAATTTCCATTTGAAATCCCAAGGGAAATTCAAAGAATTGGAGAAAGGAGTGAAGACCATCAAATATAACAATGTATTTGAAATGATTAAAGAAAGATTCAACAAAATGATGAAATGTGCTAATAATTATTGGGAACTAATCAAACAGACACACTGCACTAGTGGAGAATGAACGATTTTAGAAGAAAATGATTTAGAAAAGAAAGGAGCTCCTGGATAAGAAAATCATGAAAGGGCAATTACTGCAGACATATAACACACTGGTAGAATCACACGATGGATATCATAAAAAGCTCAAGGAAGATTTTGGATTTGACTCATACCCAACAATTCATGATGATAGTGGAAATCCATGAGATTGTGATAGTTGGAAGGAAGAACTTGTTGGGCTTCTAACTAGTGCATTGCAAGAAATCAATGTCGAGGATATGGTCTTACAAAACTCTCACAAGCAGCTCAAAAAAATGATGAATATGGAATATGATATGAAAGAGGTGATCTCTAAAGTGGACACCTATGTTGAACAAGAGTACATCTATCACCTCTCCGCAATCAATTTGTTTATTATCCAAGCTATAGATGTATCAGATACAACGAGACAACCATGAGAGTAGGAACACTAGCCAACAGTATGATGAGCACCCTATCATGGAGTAGAATCTTTGAATAGATCTTGGGTGGTCATGGGCTTCTGCTTGGAGATTAATACATCAGTGCATTCATCTGCAACTTGTTTTGTTTTATTTATGTTTAGTTATCAAACATCATGACCATTTCTAACGGGTTTGTAGCTTGTTTCCTCTCCTATATAAGAGAGATCAAAACCCGAATAGAAATTATCATAACATATGTTTTTTAGAATAGAAATTAGTAAGAAGATAGATTGCACAAACTCCCCCATCCATCTAATATCATAAACTATTGTTACAATTCATATCATTTGAATATCAATACAATGGAGAAGGTTACGCATAATTACTGATTTTCTTTCAAGTGTTCAACTATTGTGTGAATTTATATGCTTATATGTTATTTGGTTGTCTCCAAAGTGGTTGCTTATGTTATTCAAATTGAGTGTGTGGAAATATATTTAATTTTTTAACATACATTTTCTATAGTGTGTGGTGTTTTTGACTAGTTTTTGTGTGCATAAGAATTAAAATTACTTTTAAAAAATCAGATTTTATAGGTTCCTATTTGGATTAAAGTCCTTTCAAATAGATTATCTTGATTGTTTTCCTTTCACACCTGAATTAAATCCTTTCACAACTTCACAGTTACATAAGGGGATATCACTAGGTTCACTAAGAAGAGTCTAAATAACTAACCTACTTGCATGTTTGCACAAGGTGTAGACATCCAAGGCACCCAACTATTTGAGTTAAGCTGAAAATTAGATCTACCCATCTTACAAAAGCTTGTCTCCATAATCATCATCCACCTCTCAACTCCATTCACCCAATAGTGTAGGAACTGGTCATTTTTAGAAAAATCTCATACAAACTTTATTCATACACTTGATTCTCAAAATATTTTCAATAGGAAGCAGTAATTAACCTTCCATCTACTTCACCCCTATGTTCCATTATGATTAGATTTCTTAGATCAGAAATCGTAACATTCAAAGTATTCCTTATTGCTTAGGTAGACCCACCTAGGTTTAGCAAAGCCTAAAGAGTAGGAGGTAATCAAATTCTTGTTGCCTTGTTTGTGGGCCAAAAATGTGTTAAGAGATTGGCACCCTCTTATGGTCTAAAAACCAACATTTTTGAGACCTAACACAAGGATTTGTCAAGCGAGTGAGAGTTATGGTAGTAGCCTCATCTAAAATATTTTGAACTAGAGTTGTATGTACCATTTAGAAAGCTTTGTTTTCATGGAGTTCCTTTCAAAGCCTCTGCTTTCATTGTTCCTACAATAAACTATTTGGTAGAGTTGGTGAAATTACCTTTCTTAGTAATCACTATTAGTGAGATTGAGATTGTTAATCAATTAGGCGCTAATTACCTATAGAAATGAAAGAGTCTAAAAAGGTAGAGAGAGCTAAATAGGTGACTCAGGAGAAACTTCAACTTTCAAAAACAAAGGAAATTAGGTTGGCAGACTTGTGGATCAGGCCAGCATTTGGTGGAAGATGAAGAAAGATGACTGGAACTTCGGAGGCCCACCATAATGGATTTTGATATTCAACCATGAGAGAATAAGAGAGAGCTAATATCATGTATCAAAACATTAAGCATGCATTCTTCTAGCTAGCAGAGAAGGAGATGATTACTTTGCTTCACTTTCATTTGTATAACCATATCATGGCGTGGGAACCAAGAATACCAATGATGCCCAGTTTTATGTGGAGGTAATGGATGTGGTCCAAACTTTAGGAGGGGAAAGAAGTTCAATGTATGATCCTGATGAAATTGAGGAAGAACAACAAGAGAGGGACAAGAAAAATAATAACAATGCAGAGTTTCAAGGATTTTTCAAGCGAGTAAGAGAGCTATGGGAGCAACCTCATCTAAAATATTTTGAACTAGAGTTTGATGTACCATTTATAAAGATTGGTTTTCATGGAGTTCCTTTCAAAGCCTCTACTTTTATTGTTCCTATGGTAAATTGTTTAGTAGAGGTTATGGAATTACCTTTCTTAGTAATCACTATTAGTGAGATTGAGATTGTTAATCAGTTAGGCACTAATTTCCTGTAGCAATGAAAGAGTCTAAAAAGGCAGAGAGAGCTACACTAGTGGCTCGGGAGAAACTTCAACTTTCAAAAACAAAGGCAATTAGACTAGAAGACTTGTGGATCAAGCTAGCATTTGGTGGAAGAGGAAGAAAGATGATTGGAACTCTAGAGGCCCACCATAATGTATTTTAGTATTCAACCATGAGAGCAAAAGAGAGACCTGATATCATATATCAAAAAATTAAGCATGCATTCTTCTAGCCAGAAAAGAAGGAGATGATTACTTTTCTTCACTTTCATTTGCATAGCCATATAATGGCGTGGAAACCAAGAAGACCAAGGATGTCCAATTTTATGTGGAGGTAATAGATGTGGTCCAAACATTAGGAGGGGAAAGAAGGTCAATGTGTGATCCTGATGAAATTGAGGAAGAACAACAAGAGAGGGATAGGAAAAATAATATCAATGCAGAGTTTCAAGGATTTTTCAAGTGAGTAAGAGAGCTATGGGAGTAGCCTCATCTAGAATATTTTGAAATATAGTTTGATGTACCATTTAGAGAGCCTTGTTTTCATGGAGTTACTTTCAAAGCCTCTACTTTTATTGTTCCTACGGTAAACTGTTTGGTAGAGTTGGTGGAATTACCTTTCTTAGTAATCACTATTAGTGAGATTGAGATTGTTAATCAATTAGGTGCTAATTTCCTATAGCAATGAAAGAGTCTGAAAAGGCCAAGATAGGTACACTAATGACTCAAGCGAAACTTTAGCTTTAAAAAACAAAGGCAATTAGGCTAGTAGACTTGTGGATCAAGCCAACATTTGGTGGAAGAGGAAGAAAGATGACTGGAACTTTGGAGGCCCACCATAATGGATTTCAATATTCAACCATGAGAGCACAAAAGAGATTTGATATCATGTATCAAAACATTAAGTATTCATTCTTCTAGCCAGCGGAGAAGGAAATGATTACTTTTCTTCACTTTCATTTGCATAACCATATCATGGCATGGGAACCAAGTATACCAAGGATGTCTAGTTTTATGTGGAGGTAATGGATGTGGTCCAAACTTTATGAGGGGCAAGAAGGTCAATGTATGATCCTGATGAAATTGAGGAAGAACAACAAGAGAGGGATAGGTAAAATAATATCAATGCAGAGTTTCAAGGATTTTTCAAGTGAGTAAGAGAGCTATGGGAGTAGCCTCATCTAGAATATTTTGAACTAGAGTTTGATGTACCATTTAGAGAGCTTGTTTTTCATGGAGTTACTTTCAAAGCCTCTACTTTTATTGTTCCTACGGTAAACTATTTGGTAGAGTTGGTGGAATTACCTTTCTTAGTAATCACTATTAGTAATATTGATATTGTTAATCAATTAGGTGCTAATTTCCTATAGCAATGAAAGAGCCTGAAAAGGAAGAGAG
Organism: Sequoiadendron giganteum; assembly: GCA_007115665.2. Lineage (NCBI taxonomy): Eukaryota > Viridiplantae > Streptophyta > Pinopsida > Cupressales > Cupressaceae > Sequoiadendron > Sequoiadendron giganteum. The sequence goes on from CM021104.1 coordinate 34,294,716, forward strand.
AGCTACACTGGTGACTCAAGAGAAAATTCAGCTTTAAAAAACAAAGGCAATTAGGCTGGCAGACTTGTGGATCAGGCCAACATTTGGTGGAAGAGAAAGAAAGATGACTGGAACTTTGGAGGCCCACCATAATGGATTTCAATATTCAACCATGAGAGCACAAAAGAGAGCTGATATCATGTATCAAAACATTAAGCATGCATTCTTCCATCCAGTAGAAAACCAGATGATTACTTTTCTTCACTTTCATTTGCATAACCATATCATGGTGTGGGAACCAAGAATGCCAAGGATGTCCAATTTTATGTCGAGGTAATGGATGTGGTCCAAACTTTATGAGGGGCAAGAAGTTCAATGTATCATCCTGGTGAAATTGAGGAAGAACAACAACAGAGGGACAGGAAAAATAATATCAATGCAGAGTTTCAAGGATTTATTGAGTGAGTAAGAGAGCTATGGGAGCAGCCTTATCTATAAAAAATTGTACTAGAGTTTTATGTACCATTTAGAGAGCTTGGTTTTCATGGAGTTCCTTTCAAAGCCTCTACTTTTATTGTTCCTACGGTAAAATGTTTGGTAGAGTTGGTGGAATTTCCTTTCTTAGTAATCACTATTAGTGAGATTGAGATTGTTAATAAATTAGGTGTTAATTTCCCGTAGCAATCAAAGAGTTTGAAAAGGTAGAGAGGGCTACACTGGTGACTCGGGAGAAACTTCAGCTTTCAAAAACAAAGGCAATTAGGCTATAAGACTTGTGGATCAGGCTAGCATTTGGTGGAAGAGGAAGAAATTTGACTGGAACTCTAGAGGCCCACCATAATGGATTTCAGTATTCAACCATGAGAGCAGAAGAGAGATTTGATATCATGTATCAAAACATTAAGCATGCATTCTTCCAATCAACGGAGAAGGAGATGATTACTTTGCTTCACTTTTATTTTTATAACCATATCATGGCATGGGAACCAAGAAGGCCAAGGATGACCAGTTTTATGTGGAGGTAATGGATGTGTTCCAAACTTTAGGAGGGGCAAGAAGTTCAATGTATGATCATGATGAAATTGAGGAAGAACAGTAAGAGATGGATAGGAAAAACAATATCAATGCAGAGTTTCAGGGATTTATCAAGAAAGTAAGAGAGCTATGGGAGCAACCTCATCTAAAATATTTTGAACTGGAGTTTGATGTACAATTTAGAGAGCTTGGTTTTCATGGAGTTCATTTCAAAGCCTCTACTTGTATTGTTCCTATGGTAAACTATTTGGGAGAGTTGGTGGAATTACCTTTCTTAGTAATCACTATTAGTGAGATTAAGATTGTTAACCTTGAGAGAGTAAGACTTGGGCAAAAGGCATTTGATATGGCTATTGTTTTCAAAGACTTCAAGTGGGATGTAGTCCACTTTAACGCCATTTCTCAATCTTTGCTTGATAGCATCAAGGAATGGTTGAACTCCATGGATATAAAGTATTATGAAAGCATAATGAACTTGAACTGGTGACCAATTTTGAAGACTATAATTGATGATCCAAACAAAATTATTGAAGATGGTGGTTGGGAATTTTTGAATATGGAAGCTAGTGATTCTAATTCTAATCATTCATAAGAGTCGGATCAAGGATATGAACCCTCTGATGTAGCAGAGGAATCAAAATTAGATGAGGAAGGTTCAGAAGATGAATCTCTTGTGGAGTTAGATGAGGACGAAGAAGAAGAAGAAGATTATGAAGGGGAGGAAGGTAAAACATGGGATGAATTAGAAGTCAAAGCCCAGAAATGTAGATAAGGAAAAAGGAGATGAATCTAATAGCAAAGAGGAAAGGCGACAATGAAAGGTAAAAGCTATAGGGATGTCTTGACCACCTGATATTAGAGATTCAAGAGGAATATCTGCCAAGGGGCATAAAGTTAGATAAATTGAGTTCATCTACATCCTTCTACTATTTATTCATACACATAAATGATTCTGTTATTTATGCAAATGATGCATATATGTTAACTTGATCAGTGTTGTTAGTTTGGTAATTTGACCTCTATGACAACCAGCCATTAGGCAATTCCGTGTAGGAGCACGTTTGTGTTTTTAGTTAGCTTTTTTGGATAGCTCTACTTGGTGTTAATAACATTCCATTTATCTTTTGAATGTTAAGAAGCCTAGTATTACATGCTTCTCTATGTTGATCAGATCAGGTTGTAGGTTTTTTACTGTTAATTTCTTTATTTATGGATTTTTTTTAACTTGGAAGATAGGAATTTATTGCCTTTTTTAAATTAGATGGAAAAATTAAGTGGTTGGTTAGCTACGCCAACTGATGTAAACTACAAGGATGTGTTAGATATATAGGATGCCTACCAAGATGCATCTAAACATTCTTACATGTTAAATGAATGGTAGCATCATGAGGAAGGATGGCAAAGATGCATGTGGATCACTTAGTAGAATGGCAACATGAATTCAAGGAAGCACTCCTTGAGATACCATGTTTGAGAGAAAAGAAGATAAATGAAAACAATATGGGACTAAGTTACTCAAATGATACAAATCATAGCTTAAATGAGGATACTTAAGAGATATTAAAAGACAATGGTCATTAATTAGAAGATGTGATGAAAATAAGGCATGAATGTCACCCACTACCCTTTAAGGCAAACATTATTTTTTTCCTCAACATGAAATAATGAGACAATTGAGTGGGATCTAGGGCCAATAGAGAAGAACTTTAGAACCCATCCTACACATCAATAAATAACTCAACACAAGAAATGAAAATTGAAATATTAACACAACAATATCCAACTAAGTTATTGAAAGTCAAATATTGATACCTCATTCTCCATCCAGATTAAAAAATCGGCCCACTTTTTTCTTTGTAACTTTTCCTTTTCAAATTGCTTTGGATGTCGGTCATATTTCTCCTCCTATCAAAACATGGCACATGGACTAGTTAAACTAATTAATATGCAATCATTTACATTGTCCTAGGGAATTCAAAAAAAAATCATTTAACATATTAAATATACTTACAAATTTATAAGTGAAGCCCTGTAAACAATTCTGGCCACTGTGATGCATGGCACGAAGTTTTTGAAGCCCAGCATTCAAGGCCTTGTTCTGAAATATATAATAATTCAATTTAACTATGCACAAATAAAATTTAAAAATCATTTAATCAATTTGATATAATATTATGAGAAAATTCAAATACCTATGTACTCTCCTCACTGGCCTGTTGGTGTTTTTTCATGTAAACCAGGTTTGTCTCCTATTCTACCTATGGAATTGCCAAATTTCCAATCAAGGGCAGCTCGGAGGACCTGGACCAACTGACGAGGATATTTTAACAATAACCTCCTACACTTTGGGCTCTCCAAGACCCGGGAGGGTGATCCCAGTAATGAGTTTACAACTTCTGCAACAAAATCATAAACAATCATTAACTTTAAAAAATAGATAATCTCACTTAATAGCTCAACAGAATGGGATAAGACTGAAATGAATTGGTTGTTCATCAGCAATATCAACCACTTGGAGTGTGAGATGTTTACAACATAATAGTTTCATGGTGAAAGATAAATCATTAGTTTAAAATTTGTGGTAGCAAGCCCTAGGTGAAGACAAACAAAACACTGCATCATAAAGAACAGATGCAAATCAGACCAATGCCATATCCATTGGAGGATTCAAATTCACCAACACCTAATGGTTCATAGCAGATTTTAACACATGGACATGTAATATCTCTGATCATACTTCCTTATAGTATCACCAATTTCTACCTCAGCTCAATACTTCTTACCCAATCCTTGTATAGGACATATCAATCTACAATCTCATTTAAGCAGTTTAATTAATTCTTTGAATCAAAGCTAAAACCAGAATTGCACACACCACAACAGTGAGAAGAATAGAATAACCCTTGATTACTTCATTCAAAATTTGAATACACTTGCACATAGGAGAGACATGAGCTTGGATTTATCAGTTAAACTCAAATACCAGTACTGCTATGAAACACTAAAACCCAATAAACTCAAATCCTACAACAGAATGGCACTAAACCCACTTGCATTGCCTCTGTAACTATAGATTTTATAACTTTTATGCAGCTCCACACCAGAATTTCGACTAGCTAACTTGCTAACCTAACTTGCAAACTTTCCAACCCTTTCTAACTTTTTTACAATGAGAAGAGAAGAGAAGAGATTCCAGAAGAAACCCTAAATCTGAACAGGAACAGCCATCTGGAAACATCTCCACCGTTGAACAGTGATCTGCAAAATATTCTCTCCATTTCCCTATAGCAAAATTGATTCTGTTCTCAAAATAGCATGTGCTCAATTTTTTCTTCAACAGAAAAATGCCATGTGTCCACTCTTCACTCATTATTTGCAGCTGATTCTGCAGCTGAAAGAAAACCTCTCTTCCCGTGAAAATCATTTTCTGCTCTCTATTTTCTATTTTTCCCTTCGCTGCATTTTACCTCTGTGTATTTATTCACTGCTGTTTTTATTTCACTTACCATCAGTAAGTAAAATATTACATTTAACTTCTATGAAAAGTATTTAAATACTTTACCCAGCAGCATAAGGCATTTACATTTCACTTGAATAAAATACTTTACCCCAGCATAGTAACAAATTTCACCTCAGAAAATAAAAGAGGCCCCAACCTCCTTTTAAAATAAAACATTTTACAATACAATGTCGGGCCGTTTCAAATTTTTTCCACATGAAACATTTTTGGTAAAATATTTTTTATAAAATTTACCCCCAAAAGTAAATGTCAATTCCCATTAAAAAATTACTTGGCATTCAACTTGAAATACCTATGCACTTTGAAAATTCTTTGGGACCCACCCCATTCCTTTCCCGTGAAGAAGGCAAATTTAAAATTTAAAATTTGAGACTCCCATTTAATATTTCTGACAAAACTTATAGCAAAACATTTTTATTTTAAATGTTTTATATGCTAATTTTCCACCTCCTCGCGATAGCACGATCAGTATTTCGTGAGCATCTAAAGATCACAATATGGCGAGGAAGGGTGTAGATCTAGCTGCACCGACGTCCCAATTTCACCGTTGGATCCTTTGCTCACTTGTTTGTTTGTTGCCCTAATCCTCTTTGTTTTGCATCCTCAAGCATTTACCATGCTCTGCACACTTCACCAGCATTCATGGCGGCCATGCATTCTATAGATCGATGCCCACACAACTTCCATTTGCTTGACTGTTTCCTGCGTGTGGTTTCCCTACTAGTGTTTTCCACACCTTCACACATACTGCGTGGGCTTATCCATGCCTCTCTGGTTTCTGTGGAAAGCGCACACCTCATACTGGTCATGGGCTTCCACTCTTTGGCCGGGTCTCCCATCCTTTAGCAACTCGCACCTCACTCTGGTTTGGAGTTCCCTCCCCCGGTATCCTCCTTACCTATGCACGGGTCTTCACTTGCTTGGCTGCTGGTTGAGATCCTCACTGGTCACGGGCTTTGTGAGCTTTCTCCTGTGCTGGTGTGCTCTCTCACATCCTTTTCACCAGGCCACGGACTTCATCCTCCACTTCCATTCTACTACTACCCTATCCTTGTTTTGTGCCTTCTACACACCTGGTCGCACCTACCTTACATTCTACAATCATGGCATTCCATTGGCCTATTCAATAAGCATGTGAGCCTCTCCATGCATTGATTTCCTTTGCAATGTGGATCGACGACCTCCAACATGCATACATCCACCCAATCACCCCCTGCACTCTTCAGCAGCAGCTCGCACCTCATTCTCCATCGCTTGAAAGTTTCTAAATGTCTTTCACTGATCCATCAAGGGCGCACCTGCCTGCAATGGTCGACCCCACATTGATTGTTTGACATTTCAAAATGCTCTGATGGAAGTGTGTATCCTCTCCAAGCTCAATTTGTTGAGAAATCATGTTGCCATGCTTTATTTTATTAGATCTATCCTCCATTTGTCGCACTACACTTCGCTAGCACATTGAATCTCTTTCCAATGAAACAATATATCAAACAATCAAGCCCTGGCTGTCCTCCAAAACAAACTCCAATCTATTTCTAGTTACACATTCTAGCAAAGCATTGGATACATTGTATCTGTCTTGAAATGCCTCCTCCAACAACTCAAAATGGATCTCACATCAAGCCTCCTCAAGGTTCGATGCCTTAATGGATGCATTTACCTTGCTTCCGATTGCTTTTCCTTTATTATTATTGTCTTTAAACAAGCAATTCATCAACAGTATTGTTCTCACAATATTGACTGCAATATTCCATTTGAAGAACGCCGCAACAATGCAAAGCACGTCGGGCCCCAAGTGGTCCAACTAAAAAAAAAATCATTTTGAAAAAAGTTTTACCCTCAAACGATCTAATACTACCTTTCGAATACTTCAGAAGTTGAAAAATGAACTGGGTCTTCATCAAAAACTGCTTTCTGGCACTTTTGCAAAATGGTCAAAACAGGCCAAGTTGCCTCAGGAATCAATCTAGGAAACCAATCAAACGACCTCGTGACAACATAAAAACTTGCAAGCACATAGTCATTTGACCCAAAAGTATAATGCAATAGACGACTCAGAGAAAGGAATCAGGAGGAACCGGATATTAATCGACAAAGTTGCCCGATTAAACCTTTTTGAAACAGCAGCTGTTCTGAACCAATTAGAACACACCCGACTGCTAATTTGTAAACATAACAAATCGGCCCCTGACGAGCTTCCATCAGACACAGTGGAACATTAAGATACCCTAAGCATGTGTACAAAAGTAATTACTTTGAAACATCACCAATCGAAAGATATTAATGATCGAAATTGACCACTCATAAAGGCTGTCAGGAATGCAACTGCAAAACTAAGCAAATTGCATTTGGTTTCGATCTGCTAAAAATAGCAAATCAAAACATTAGGCTCTGCAAACTGACACATGAGATCATTTAGGTATGGAGAACATAGAACAACATTCATTTTGACATAAAAGTCAACTAGTTGCAAAATCCAAGCTCAACCAAGAGGCTATTTTGCAAACTGACAAGTCTGCAAATAGCAGAACAGTGCAAAAACCCTTCGACTTCACTTTTCAAAACCCTAACAAAACTTATCATGGGAAGCTGAAAATTGACACACACACTCACATATGTCCATCAAATACGTTTGCAAATGGGTTTTGCTTGGAAAACAACATGCCTCAAGTTCTGATTCTCCAAAGTGGGTCATTCAAACTGACCCCTCAAGTGCACTTCAAAAAGTGCAAATGCAAAATTTCTCGAAATGGGCACCTAAAATTTTCAAAATTTGAGAATGCCAACACGGCCTTCCTCCATGCTTTAGACTTCTCATATGCTTTTACAAGCTCTTTCCATACTTTGTCACTTCATCAATTGGCCTTTTTTTGAGTCTTAGCGCGGGAGGGATTTTTTTATCTTCTTTGTTTAGTTGCACTTAAATCTCTTACAGTTTTGAAACATTCGTAGGTTTACCTTCTTCATAGACCAATCTGTGCCAAATTCAGTCTCCATGTCATTGATAACTGCTTTTTGCAGGTTTATGGGTATCTTTGAGAATGGAAAATGTAGATGGTCTTTGAACCACTGAAGGCATGATTCCTTCAACCTATTCACAAACCCTTTTCCAACAACTATTATTTGGACTTCCCCTAAAACCACACCGTATTCTATCTTCGTATTGAAGGTACCAATGCAAGATTGAAAACTTGGCGTGGTGGAAGAAGTCTGTGTCATATGAGTGGGTGGGACAGTGGAAGCCTTTGCTCCCTGTTCTACATTCTTAGAGTTTATTGTTATTGATTTCCTCTTGGATCTTTTGCTCGATCCAGGACTACTTATGGAATCAATTGATTCCCTTTCACATGGTTGATTTGGTTGCAATGTTTGAGGGGCTTCACTATATCAGTTTTCTATGTATTTGGCAAGCATTGTCCAGTGCTCATCATCCAATTTGTTCAATACCTCTGCCTCCAATATGGAAGCCAATGCCTCTTTATCTTTGTCAATCGGATGTCCCTATATATATATAATAAATTTCTTCTTTTAAATTTAAAAATAAAAAACTAGAAAGTAAAAATGAAAGAAACAAGGGAAACATTTACAAATCTATAAATTGGCAATGAATTACCTCATCGTGGCTAGAGTCTACTCCCTCTTTTCTCTTCCCTCTATCGCTTGACATTTTGAGGCAACCTAGGGAAAATTATTTTCGTCCAGTCTGTGGAGGCAAATGAAGTACACACTGTCAGCTATGAAAGTTTTCATCAAGTTTGTGGTATGAAATTTTTACCTTGAATGACTCTCTTTCTGGATTTAAACGCCTATAAAATCAATTTTTTCACACCTATATAGAATATAAATATATTTGAAAGGATATAAATATATGTAAAATGAAACAAATGTATTGTAAAAAAATCAACGCTTGCACACCTGTATAGAATGGTAATCTTCTGGGGATAAAAAGGGCATAGAGTGTGATATTATTGAGAGTTAACACAGATAGGTCCCATTCTCAAGTTGCATCTACTGATTAGAAAGAAAATGAATGTGTGCACACAATCAATTTGAAACCACGAGCTCATTGTTCTGTAAAAGAATAAGTGGAAATTAGTAATAGCTAATTTAAGACCGAAGGTCTCACAAATTTGAGGAAATGATCTATTATTCAGTTGTCGTCTTAAAAGCCATATCTCCTTGTATTGTCTTGACCAACCTCTATTCCCATGAGAATTGATTACAGTGGGGCAAATGCAATTGAACAACTTATCTTGAAAGCACTCGAATACTTTTTTAGGAAGGAAGTGAGAAATTTGTCTTCAAAGAAAGGTATGGAAGGAAGGTTTGAGAAATCGAACCAAAAACTAAAATCTTGGGATGGAAATGATAAGAAAACTAAGGCATTGAGGTTTCAAAAACGAGTTCACTGCTCTCGGATGTGGAGGAAATAATGCAATGTCTACAATGTAACCTTACCTATGGTGTCACAAACTAAATCAAATTTATGATCTACTTGCTTCTATCCCTCCTTCGCATCGTTTTTCCCTTTTTTCTCCTCTTTTCCTTCATGCCGATTTTTCTCTTGTCATCTCTTCCTTCTTGACGTAGGGAAGTTTTCAGTTTTTGTTCCTGGTTAAGTAATCGGTGCTATATTTGGCATAAGAAAGTGCACCTAATTTAGGACCACCTTTCAACCAAAAATGTAATCTATTTGGGATGCAAAAGGTGGCACAAAGTGCACCTAATTTAGCACCTAGCAATGCAAAATGATGTATTTTTCTTGGAAGTTGATAAATAAATTGATCCAAAATTGAATTCATCTTCATATGTTCCAAGGGAGCAATCACAGTTCCTTATTTTATCTATTCCTTATCCCATGTCAATTTTGTAGGTGTAAAACTAATAGAGGTTAGATTTGTGAACTCAAAAATGACCCCTATACAACTAGATGAGTAATCTAAAGTGTGAAATATATGTCAAATATATGTCTAAAGTGAGGTTTTGTGTTGGATAGCATTTTCGTTAAAATGATATAATTGATGTACTAAACATTATTTACTATGTTGTGTATTATAGGGGTGAGATGAGGCCATGGCAACAAATCATGCCATGTCAAATGAGGACACGATGATTGAAGCAGGACATCTGGTACTCAAGTTTTGACTTAAATTAGGAAAAAATGATCTGATGGCATTTTGTGATACGTCCATCTTTTTCACAATATTATTGAAATTTATAATGTATTATCCAATCTTGACATGAATTAATGCATGTTGTTGATTATTTTAGATGAAGATTGGAGCAAATGCAGAGCCTGAGCATTCAACTAGAAAAAGAGGAAGATATGTACGTGGATGTGGACCTAATACTGTTAGATCATGTAGATGACAGCGGGTGTTCGAGGATATGGCAATGGCTCTTGTAAACACAACAAATGACTGCACTAAACAAGAGGTTGGTCAAGACTATAGTACATGGGATGAATACTTTGAGAAAATATATGACTAAAGTGGGGTTTTGTGTTGGATAGCATATTCGTTGAAATGATATAATTGGTGTAGTAAACATTATTTACTATCTTGTGTATTATAGGGGTGAGACAAGGCCATGGCAACAGATCGTTTCATATCAAATGAAGACAGAACAAATGAAGTGGGACATCAGGTACTCAAATTTTGACTTAACTTAGGAAAAAATGATCTGATGGAATTTTATGATACATCCATCTTTTTTCACAATATTATTGAAATTTATAATGTATTATCCAATATTGACATAAATTAATGCATGTTGTTGATTATTTTAGATGGAGATTGGAGCAAATGTAGAGCCTAGGCGTTCAACTAGCAAAAGAAGAAGATATGTATGCCGATGTGGACCTAAAATTGTTAAATCATGTAGACGACAGTGGGTCGAAGAGATATGACAATGGATCTTACAGACACAACAGATGATTACACTGAACAAGAGGTTGGTTGGGACTATAGTACATGGGATGAATACTTTGAGAAAATTGTTGTTTGTGGATGTTTTGTATGTCGTGGAAAAAAAAAATTCAAATGAGAAATTGTAAAAAGACACTACATATATGATGAGCTTCCATTTGGTAGTATGTCTCTTACAATCGATTCAAATCCAATAGGAATTGTGGCAATTAATTTTTTGATTTGATATAAATAACATGTATACTTCGTTTAAACATTTTCTTATATTATTTAAATAACTAATTTTTTTCTTAATGGATACTTGTAGGATAAATTTCTTGGTTTAAAGTTTACTAGATCACCAACTTTCAGCCTAGAGGGAAATGATCATTTATCAAATGATACATCTAACCAAAATATGTGCCAATATACCAGCTCAGAAGATGAGGAATTGATGAAAACAAGTAACGGAACAAGAACCGGTTTAAAGATGCATAATTTGCTTAAAGACAAGGGGAAGGTGGACTACACATCCTATGAGAATGAATGTAATGGAGATGATGACTTTCCCCTGAGTTTTGAGATTAATTTACAAAGAGACATTTGATCATTGACTATATTGTGCTTGGCCTAGTGATCAACAACTACCTAGAGTGTACAAGGTGTTTCAATTTTAGGGATATAGCTACATGCTATGACCCTCCAATATTCATGGAGTGAATCTAGAGCTCTTTATTGTCCAAAATGTACATATGGGATCTAAACATAGAAACAATTCAAAACAAACCACTAGGAGATTAATGTCGTATTATGGTCCATCATATTACAGTGGTGAATGTAGAAGGCTAGTAGAATATAAGCCTAGCATGTCAACATATGGTCTAAATTAGAATATGTATACACATCATCTCCAATTGGAAAGTGGAAAAGAAATTAATAGAGTTCATCTTATGTATATAGATGGGTGTGCATACACACAAAAATATTGCAAGATTTATAAATAGTGGTAAGGGAAGGGACCCTAATGTAAGATTGAATTGTCAATTTGTTGAGCTTATAAATGATAAAGATGGAGATATGGAAAGAGAGGTTGATAGATTGATAATGGTTGAGGTTATTAAGGACCTTACCATTGGGGATGAGTTATTGATTGATTACCCCTTCTTAAAACGCACTCCTGCATGAAAGAAAAGAGAAGAACAAGGTCTCCCTAAGGATGTTCGTAAGGGCAGAAAACCAAAGAATAATAAATGAGTGTGGACTGATGTTTTATAAACTATATTGTAAAAATTGTGTTTTATTTAAATTATTATATAAAAATGTAGTCTATAAAATAATTTTCCATTATTCAATTGATTTATATATGTTCATACAATTTTTATTTTTATTTTTTAAGCCATATTTGATTATATTTCTTTGAAATTGATACATTTATGATTTATCAAATTGTTGGAAAACATTAAATAATGCTTGTGTTTGTTGATAGGTAGAAGATGGTGATGAAATGCATACTAATACCCATGATCCAATTGGGTTATTAAAATTTGGATGAGATGATCCAAACCATCCTTTAAATAATACCAAGGCGAAAAGAGCAAGTTTGAAGAGATTACTACCACCTAAGAAATTTGAAGAGCTGATGAGATATACATACATTGATGAGATACCACCTATCCTTAATGATGATGTTCATGATAGTGAAAATGTAGTGCATGAAGAATGATTGAATGAAATGCTTACAAGTTTCTTTGGGGATGGAAACAATGATGGCAATAATGATCATATGGCTAACAGTAACGATGGTCGAAGGGGTAATTACTAGCAACGTATTGTTGATGATAACAACCTAAAATACACCATCAAGCAAGCAGCGAAGACACCCGTGTTCAAATCGGGTGCAAGTAGAACCTCACAACTGGCGTACACATTAATAATATTATAAATCAAGTCACCATTTGGTTGGTCAGACAAAGGATTCACTACCCTACTGAAGTGAGTTGAAATCTATTTGTTACTTTCCATTGTCAATTGGTGTACACAATTCGTAAACATTCATCGACTTCATTTATATTTCTTTAAGGGGATTTTAAAACCATATAATGTATATAAATATTCCTAGTATAGATTGGCATATCAAACATGTTCATCATAATTCAAACATTCAATTGATTTAATCTCTGGCAATCTTATAGGGCACTAAAAACTAAAATATTCCCTGAAGAGAATGTGTTGCCATCAACTTGCAGAGAGGCATGTCTATTGTTGGTTGAGTTGGGGATTGAATATAAGAAAATTCACTCATGTAAAAATGATTGCATTTTATATAGAGATGAATATCATAACAAGGTAGAATGCCATGTATGCAAAGAGAAGATATATTGTAGAGTTCAACGAATGTTTCATTGTAAGTCGCTTGTACAATTGATGGGCTAGCATGCAAAGAATAGGAGTAAAGATGGATTCATGTGAATTTCATCTAATTCCAAAGCAATAAAACACATAGAGGAAAAATGTCCAAGAAAATTTAAAGATGAACCCTACTGTATCAGGTTTGGTCTTGCAATTGATGGAGTGTTCCCATTCTCTTTCTTGGGCTCAAATTATAGTGTTTGGTCAATCGAATTGATAGTATACAATATTCCCCCATGGATGAGTGTTAGAAAGGAGCACCTTATGATGACTCTCATTGTTCCAGGAAAACATCAAGTTAAAAACATGGATGTTTATCTTGCACCTTTTAATGATGAGATGCACCTGCTATGGAAAGGAATAAGAATTTATGACGTATCATGTCCTCCATCAAATAGGTCCTTCATGTTGTATGGTGTGCTATGTTGGACTATTCATGATTTCCTAGGACTTGGTGTTTGTTCTAGTAACATTTAAAATATTTACGTATTTACACATAATTTATTTTCATCCCAACTTTCATACTTAGTTTTATACTATTTTTTTGATGTTATTAACATTACTTGTTGAATTACAAGGCTTCAAACAAAGGGGATATTTTCATGTCCAAGATGTGTAGAACAATTTCAAGGGCGGTATTCTAAAGATCAACATAAATTTATTTATGCAAACAATAGGGTTTTTCTACCACTAAATCAGAGGTTTAGAAATCGCTAGAAGAATCAATTTGATAGAAAAGTTGAAAATAGAGGCCCTCCCATGATTATGGGTCTAGGTGATTGGATTAAGAAGTATGAAGATGCTAAATTGAAAGCTTGGGAGGATTTTTTTGATTGGCATGATTCAATTCAAGAACTAGAAGAAGTTCTAGTTCATATGCCAGAAGGAATGAAAAGGGAATCCATATTTTATGAGTTCCCTTACTAGAAGGATCTATTAATATCTCACCTATTAGATCCTATGCACATCTTCAAAAATGTCCCAGATTCTATATTTCAACATATATCAGGCAAAGAGAAGGACACCTTGTCTTCGAGGAGAGATATTTCTCTTTCGCATACCAAATTTGATAGAAAACATTTGTGGCCAAGCAGGGAAAATGAAGGATATGCAAAAGCTCCATGGATTTTGAAAAAAAAAAGAGCTAGAACAACTAAAAAATGTCATTTTTTCAATAAGGACACCTATTGGTTATGGGTCATCATTTGCTAAAGCTTTTACAATTGATGGACATATCGCAGGATTTAAAACACATGATTTTCATAATTTAATGAAGGTGTTATATATCATCATTTAACATTTACTAGTAACATTGATTAAGTACTAAATATATTTTAATATTTTGTTGTGTGAGAAAAAATTACTAATGACCTTTTCATAAATGTGTTTGATAGCATATCATGCCATTGGTAATTAGGGGGGATTCTTGTCTTATAGTTGACTTAAGGAATGCAATAAGCTAATTTTCAGCATTTACAAGATATGTGGTTATATGAAATGTTCATGTGCAAGAGACATAGAGATATTATATTATATTTTAATTTTTGACTAATGGTTCATACTAATTTACTATTCTTATATTAGGTGGGTGACCTCCAAGGAGATCCATGAATCTAAAGTGCCAAAATGGAAGAAGGAAATTACAAAAATTGTATGTGTGTTTGAGAAGGAGATCCCTACAAGTTTCATGGACCTACAAGTCCATTTACTTATACACCTAGTCAATGAAATTGAATTGGTGGGTGTCATATCAATGAGGTGGATGTTCTTCTTTGAGAGGTATATGAAAATTCTAAAAAGATATGTTCGACAAAAGGCACATCCAGAGGGTTGCATGGCTGAAGAGTATATATTGAATGAAGTATTTTTCTTCCTATGTGAATTCCTTGGTAAGGATTTTGAAGATGGGTTGCATGGCTGGGATGAAGAACGAGCATTAGATATTATTCATGGAGAAAAACCACAATCTAATGGTGTTCAAATAGAAATTGGTAAGTAAATTCATGATCAGTGTGGTTGTTTTTTTTTTTTGCAATCATTAATTTACTTTGTAATTTATTTATGAAATTAACAGCATGACATTTGGAGTTTGAAATAAACATGTTGACATGTAATAGGTGTAGACGAAATTTCTATACTCGAAAAGTTCATTTTATACCACATGGAATTTATGAACAAATGGATTGATCTGTATGATAAAAAGAGAGAAGAAGTGTTAGAAGCAAGGAGATAGTTTAAGAGATTGAACCCAAAGAATACTCCACTTCCCACTGATCTGCTTGGGGAATGGGGAAAATATTACACACTAGAATGGGTTACTGAACAAATTCAAAATCAAATAGAAGGTGCAAGTATAGATTCAGACATAACAGAAGATGAAATCAACATGTCTAGAGGATGTAAAAGAAAAGTACAATTGGAATTTTACAAAATGTTGTTTCCTTATAGTTTTGTCACTATTAACTATTTTAATATTCATCATTATATTTGTTTTCACTGAAATAAATGGTCTTCCATAGATTAGGAAATATCCAGAAATGTGGGCATATGGTCGACATTATCATGTAGAAAGTGTATATGTAAAGAGACGATCCTTCGATTGTGGCATCATGGTTGAATTCAAGCAATCTAGTCGATCAAGCTCAAAAGATAAGAATATAATTGAAGGGAATCTACAATATTTTGGGAAAATACAAGAAATTATTGAGTTGGATTATCGCTCTTTTAAATGTTGCATTTTTAAGTGTAGATTGTATGAAGCATTTGAGAGGACATGAATACATGATACCCATAGTGGATTGTTTTCTATAGATTCCTCATGCTTCCTACCAGAGGATAAGGAGCCTTATGTTCTACCAATTTATTGTGATCGAGTATTTCTTTAACTCAAACAAGAAGCAGTAGTGATCATTAATCTATTAATTCATAGTTTATTGTGAATATATACATGTGTTTATTAATTAGTAAAATTGTTATAACATACGTCTAATATATGTATTTTGTTGATGTGCAAGTATTTTTTTATGAAGATATTTTGGACCTGAAATGGATGTTTGGCATACATTATGATCCAAGATTAAGGCATGTATTTGACGAAACATTAGTGGATATTGAGCTAAACAATGATGGTGAAAAAAATGAGAGAGAGGGATTGGAGAACATTGAAGAAATTGACATCCATGATAATGTTGAATATGGTTATGTCCATGCACAAGAAGACAACAATCCAGAGTTAGATGATGTTATGGAAGACAACAATATGGATGGTATAGAAAATGATGATCCAAATACATCTTCTAACAATATAGATGGTGTAAAATCAAATTTCAATGATGATGAAGATGATGTGGGTCAAGATGAGGATGATGATAATATTAAATACTTGAAAGAACATATGAACATTGGAAATGATACATTGGATGACATTGTAGCAGACAATAATGTTAATGACCAAGACTTCTAAATTTTTAGAATTATTTTCAATCCATGTTTAATAAAGGATGATTCTTATGGCCTAAACTTTGAAATGCTTCAGTAATATTATTTGTGTCGATACAAATTACCTATTCCAATATCCTTAAATTTTTCAATCTTTGGTATGAATTGTTGGCAGAAAAAATTAAGATTACTTGGATGCTTCTTCCATTCACTTTGTATCAGCATATGTTCATGAAGACACAAAAATTAATAAAATATTAATGCAAATAACTCACAATTATTTAAATAAGAAACTTTTTTAACTTTATTAATTTTAAATAGTTTCCATTTTTATGTTAAACATAATTTTGAACATGTGATTGAAAACATCCACAGTAAATGCTTTACTATATCAGCATATTCATTCACATAAGCACAGTATTGAGGCTCAATAACTGATATTCATTTAAATATAAGAAAAAGTAAGTATGGAAAACATAAGAAAAAATATAGAATGATAACACAGTCATGGAGAATCTCTGGTAATAAGATGTTCTATTTCATTCATAAACTCAAAATATTCACACAGTAACAGCAAATGTGCCCTAATAAATCTTATGAATTTAAATAACTTGAAGAAACCACTTTGGAGACAACACAGTAACAAATAAGCATGAAATTTAACACAACAATTGAACACCAAAATAGATTACCAATTATGAGCAATATTCTCCATTATGTTGTTTCAAATATATATACATTTATAGCAAAAGTCTTTGATATGATATGGATGGGTGGAATGTGAAATCTATCTTCTTACTAATGCATACTATAACAGAAATGAAAATGGAATATGATATGATGGTCCTCTCAAAATTGTCCTTGGTTTCCTATTTATATAGGAAGCAACAAGCTTCAAACCTTTTACAAAAATGTATGACCCTTCAAAACTACTTCTTTTACTAACAACTAATTAATTTGCATTTAATTGAAGAAATAACAAGGCTTAAGACACTTTATACATATGCTTCCTTTAATCAACATAGAAATCCCATGATCATCGATCTGGAAAAGCTTTCCTCTCCATGATAGACATCTAGATGCCCTCACCTTAGTGACCTACTCATATGAATCCAAATACTTCTCTTCCCATTGATACACCATAAAATCTGATGGCCACTAATATTCCTGGATCTTTGGTATGTTTGCAAGATGTGTCTGCCATTGACTATCCAATAGTGCCTTTGTATCATTGAAAACTTCCAGATATCCAGCATCAAGAGAAATCAATATCCATGATACAATTGAGTCTATGAAGACTGGTGTCACTATCCCCCTGAACGTGGGTTAAACACTTATGAATAACCTCACCAAATTCCTTCTTCCATTCATCCAAGTCTTTTACTTGACCATCATCTTTCACAATTTCCGATGTATACCATTTTTTTAATGTATGGAATAAATCCATTCGTGCCATAATCCTCTTATCCTCCCATTGTATATACTGAAATTCAACAATTATTTTTACTTTTTGCTCAGACATTTTTAATGTTGTAGGAGCATTAGGACTCCTTTGTAGAACTTTGCATAATTTAGATAGATGGTGGTAAATAGGTTGCCACCTTTGAAACAAGGGGTCCAATACAAGCATATGTGATTTTATTTGATCAATTTCTCGCTAAAGTGATTTATAACTATCATGTACAGTATCCAGTTTATCAATAACCAACTTTATTTTGTACTTAAGAATCTTTTCCATAAATTCATAAACTTTCATTTTTACTTCATCTTGAGCCTCCTTCATTTCATCCACTTCCTTCTCAGGAGTCTTTTCTTGCTCATCTGGAATGCTCTGTACAATATTTAATGGAGCACTAGGAGGCTTATATAACACTATCTCCTTGCTTTGTGAAGTTCTTTCTCCTTTTAACTGTTCTTTCAATTTGAAATTCTTCATAAACATTTTATTAACTTCATCATTTAAGAAATTGTGTTCCCTTTCATACTCCTTTAATCTATCCTCCAATCCCTTAACAGTTGCATGAGTGAACATGGCTAAGTGCATGGTCATTGTGGCTGCCTCCAAAGGGGTGGTGTTATGTATTGTTCTTACCATTTCTGCCCCTTTCATTCCCTGTATTACATCCAATAGTTTAGGCTTCTATGTGTTTTTCTGCTTGATCCAAATGGCCAAGGTTTCATTTTTGGGCTTATACCCAATTCCACTTACTCCTTCATCAGAGTCAAACTCTGCAACTAACATTGGATCTTCTTGAGCCCATACTTGATCAAAAAAAAACATTTTCTTTAATTCCAACCCAGGAAAAATGAGCATGTTACTCTTCAAAATCATCTATTTAGCCTTCTGAGGGCTAATTTCAATGTAGTCAACCCTCAATTCATTTAAGTTTTGTGCCACATTTTATTCTTTTCTGATTCTTCAATTCCCAATTCATGTGACTCCATTTTCTCTTCAATTTCTTTTATCTTCATCTTTGTCTAGAAATCCCTAAACTCTAGAGTCTTGATGAAATCATCATCCTTTATAAACCTTTTGGAAGCAATTTCTCTCTCATCTTCATGTATCTATACACTTGTTTTTTCTACATCATCCATCCTTTCCCCATGCCTATGGGTGCTAGTCTCATGGATGGGTTGATCAACCTCAATATCTCCCTTTAATAATTACAATACAGTGGAGAAATCTTCAGTATCTCCCACCCCTTCACTCTCCTCATAAGGTACCAATGGCTCAATGTTCTGTGTCTTTTGTCTCTTGGGAGGAAATTTCTCCATGGGAGACTCTGATTCTATGTCTGGGGTGTGCTTTGTAGTTATCTTACCACCATGTTCCTAAAGAAACACTTCTTTTTTACCATATAAATCCTCAAATTTATTAATTATCTGATTGATCCTCCTAATGGGGTCTTTTTCTTCAATGAAATAGCCAAGGAAACTTCTATCATTTTTCTTATTCCTTCCTTCAAGCTTCATTAGAACCTCCCAATTCTTTCGTCTAAGGCATGCCTCTAGAAAAGTAAGGTAGTTTCTTATCACATCTTCCTCATAATCTACTTGGTGTGCCACTGTCATTTTGGTAAGAAGATTATGCCTTATGTTATTCATTTGATTTTCAGGGTCAAATTATCTTTCTTTTCCAGGACCCAACACATATCTTGTCTTCAAGTAATATTGCAATTCCTCTAGTGTATCTGAGCCTATTGTCTAGTCTCCACATTTGGTTAAGTTTGGAAAAAATGTGCCCTTCTTTTCTTTGTGCATTACATCCTTTTCCACATAAATTTAAGAAATGCTAATCTAAGGGGCATGAAATTTGGTAGTATGTGTGGAGTAGTAGGGCAGCCATAGATTCTTATTATTGTAACTTATCCGAAAAATAACCAATCACCAAAATTATGTGTGTGACCATGTTCTTGTATCAGGGCCAAAGGTCTTAACAATTTTTGTATTTTGTTTGGCAATCTTGGCATTGAATAACCAAGAACTTGAAGGATTATGTGCACAAAGTCTTCATAGAATATAGTAAAGCTTGAATTCTTGCACCGACTATCCCAAATATAGCACCCCTTCTGGATAGGTGTGGTGTTCCTTTTCTCATCCACTCTAGCCAAGTCCATTCATTTAGTCCAATGGTCTTGATTCTGGTATAGTATAAAATGGAATGGTAAGGAATAGTGTTTGAATGTAATCGGTGCTCTATCCTATATGACTTGTGAGAATTTATCATCCAACGCCCTCTCAAGGTATGAACCAAAGTCATATTCAAGATTAGTCTCAAGGTTTTGAATTCTCATGGCCATCATCATAAGGCTTATATTGGTATTTTATCTTGAGCATCCACCCTTAATACTTGGCACAGAGCTAGATATGTATTTACAAAATAATATTGAAAATTTGTCACAGTGAATGGTTCAATATTGGAAGTAGAAATGGGAATCATTTTTTTACTGATGCCTCTTTTCATATATAGGGGTAGATCATCACTTCTATAAGCTCTCCTTAACCTCTTATAATCTTCTTCACTCTTCTATAGGTTTATTTTGGTCAAATCCTTCTTTTTTAAGCCAAAAATCTCAATGATAGCAACTCTGGTTACCTCTACCAATATTGAGCCATTTGGAAACCTTACTATCTTGGTTGCAGAGTGATAATGCTTTGCTAGTAATCTGATAAACTCCACATCAATAAACATGTTTGAGATAATCAACTTTGTTAAATCCAATATGCAAGGGTTTGACATTGGAATCTTCTCATTTCTCTTACTGTAAAAATACCAAAATAAGTCCCACCCATATTTGGGAATGAGAGCATACCTACAACCTTGCGCAGTTTCTATGAAAAATTTCTTATTTCCCTCCTTGGTTAATCCTAGAAGTATATGTAGGAGTTAAGAAAATACAACTTCTTAAACCCTGAAGATCACCTGCATGCAAATAACCTATCACAAAAGAAGAGATGGAGACAAACAAGCAAGGGTTCTCTGAAAACTGAAAAAGTATATATCAGAGAGAATGAGAGAATGAATTGATATGAAATACAATGGGATCAATCCTTATAAAAAGGAGATCATGCAAACCCTAATAAAACCCTAATAGAATCCCTAATAGGATAACATTTAATAATTAATATAATTATTAAATGTCACTTTATGCAAACTAACATGAAATCTTAATAAGGGAATAAAGGTAACTCGATCAACATAATTAAGTTAAGACCTTTACTCTAACACCCCCCCTAAAGATGAGCAATAGTGCAGCTACAAACAAATGCAAGAAAAGCAAAGGTAACTACAATGCAAGAAGGCAAGCATGGGTCCCGGCAACTAGGCCAGATCAGGTACCCAAATACAACCAAATCTCTGTAAAATGGAGAAATAGAGAAAACCTCATGGGAAAAAGCTCTACTCCAAAAAGAGAAGAAGAAAGCCAAGAAGAGACATCACTAAAGCAGAAGCTGCAAACAATTGTCGAAAGATGACTGTTGTGGTGTTGAAGAACCTCCGCTGAAAATAGGATGATCAGGAACAAGAAGACAATAATCTACATAATTTCCCATACAACACTACTCGAATTAGATGGCAAACAAAGGCAAACACCTGGAATGAAGATATAGATGGCACAAGAACCAATAGTCTAAAACACTGATCAACTGAGAATCGAAGATTCCTTCCAAGGCGAAACCAAGGAAGAATTAGCACGAACAATATAATAACCCCCCCATAATGTTGAACTGGGAGAGCCTGACATATCCACTGAAATGATGTGAAACACCCTGTAGTGCATGAAGGAGAAGAAACAACATCTGAAAGTGCACAAGAAAAGCACCAGCAACTGAAAAAGTGGTGTGCAAAACAAAGCACACATACATGAGGTTGGAATCATATGATCCATTGTCGTCGTGGAGGGACAATCACCGAACAAAGATTTGATGGAAAAAAAAAAGGCAAACTACACAAACCCTCATGGCACTTTATAATATTAGTGCGAGTACAAAAATATGGCACAACCTTATGTGTAAAATCCCCAAAAGATGCATGTACAATAGTGTGGCACTTTATCTCAGTGTGTTTACATAAAAGATAACTTACAAATGAAGCTCAAAAATGTCCTCAAAGGACAAAATGTTGGAAATACATGAAGAACAGCCAAAAACGAAGCATCCCATGCAAACAAAATGTTTCCAAGAGCAAATATGTCCAGGTAATCCACCAGAGTGTGAAAACACAAATAACTGAATAAAATATACCTGGAGTGAAATCTGGAAAATGGGTATGGATGAAACTGAAGAGCTCTAAAATACGGTTCCAATGCCACTGAGATTGCGAAAAACGGAGAAACTGATCAAAAGTTATGAGCTTGAGACTGAAAATAGCCCCTTTGTCTTCAACTGGCTGTAAAATGCACCAACAGAAAAATGATGTGATGAGACCCACACCACTGGAAAGATGAGAAAACCAAATTTTTGACGATATCTCGTTTGCCAAAAACCGATATCGTATGCCCAAGTTACGGCCTCTGGAATAAATCAGCTCCAAAGAGGGAAAAAACTAGTGTTGGGTTAAATTTGACGGTCATACGGCCGTTGCAGCAAAAACACTGGGTTAAATTTGACGGCCAAAGGGCTGTCACCGTAAAAGTGCGATTGGACTTATTTTTTGAAAAAATGGTTTTTTAAAAATTAAAAACAAATAGAAAACTTTTTGATTTTTTTTTTTAAAAATCATAAAAAACAACATTGAGTTTTTTTTATTTTAAAAAAAAATAAAACTAAGTACCGCCGGTCAGCGGTACTGTCAGACCACTAGTCGGCTGACAGTACGCCGACAGGCGTACATAGGGCACCCGCAGGCCTGCCTACGCAGGTACCTACGGGTACCTTACATAGGCCTAAGCATGCCTTTAAATCTGCTTTTTTCTATATATTTCTTTTTTATTTTTATTTTTTAAAAAATCAAAATTTACAAAAATCTTTGCAGAAATAAAATGAAATTTTTTTCCGAAAAAAGAAAAAATTACTAGACGATTTTTTTTTCCGATTTGCGCATAGACGATGTTCATATGGCTGGAGGTGCAAAAAAAATTTTCCCTAAAATTTGACTTTGTCCAAAATGGACGAATGAACAATCAATTTAGGGGTTTTGGACCGCTGCGGATGCAATGGCAATGTCCAGTTGAGCTGAAAATGCTTCAAAATTGCAGGTATGTCCTAGATCAAGAAAACAAGCCCCAAACCCTTGAAGCTCCAAGAATCTTCACAACAAGAACAGGAAGCAGCAGGTGTGGAGCCCTGATACCATGTAGGAGTTGAGAAAATACAACTTCACAAACCCTGAAGATCACCTGCATGCAAATAACCTGTCACAAAAGAAGAGATGGAGACAAACAAGCAAGGGTTCTCTGAAAACTGAAAATGTATATATCAGAGAGAATGAGAGAATGAATTGATATGAAATACAATGGGATCAATCCTTATAAAAAGGAGATCATGCAAACCCTAATAGGAAAAACCCTAATAGAAGCCCTAATAGGATAACATTTAATAATTAATATAATTATTAAATGTCACTTTATGCAAACTAACGTGAAATCTTAAGAAGGGAATAAAGGTAACTTAATCAACATAATTAAGTTAAAACCTTTACTCTAACAGTATATCTAGTATAGACTGGTAGAGTGGTCTCTTATTTACCTTAGGTTCTTCTTCCTTAATTTTTTCCTTACCTTCTTTTACTTCCGATTGTTTTCTTTTAGGAGGCATATTTCATTTTTTCCTACTATGACTTCAAATAATAGAGCTCTACCAAATACTACACCAATCAAGCTTCTTCAAAGGGTTATTCATGCACTTACCCAAGTGCTCGGCATTCGCAGAGCTCATTTTCTTAGCGTCCTCAGCTCCATTCACAACAATGCATTTCAACTGAGCACAGTCTTAAGCAAATTCGCTTACTTTTGAGGGTGTCGTATTTAGTCATATCTGTATTAATTCCAACTTTGAAGAATGTGTGAGGGAATTTATTGTTGTAAATTGTAATGATGCCATAATTATCGTACTACCGTCATCTCTTATTATACCCATTGTGGTATGGTGGTGTTTTTCCCTTCCATTCTGATGTTTACTGCACTACCGCCTTGCTTAAGACATCTTACTATAGGGTTGTGGTGTATACCACTCTACCATAGCCATATTATCCACCTCACACGATACTACGGAGTCCACTTTTCTTCCATGCTTATCGCTCTACCGCCTTGCTCAAGACTTCTTGTTGCAGGGTTGTGGTGTACATCGCTCTACCGCATATGTTGCTCACCCTCCCAGTATATGCTTTATCTTCTTGTTTATCGCCTTACCTCACTCCCTTGAATCGCTTTATGTGGGATGACTTAAATGATTAACCATATGTGATGACCGACTAACTTAGAACTCAAGGTCGGTACAAAGAATGATTTTAATGGCTCAAATCATCATTTAAACGACTGATAACTGGATGCAGTAGGTCAACATGAAATTATAATTCCCAATTATAGGAGAAACAATTCTCATAATTAAACAGTAAAATTAAAAACTTAACTTGTTGGTGTTTTATTTTTCCAGCTAAGCTTTGAAACTCTCTAAGAGGTAGCCAACCTCTATGTTTAAGAATTCTCAAAGTTAGTGGCCAACTGAAAAGATTCAGTCAAAGACTAGAATCTCCTACACTTCTAACTCTGTAGGACCAAGGTGGGTCAACCTACATAATGTCTAAAACTTAATTCAACCAAACACACTGACATTGTTTTATATAGCAGATAATTCCCAATTCAATTAAACCATAGAGAGCATTGACAATTTCAAACCTAGCTAAACTCTCAGTAGATCAATACTCACTCAGCAATTGAGAGGCATAACAAAACATTAAACCTCAACCAAACTACAAGGATTTAAAATGATTTTACATTTATAAAATGTTTCTGAGATGCATAAAACTAAATAATAGATCAGTGTCAATTCTTGTCCATGGAGTCAAACACATAAAATGAGTTCATCAACGAATAGACTTCAACTAGTGGATTTAAATTGATAATGCTTTGCATCAATTGTTAATGCCTTTGCACCAACAATAACTCTCTTATTATCAATCAAATTCTCCTTATCAAATCCCATCTACACACCTGAAATCACAATCATTTGTTCAAAGCATTTTAACCATTTCTTTGAAATAGAACAATGAACAGACAAAATAACCTCATGAAATTTGAGATGACAAACTCAAAGATACTTTGTATTATTGAATTCATATGATTAAATGTGTACAAATATGGAGACAATCTGAAGATATTCATGAATGTGTAAACACCTTCATGATTTTATTTGCATAAACTAGTTGTATTTGCTCATGAAATCAGAAAATTACAGCTTACAGGCTCAAGAAATAACTCAGAATTTATAATTCTCTATCTACCCAGCCCCATACAAAGTTTTAGAACCCTTTACAATGAGAAGAATATGAGAAGATAAAGAGAATAGAAGAAACCAAGAGCAGCCCTAAAATGCATCCACAGTTGACAACTGGCAGCTTCATCCTCTGTTGAATAGCAACAAGAAGCTGAAAATATATGAAGCAACCTCTCTCTTCTCTCATCATTTGCAGCAACAAACTTTGCCGTTGTTTTATCTTTTGCAAACCAATTTGCAACAGAAAATCCACTCCTCCATGAAGAATCTGCATCATTTTACCTATTGGGTGAAAAATAATTCTGCTCCAGTGAAAATCCTTATTCCAGTTCTTTTGTAATTTTGTGCTTTTATCTTTCTCCAGATAATAAAGAATATTAAATAAATCAATGTAGGAATTTATTTATTTAAAAAATAATATGTTGCTTAATATTTTAACCTGTGTTTGTGTATTTCCACCTTCAGCTTACTTTTAAAATACTAGCTTTTTCCTCAAAAGCTTTTAAACATCAATTGGGTAAAATAATTTACCCATACCCACATATTGCACTCCATATTTAAAAACATTGCTTTTAAATAATAAAAGCTTTTGAATACTCAACTCAATAGGTAAATAACTTTTATCATGCCCCTCTTCATACTTCAGATTTTATTGTCTAGCAATAAAATACTTCATCCTACCTTCAAATTATATTTGAGAACTTCAAATATAATTTCAAATTTAAAAAGACCCCACTTTTAGCAAATATTTCAGCAACAAGCTTTTAATTTTCACATAATAAAATATTTTATAATTCCCACTGGGTAATACAAAATATCCACCCAAGCCTCTATACATATAAATAAACTTCACGAGTGAATCATTTACTTTTCACAATGCTCTTCACCTTTTATTTTTCTCACCGAGTGAAATATTCACCCCACACTCAAAATGTTTATTCAAAACATTGGAAAATCTCCAAATATTCGTCGGGCTTCTTTATTTTCTTTGAGGGCCCACCATTTTCTTTAATTTCACACACCCCTCACAAATTATAAAAAAAATATATATGTTTTGCCCCTTTTAGCACTCCTCTCACACCTCGCACCATTCTTGATGGCGTCACTTTTCTCCCGCGAGGTCTGCGAGATGCACCCACGTGGCCACCTCCTTTCTTGGTCACCGATCACTCCAATGCCCTAATCCTTCCTAATGCATTCTGCACTTCACTCTTCTAATGGTTCTCATTGATGGCAGCATGATATCCATACCTTTTTCTTGTTGACCGACTCCCTTTAATTGATGTTGATGGCGACCCCCTTCAACTGATGTCGTGTCAATTACATTTACTTGAAAGTTACGAAATCATTTTCAATAATCCATTTACGCGTAGCCCTACCAATCTACATTTGTTTCAAAGTTTCTAGCGCCTTTAACATAGCACTTTATACTCATTGATGTGTGTGCTTTATCCTTTCGACCAATCCCCTCTTTAGTGCATACCCAGATCATTTTGGGCGCATTCAACAACTATGGCACTCCATTCTGTCATTTCTTTGAGAGATTTTTTCCCAAAATAAGCCACAGGATTTTCTTATGCTTCCAATTTTTGCATTGATGAATGCTCATGCCCCTATTGCTTCATAATCATTCTATGTACCTTGAAGTCTTTGAGGCCCTTTCATCAAATTTATCTTTGATATCGGCCTTCATGGCGTCTTGTTTGAAACTTCACATAATGTAGTGCCCTTCATCTTTCTCTTGCCATCGAGCCTCCTGTGTAATCCTTGAACAAAAAACATTAAAACATTATACACCATTCACAACACTATCATCACCATGTCCTCTGTTTTCAATTATATGTCACCAAGCATTCATAATTTGCATTTGATGAATTTTCATCCACCCTTTGAATGCATCCCCATTTGCATTTAACTATTGTTCATATATTTCCCTGTCTTTAGCATGCACTTCCATTCTATCATTTTCTTGGAAGTTTTTTGAGGACTTAGCTTTTTCTATGATTCCAATTCTTTGCATATAGTTCCACACCCTACAATGCAGCTAAATCCCTTTTCGATTATGAGTGTGTTTCTTCAGACACGTACTAATTTGGAGTTATTAGCAGTGGCATTTTTTCCATTAAGAGAAAAAACAATGAAGGTTGAATATTATCCCCATGAATTAAATCACTACAATGATTGCAATGTCTCAAGATTTCATCTCAAGGCTTAATTACCAACAAGGGATTTGACTAAGGAAAACCCGCATACACTAACAATCAATAAGTTTTTTCCATCTTGCACATTTGTGTTTGTAGGTTTAGGTTGAATTCATGAAGATCATTTGGTGTGCAAAGTTGTAAAAGTTTCAAAGTTACATTACAAAGTTGGCATCTTCACAAAAAATTCACCTACAGGTTGGATCCAGAAGTTTCAGAGCTTGAGATCTGAGAAGAAGCAAGTGCAGACCTTGGAGCTCAGGATCACATTCAAAGTTTTCATAAATTCAGAATGGGACTAATATGCCACCTTGGGCATCTTAGTCCTCCTAGGCATATTTTGCATAGATTCTTTCAGATCTGGTTCTGACATCTGAAGATTTTGTATTTTCCCCAAAAAATATTAGCGGGACTAATATGCCACCTTAGGTGTCTTAGTCCTCCAAGACACATTTTGGTAGATTCTTTACATTTTCGGAATCCTCATAAAATCTCTAGACTTCCTAGGAACACACATCATATCTCCCTATTGCATAATTTCATTATTTTCATCTCCCATTTAGTTTTCATAACTAGGTTTTTGTAGGTTGAATGTTCATTTGTCTTTTCCAAGCATTTTCTTGGTGGTGAACCCCTTAAAGCTGAAAGAATCCCCTCCTAGGTCCTCCTCATTATGAATTGAATCACCTTGTGAGGTTGTTAGTCAATCTAATTAGGACTCCTAGGACATGATTGAATGACCTCGATAGAATATGTGATCACCCATCCTATTTTATAATCGATTCATTTTGGTGAACCCGCCTTCTTTGAACATTCTTTTTCTAATTTGGGTTCCATAAAAGTCCTAGATCTAGATTGCATTCATTGCATCTTGCATTATTGAAAGTACATCTAGGGTTTCTTGCATCTTGCATTAGTGAAATTATATTTAGGGTTTCCTATTTTTGCATTAGTAAAAGTGCATGTAGGTTGTAATTTTACTTTCTTGCATCATTTGATTTCATTGAAAAACTAAAAACTGCATTGTTCATCCTCTTAATTAAATTTAGAAACATTGTTATTACATTGAAAATTAAAAAATTGCATTCAAATCTCACATTCAATTGATTGTTCCTCGTTACATTTTCTTTCACTCATTTGCACATTTTCTATTTCTAAACATTAGTACCCTAAATAGGAAATATATAAACACTATAGACAATCCAAATTTTGGTTTTTTTTTAGAAAAACCTCTGTTAGGACTAAAACGTCCTTCTTAGCGTCTTAGTCCCTCTCAGGTTTTTTTCTCTAGAATCATCTCTCTATTGTTTATTGTTTGTTTCACTCCCTAGAACTTTAGAATCTCACCAAGAGGACCAAGATGCCCTTACTGGAATCTTAGTCCCTATTAACTTTGACTTTCTAGTTTTCAAGGTTTCAAATTTATTTTATGTGCTTCTATTGGCTGCTTTCAGTTTTCTATTTCAGTTTGCAAAAAAAAAAATTATCTTAGTTTCTTTCATTTTCAAGTGCATTTTCTTAATCTTGCATCATGGATATGTGCTTCATAAAGTTTTGGATGTCTCTGAAATCTTTGGTAGATGTGTCAATTTTTGCATTTGGTAATGATCCTACTGATATTGAACACACTCATGGTCAATCAACTCCTAATGGATGTCCTCCTCATGATTTTGACATCATTGGAGAAGATGATCATAGCATGAATATGTTCCTCAATGATTTCCTTAACAACCTTGAAGATAACGAATCCTTCTATCCATCCATGAAACAACCAAATCCCCCTATAATACCATCTCTTGAGATGTTTGGTTACTTACATCCTAAAATTGAAACAAAATTTAAACCTAAGTTCCCTACAATAGGTGAACCTAGTTCCTCTAAACAATCAAATACTCAACCATCCTATGATAACAAAGAAACAAACACTTCAATCAATCTTGAAGAAACATATGGAAAAGGATTCATAATCTTGAGTAAACAAGGATGTGATACAAGTGAACATGAAATTCATCAACTCCTAGTGCAACTTCCAACTAATGATAACACAAAAGGGTTAGGATATCAAGATCCCCCTCACAACGTAAGAATACCTAGAGAATACCTAAAGCTTCGTAGTGATGGTACGGTGATCTTTGATTCACGTCCTGATATGATTGTCCTTCTTCCTAAAGAACAACCCAAGACTCATAACAATGACAAGGATTATAGGATCTCCTTAGGTTTTGTTCCTCCCCATTCAACTACAGATGTTGGTGAATCTAACAAATGCAAAAGACCTTACAAATTGCAGAATTTACAAACTCCTCAGCCACCACCTAAAATTGAACGAAAGCTACAACTGCTTCTCAACAAAGGATTCATAATATTACCACCTATGAATAGATTAGTGCTTTATCCTAAAGATGCAAAAGTCCCACATTGCACATATCATCGAACTCTCAAACATAGCACTAATGAGTGTCATGCATTCAAGTTAATATTACAAAACTTTCACTTCGATGGTAGTGATTTTCATCAAGTGATTGTGTAACTTGTCCTTTTTCCCCCCTTGTCATGTAACAGTTGTAGAATCTTGACATTCTCACTATTACATGACCCTTCTCATAACCTACCTTGGCCCATTCTTGTCTTGCACTCAGTGGGGGCAAGAGGTGGATGTCCTTGTCCTAGTAAGGCATTTGTTGTTGTCTCTTTGGTCTTGTATCTAGCTTATGCTTAGGCAGACAAAGATTCAGAGGCAAATGACTTACTTTAGGTTGACTCACCTATGTCTTACTAGTCTTTTTCATTTTCTTTTCGCTTTCGCTTGCATGTGTGTATCATGATCCCCCGTGATGTTATGTTTGATTTTTCTCTCTCTTTGTGCATTCCTCTATTTGTACCTTCATTCTTCCATATTTCGTAAGCTCTTCACCTTTTCATTTATCTTTTCTTTCATTTTATTTGTCTTTTGTTTTCCTTTTGGGGATGACACAAGGCGTCGAGACACCCTATGTCTCTTCCATGCTGACCCAAAATCTTTTTCTTTTCTTTTCATTTTTTTCTTGTGTTTTTCTTTTGGGGATGATGCAAGGCATCGAGACACTCTATGTCTCTTCCATGTTGACCCAAAGGTTTTCTTCTTTTTTTTTTGCTCTTTGTGTCATTCTTCAAGTTCTATATGTATTTGGGGAATGATGCCAATTTTGAGCTCTCTAATATTACTACAGCAATGACAAATACTCACCCCAAATCCATAGATCCCTTATATGTTTCTAGGGGGCAACCCTCTTTTCCTCTTTCATCTTTTGGCTACTTTAAAGTAATTTCTCACAATATGGTGTTAAAAATTCCTTTAAAGTGGGGGAAAATTCATTTAAAGTGGGGGCATGCATTGGCATTATTGTAGCATGATTTCATTTGCATTTTCTTTTCATGTTCCTTGATGTGATTTTATCTCTTTATGTGATGCATTTTTCCTCTTGGTGGTGTCTTTGGGTTTTTCTCCCTTCAAGAGTTTGATATTTCCCTGTCCTCTCTTGGAAACAAGATGAGACATTTTACGCTTGTCCTCTCCTAGAAGCATTGGGTATGATGTTCCCCAAGATGAGACCTTGTATCTATCCTTTATTGGAGATGTTAAGCATGATTTCCCCTAAGAGTAAGACTTCGCATGAACTAAGAAAAATCCCTTTGAATATCTGTCTTTCTTCTTGCATTGTATTTTCTCTTTTTTTTTCCTTATTAAATTCATAGAGGTATGAATTTGATATGGACCTCTTGGGTCTCACCTAGTGAAAAAATAGCTTCACTAGCCCTTGTGAGCATGCATTTTTGTACCTTATTAAATTTATAGGAGGTATGGCTTTGATATGGTCCCCCTGGGGCTCACCTAGTTGACACCTAGCTCCCACTAGGCCCTATGAGTGTGTTTTTTGTTTGCATAATGGACAGTGTGTTCCACTTGTAAACCTCTTCAAGCCTAGACCTAGTCCAGGGTGATCCCACAATATTGGTTTACAATTTTTGACCAAATTGGACACTGAAGTGATTTTTTCTAACTAAATCTTCACTTTCAGGCACCTATGGAAATTAAACTGTGAGGAATTTGAAGATGATGCAAACTAGTGATTTGTGACATTTTGTTTGTAGATTCTAAATATATTTTTTTCAAAAAATTTGGAATCAAATTGCACTTCTTTTTCTATCTCCTTCAAAAACTAGTTTTTTTTAGTAAACACCATTTTAAAGTAGTGATGCTCATCGTTTACAACATAATGTTTTTCCCATGAAGGATAAAATTCTATTTTTTTCGAATTTAGATTTGTAACTATGATATCTAGCACTTTCATTTTGTTTCATAGTGTTTTATTGAATATTTTTTCCTTAATCAAGTTTTGATGTCAAATCAATTATAATTCAGACATAGGCAGACTGTATACAACATAATTTTTTTGTATGTATTGAAATTCATTTTTTTTGTTGGATCATGGATTTCAATATCTAGTGCACTGGTATTTTTTTTTTTTAAATTAATAATCTACTATTTTTCCACATGTGCAGAATAGAGAGCTTGATTTTCGATGAAAAACCTACAATCACATGAAATAAAAAATATATATAATAATTAAATTAAATTTATTTAAAATTATACTTTGTGGGAAGCTTATAATAAGGACTACATACTTACAAAAAATAAATTTTAAATGAATTTGTTTGATCCCCCAAAAGGTACATCAAAAGTGGTTTTTTATCAGCATTTTGATAGGTGTAAAGGAGACTCTATTATAGGTATCGTTTAAAATTAGCAGGGTTTTATCCAAGGGGGTTTGATCAAAACCTCTTCAATGGGAATCCTTAAAATGGAACTTGTAAAAGCTTAAATCATTATATTTTCTAAAAGTATGTGATTTCAACAAAAATTAGAATCTCCTAGAAATTGTAAACCAGGATTGTGGGATCACCCTCCACCATGTTGGATGGCTAGTTGAATCTTGATATGTTGTAGTTTTTCTCTTTTCCTTTTGTCTTTTTCCTTTCTTTGATGGTGGATATTTGTGATCTATTTTTGGCTTCATATATCATCTGCAAGTGTGTTTTTTTGTGCCTATGTTGGTTTGTGATAGGATCTTGGTGTCGGGGACTTGGTCACCCTCTTGATTATTGTCATTCTATCTTACTAACATTTATACATTTGAACCCCTCTTGATTGTGTGGTTGGCTAATTTAGTGTGAATTTGAAGCAATTTCATCCTCTCACTAAAGTGGGGGCTAAATGTAGTGTAGTAAAATGCATACCCTTGCATTTTCACACTTGTTTGGGCCCGCCTTGATTTATTTATCCTCATTTATAGCTTAATTGGTCCTATTTTGTTTCCACAATCCCTATAAATTGCATCTTTTCTAGCTAATCCCAACATTCTCCAATTCATAAATGATAATCCAATGATTCTCATTTGTGTTTCATTGATTTTTGGTCGGGACTAAAATTCCACCTAGGGCGTCTTTGTCCCCCCGACGTCTTGAGACCCTAATTTTGAGGCATCTTAATTGGGCCCCTTTTTGGTGTCTATGCTCCAATTTTCATGACTTGGGACTATGATGCCGCCTAGGGTGTCTTAGTCATCCTTGAGTCATTTTTTGGGATTCAATTTCAAATTCTAACAAGATTTAGCCTCCTTTATTTTATGAATTCATATTTTCGCTTGGTGTGATGCAATTTCAAGATATTAAGCATAGATAAGTATAAATACAAGGTTCCCTCACTCATTTTAATCTAAGCAAGTTGTGAGAGCATCTATTCTAGCAAATTGATTTCACAAGAGCATTCAAGAGTAATTCATCAAGCATTTGGAGCGATCATTAAGATTCAAGAATCATATCAAAGATCTTCTTGCATCATGTGTGTTTTTGTGCTAACATTTGTGATGTAGGGTTTTGATATAAGCTAGAAATTCAAGTCCATATCCATCAAGCATTCAAGTGTTTCAAGATCCATATCTGTTGCATCCATTTCACACAAGTTTGCAGACTTTACAACAAGGGTTTGGTGAGTTGTAACATTGCATGTTATTCATTCACCATTTCCCTTCATTACTTTATTTCATTTCAAGGTTTAAATACCAACAAGGGATTTGACTAAGGCAAACCTCCACTTGCTAACAATCAACAAGTTTTTCCCATCTTGCACATTTGTGTTTGTAGGTTTAGGTTGAAGTGTTGAAGATCTTTTGGAGCGAAAAGTTGTAAAAGTTGCAAAGTTACATTACAAAGTTGTCATCTTCATGGACAGTCACCTTCAAGTCAGATCCGAAAGTTTCAGATATGGATATCTAAGAAGAAGAAAGTGCAGACCTTGGAGCTCAAGATCACATTCAGATTTTTTAGAAATTTAAAACAAGACTAATACACCACCTTGGGCATCTTAGTCCTCCAAGGCATATTTCTCAAAGATTCTTTTAGATCCGGTTCTAACATTCGAAGATTTTGTATTTTCCCTAAAAAATAGCAACAGGACTAATACGCTACCTTCGGCATCTTAGTCCTCCAAGGCACATTTTGGAAGCTTCTTTAAATTTTTGAAATCATCATAACACCTCCAAACTTCCCAAGTACACACATCATATATCCCTATTGCATAATTTCATTATTTGCATCTCCCATTTAGCTAGCATAACTAGGTTTTGTAGGTTGAATGTTCTTTTTTCTTTTCCAAGCATTTACTTGGTTGTGAGCCCCTTAAAGCTGAAAGAACCCCATCCTAGGTCCTCTTCATTGTGAATTGTCTCACCTTGTGAGGTTGTTAGTCAATCCAATTAGGAATCCTAGGACATAATCGAATGACCTAGATAGAATAGATGATCACCCATCCTATTTTATAATCGGTTCATTTTGGTGAACCTACCTTCTTTGAACTTTCTTTTTCCAATTTGGAGTCCATAAAAGTCCTAGATCTAGATTGTATTCATTTCATCTTGCATTAGTGAAAATGCATCTAGGGTTTCTTGCATCTTGCATTAGTGAAATTACATTTAGGGTTTCCTATTTTTGTATTAGTAAAAGTGCATGTAGGTTGCAATTTTACTTTCTTAATTACATAATTTCATTTCATTGAAAAACTAAAAAGTGCATTGTTCATCCTCTTAATTGCATTTATAAACATTGTTATTGCATTGAAAAATGAAAAATTACATTCAAATCTCGCATTCAATTGCTTGTTCCTAGTTACTTTTTCTGAATAGGTAATTTGTAAACACTGTAGACAATCCAAAATTTGTTGTTTTTCTCAAAAAACCCTTTTCTAGGACTAAAACGCCCTTCTTGGTGTCTTAGTCCCTCTTAAGGTTTTTTCTCCAAAATCCTCTCTCTGTTGTTTGTTGTTTGTTTCACTCCCTCAAACTTCATAATCTCACCAGGAGGACCAAGACACCCTAACTGGCATCTTAGTCCCTGTTAACTTTGACTTTCCAATTTTCATGGTTTCAAATTGCTTTTTTGTGCTTCTATTGGCTACTTTCAGTTTTCTATTTCAATTTGCATAATTGTTGTTATCTCAGTTTCTTTCATTTTCAAGTGCATTTGACTAATCTTGCATCATGGATATGTGCTTTGAAAAGTTTTGGATGTCCCTGAAATCTTTGGTAGATGTGTCAAGTTGTGCATTTGGTAATGATCTTAATGATATTGAACACACTCATGCTCAATCAACTCCTAATGCATGTCCTCTTCGTGATGTTGACATCATTGGAGAAGATGATGATAGCAAGAATATATTTCTCAATGATTGCCTTAACAACCTTGAAGATAACACATCCTTCTATCCATCCATGAAACAACTGAATCCCCCTACAATACCACCTCTTGAGATTTTTGGTTACTTACATCTTGAAACTGAAACAAAAGTTGAACCTAAGTTCCCTACAATAGGTGAACCTAGTTCCTCTAAACAAATAAATAATCAATCATCCTATGATAACAAATTAACAAACACTTCAATCAATCTTGAAGAAACATATGGAAAAGGATTCACAATATTGAGTAAAAAACGATGTGATACAACAAGTGAACATGAAATTCATCAACTCCTAGAGCAATTTCCAACTACTGAAAACACAAAAGAGTTAGGATATCAAGATCCCCCTCACAACGTAAGAATACCTAGAGAATACCTAAAGCTTCATAGTGATGGTATAGTGATCTCTAATTCACCTCCTAATATGAATTTCCTTCTTCCTAAAGAACAACCCATGACTCATAACAATGACAAGGATGATAAGATCTCCTTAGATCCTCATCCTCCCCATTCAACTACAAAATTTGGTGAATCTAGCAAACACAAAAGACCTTACAAATTGTAGAAGTTACAACCTCCTTGGTCGTCACCTGAAATTCAACGAAAGCTACAACTGCTTCTCAATAGAGGATTCAAAACATTACCACTTATGAATAGATTAGTGCTTTATCCTAAAGATGCACTGATGAGTTTCCTACATTCAAGTTAATATTACAAAACTTTCACTTTGATGGCAATGATTTCCATCAAGTGATTGTGTAACTTGTCATTTTCCCCCCCTTGTCATATAATAGTTGTAGAATCTTAACATTCTCACTATTACATTACCCTTCTCATCACCTACCTCGACCCATTCTTGTCTTGCACTCAGTGGGGGAAAGAGGTGGATTGTCTTTTCCTAGTAAGTCATTTGTTGTTGTCCCTTCAGTCTATTATCTACCTTTCGCTTAGGCAGATTGGAATTGGGAAGCAAATGACTTACTTTAGGTTGAATCATTTGTGCCTTACTAGTCTTTTTCATTTTATTTTTGCTTTCACTTGCATGTGCATATTGTTATCCCCTGTGATGTTTTGTTTGGTGTTTCTCTCTTTGTGCATTACTTTATTTGTACCTTCATTTTTTTACATGTCGTAAGCTCTTCGCCTTTTCATTTATATTTTCTTTTATTTCATTTTTGTCTTGTGTTTTCCTTTTGGGGATGATGCAAGGTGTCGAGACACCCTATGTCTCCTCCATGTTGACCCAAAATCATTTTCTTTTCTTTTCATTTTTGTCTTGTGTTTTCCTTTTAGGGATAACGCAAGGTGTCAAGACACCCTATGTCTCTTCCATGTTGACGCAAAGGTTTTCTTCATTTTGTTTTCACTCTCTTTGTGCCATTCTTCCAGTTTTATGTGTATTTGGGGAATGATGTCAGTTCTGAGCTCTCTAATATTACTGCAGCAAAGACAGATACTAACCCCGAATCCATAGATCCCTTATTTGTTTCTGGGAGGCAACCCTCTTTTCCTTTTTCATCTTTGGCTACTTTAAAATAATTTCTCACAATATGGTTTTAGCAATTCCTTTAAAGTGGGGGCATACATTGGCATTATTTTAGCATGATTTCATTTGCATTTTCTTTTCATGTTCCTTGATGTGATTTTATCTCTTTATGCGATGCATTTTTCCTCTTGGTGGTGTCTTTGGGTTGGACTCTCTCCGAGAGCATCATATTTCCCTATCCTCTCTTAGAAACATTAGATACAATGTTCCCCAGGATGAGACCTTGCCTTTTTCCTCTCTTGGAAACAATATGAGACCTTTTGTGCTTGTCCTCTCTTGGAAGCATTGGGTGTGATGTTCCCCAGTATGAGACCTTGTATCTATCCTCTCTTGGAGATGTTAAGCATGATGTCCCCTAAGAGTAAGACCTTGCATGAACTAAGAAAAATCACTTTGAATATCTCTCTTTCTTGTTGCATTGTATTTTCTCTTTTTTTGTCCTTATTAAAGTCATGTAGGTATGACTTTGATATGGACCTCTTAGGGCTCACCTAGTGAACAACTAGCTTCACTAGCACTTGTGAGCATGCACTTTTATACCTTATTAAAGTCATCAAGGTATGGCTTTGATATAGTTCCCCTTGGGCTCACCTAGCGGACACCTAGATCCCATTAGCCTTTATGAGTCTACATTTTGTTTGCATTGTGGACAATGTGTTCCACTTGTAAACCTCTTCAATCCTAGACCTGGCCCACCGCCTTGGATGACCATTCAAAGCTTGATTCATTGCAGTTTTTCTCTTTTCCTTTTTCCTTTTTCCTATCTTTGATGGTGTATGTTTGTGATCTGGTTTTGGCTTCATATATCATCTGTAAGCGTGTTCCTTTGTGCCTATGTTGGTTTTCCATAGGATCTTGATCCTGGGGACTTTGCCACCCTCTTGATTATTGACATCCTATCTTACTAAAAATTTTACATTTGAACCCCTCTTGATTGCGTGATTGGCTACTTTAAATTTTGAGTTTAATCAAGTTCATCCTCTCACTAAAGTGGGGGATAAATTTAGTGTAGTAAAATGCATAACCTTGCATTTCACACTTTTTTGGGCCCGCCTTGCTTTATTTATCCTCATTTATGGCTTAATTGGTCCTATTTTTTGTCCGCAAGCCCAATGAATTGCATTTTTTTTGGATAATCCCTAAATTCTCCAATGCATAAATGATAATGATTCTCATCTATGTTTCTTTTATTTTTGGTCGGGACTAAAATGTCACCTAGGGCATATTTTTCCCCCCGAGGTCTCGAGACCCTGAATTTGAGGCATCTTAATTGGGACATTTTTTGGTGTATGTGCCCCAAGTTTCATGACTTGAGACTAAGATGGCACCTAGGGCATCTTAGTCCTCATTGAGTCATTTTCAAGATTTAATTTCAAATCCTAGCGTTATTTAGCCTCTTTTATTTAATGAATTCATATGTCGGCTTGGTTTGATGCAATTTCGATATATTAAGCATAGATAAGTATAAATACAAGGTTCCCTCACTCATTTTTATCTAAGAAAGTTGTGAGAGCATCTATTCCAACAAATTGAGTTCACAAGAGCATTCAAGAGGAATTCATCAAGCATTTGGAGCCATCATCAAGATTCAAGCATCATATCAAAGATCTTTAATCATGTGTGTTATTGTGCTAGCATTTGTGATGTAGGATTTTGATTAAAACTAGAAATTCAAGTCCATATCCATCAAGCATTCAAGTGTTTCAAGATCCATATTCATTGCAGCCATTTCACACAAATTTGTAGACTTTACAACAAGGATTTGGTGAGTTGTAATATTTCATGTTGTTCATTCACCATTTCCCTTCATTACTTTATTTCATTTCAAGGTTTAGTTACCAACAAGGGGTTTGACCAAGGCAAACCCCCATTCATTAACAATCAACAAGTTTTTCACATCTTGCACATTTGTGTTTGCAGGTTTAGGTTGAAGTCTTCAAGATCATTTGGAGTGCAAAGTTGTAAAAGTTGTAAAGTTTCATTACAAAGTTGTCATCTTCACGAAAACTCACGTATAGGTCAGATTCGGAAGTTTCAAAGCCTGAGATCTGAGAATAAGCAAGTGCAGACCTTGGAGATCAAGATCACATTCGAAGTTTTCATAAATTTAGAATGGAACTAATACGTCACCTTGGGCATCTTAGTCCTCCAAGGAATATTTTTCAAAGATTCTTTCAAATTCGGTTTCGACATCCGAAGATTTTGTATATACCCCAAAAAATAATAGTGGGACTAATACGCCACCTTGGGCATCTTAGTCCTCCAAGGCACATTTTGGCATCTTTTTTACATTTCTAGAGTCCTCATAACATCTCCAAACTTCCCAGATACACACATCATATCTCCCTATTGCATAATTTCATTATTTGCATCTCCCATTTAGCTTGCATAACTAGGTTTTGTAGGTTCAACATGTTCATTTATCTTTTCCAAGAATTTGCTTGGTGGTGAACCCCTTAAAGCTGAAAGAACCCCCTCCTAGGTCCTCCTCATTTTGAATTGACTCACCTTGTGAGGTTGTTAGTCAATCCAATTAGGACTCCTAGGACATAATTGAATGACCTAGATAGAATAGGTGATCACCCCTCCTATTTTATAATCGGTTCAAGCTCATTTTTTTATTTACAATGTATATTGTAATAAGGGAAAATATACAGGAATAAAGAAAGCATAACAATGACAACAACCATAAAATTGCCTAGATCATGCTAAGATCCCCAAATTGATAATGAAGTGCAACACAACAAAGTAATTTAATAAATAATAATCATATCATGTAATTCCCATGCTTGTTTGACTCATCTCCATTATTCTTCTCGAATTTTCTTTGAATTTTCTTTAGTTCCCTCAGATTGTGAGTATGCAGTTTTAGCCTATAAGTATTTTGACAACAAAACTTTGAAGATTTTGGTTATCGAAAATAGAATTGAGAAACTTCTTTTATAGAAGTTTCACATATTTGATAGTTAAGATTGATTTGAATTCAAATGGTCTAGAACGAGTGTGAGGACCTGATTGCATAGTTAACCGACTTGATCGATTAGATTCATCGAATAGTTAAGTGGCTTTGATCAATTAGTTTCAAGAGGTTTAACTGAGAGAATGTGTTATTCAAAAGGAGGTGACATATCAATCAAGTGAGTGAATTGAGAGAGAGTGTTAGTCAGAAGAAGGTGATAGATCAATTCAGTGAGTGAACTAAGAGAAAGTGTTAGTCAGAAGTAGGTGATAATTTTAAATGAGATATTTAATTAAAGATGTAGGAGACATGTTCTCAAATAGAAGAATTAGTTATTAAATTAATTATTTTCTTTTGTGGAGGAAGTGTGTGTACGTGACTAAATAGTTGAATGAACTATTAAATTTATGAAGCCACCTTAGGTGAGAGAATAGAATTATTTAATTAAACAAATAATCATTTATTTAATTAAATGTGGGGGAATATGAATAATTAGATGTGTAATTAAATAAATTTAGGAAACTTATTTAATTAATCAAAAGAGGAATAATGAAATTAATTAAATGGTGTATAATTAAATAAATTTAGGAAACTTATTTAATTAATTAAAAGAAGATTAGAATTAATTAACGACGTAATTAAGATAAAATAATGTAATTTACTTAATTAATAAATTTTAGAAGAATAATGAAATGAATTAATTAATTGGTTAAAACTATTTAATTAATTAGAGGAATTAGAATGTTAAGTTATAATTAAATGAATAAAATCATTTAATCATTTTGTGGGTATCTTGAATTAATGATGAAAAATGCAGTCGTAGGCCTAAGCCATTTTTTAGTGTCTACAGTTTGCCCCTCTTTGACATGATGTCATTTCAGCATTTGTGTCAAACAATCATGAATAAAATGCCCCAATCATGCCCCAGTATGAAATAGGTAAAGGATGCCCCCTTGGGAGAATTGATGATTTTTTGAAAAATTGGAAATTGTCCTGATTAGGTAATTGGATAGCCACAAGTTCGATGGTGGTGAAAGAAATCAGTTTTGGAGAGGTTTAGTACGTGAAATGGTCATTGGAAGTTTCAAAATAGTGCGTCCAGTACATTAGGGTTCCAGGAAAACCCTAAAAACCCCTAGGTATAAATAGAAATTGGGTAGAAATGAATTCATTTTCACCCTTGAAGATTGAAAACTTGTGATTTTTCTCTAGAGATTCTTGCAAAATATCTCTCATTCCACACCAAGCATCATGGATATCGCATCAAGACTTTTTGACGGTCAGTCAACACAAGAGAGTCCGTATGTATCCCGGACCCAACTTTTGAAATTTTGATTTTCATGCATTTTTAGGCTTCTGAATTTTTGTTTTTCATATGCATCACTTTGTGTGTGCCAAAAATGTGTTCATATATGATGCATCTGTCTACGATACAACACATTTATGGAAACATGAATCAACACATTTGCTTGTTTTGAACTGCATGTGCTTTAGTAAGTCACAAATGATGGGGCTACTAATGCATTTGCTAAATGGAATGACACACTTGCATTTTGCACCGCATTTCACTATTATGTTTCACATGTTATTTATGTGACCCATTTGTGAAATATAACAACGCATTTGTATTATGCACCACATTTATGAAATGAAATGACACATTTGTATTATGCACCGCATTTCTGAAATAAAATGACGCATCTACTTGTCAAATTTTTTCAACTTATGAATTCTAAAATTTGCTTCGTGTTTCTGACACAAGATATTGTGCTGTGCTTATGCAGGTTGTTTTGGATCTGATATACACTCGAGATTCTAGACCAGCCACTTACGAATTGCGAGACCAGTTGATCAGAGCAGGGCAACATTTGATACGACATCTTGGAATTCATCATGTTATAGCTATGCCTAGCATTTGGGAAAACCAATGGATTCTCACTGCACTTGTTGAGTGATAGCATTTAGAGACTTTGTCTTTCCATTTTCCCATAGGAGAGGTGACAGTTACATTGGAGGATGTGTATAGGATTCCCAGACTATCAATATATGGTGAGAGGGTTCGGTATGATATGTAGAGGGGTTACAATCAGATCACTCAATATTATGTGTATGAGGATGTTAGACACCTTGGTATTGAGCACTAGG
The DNA here is from genome assembly GCA_007115665.2 of Sequoiadendron giganteum. Taxonomy (NCBI): domain Eukaryota; kingdom Viridiplantae; phylum Streptophyta; class Pinopsida; order Cupressales; family Cupressaceae; genus Sequoiadendron; species Sequoiadendron giganteum. Next base: position 34,336,559 of record CM021104.1, read on the forward strand.
AGACAAGATGGCATGTGCTTGTAAATAGATACGATCGGATTGATTGTTTGTGGTGTACTCTTATGGTTGGGATTGTACTATCATACCGTCAAGGTCATGGGTTTCGTATGGGTTCGGGAGAGATGTTAGTGGGGATGTTGGAGAGGGAGTCAATGTCATCTATCCCAATCCCACTACCAATGTCAGTGCCACCAATACCAACATTTGGATTTGGACTTGGAGTATTTGTGTTGCACAACCTGGTCCCTCTTCTTTCACATGTGGACCTCCAAATTGTGAGCGCCCTTTGAAAAGGAAATTTTCTGACATTATATGTAATTCCTTTCATCCTCAAGCAATTTTCAAAATTCTTGTCTAGTTTGTTTCTTCACTTTGATTTCAAAAACCCCAATGTACTAAAAACTCTCTCATCCTCCACTGACCCCAATATCATTGTTTGACATAAATCAGCAAGTTTGAAATATTTTAATATTGAATCACATAATATTTCACTTTGACCTAAGTTTGTCCAAACCTTTTTTATCGATCCCAGTTCAAAGGCCTTCGCCTTGCCCATAGATTTATATTGGTCCTTCATAGTTGTTGCAAAACTTCTACATTGTTGTCTAAGCTTATTTTCATTTAAAATTCATTCTATTGTCTTCTCATTGTATGTTACCTTTTTCAAAAATTATTCGATCAAGATTTTTACTTTATCATGAAAATATTTTGGGTTATCTAGGTTTACCCAAAATTGAGGATACACAACACCCATGGCTTCAAGTATTTCATGTCAAGGGAATCATTCACGAATCTCTGAGGAAAGATTTTTGCAATTTCCTTCAAATTATCACTAACAGATTTAACAATGCCATTAAAATCTTCCTCGTTAACAACTACTTCTCTTCTAGAGCGCTTGGTTGTTTTACAATGGTACATCAGTATATCATATCCATGTACACAGATACATAAGTGTCCTCTTGCATTAAATTATAAATAATTATCTAGATTATTCAAATCAATAAATTTTCACCACATAAAATAATTTGTGCCTTCTTGTGTTAGATCTAGTTATAGATGATCAAGGGCCAAGCATGTAAGTTAACGTAGATTGGCATATTCATAAATATACATAGTTTTTTCTTGGGATTTCTTCACAATATTTTTCATCACATCTAGCATGGGGAGAAGACTAGCTAAAGTCAAGAGTGTCTCTATATTGCTTAACCTATGTAAGAGGTCAAGAGCTTTGTCTACTATGTTGGGATGCTTGTACATCACTCCAATCAAGGATTGATATTCTGAAAGAACTCATTGCACTGGTCCATGCAGGGAGATCCATCTAGTATCAACATCCTTGAGAAGCTTGTTTCCTAGTGTTATTCCCTCAGCAAAATATTGAAATTCTTGGAAACGTTTGGGACTTCGGTAGAAGTATGAGTGGATCTCACAGAATAGATTTTCAACTTTTGATACTGTAGGAAACTTTCTTACAATATTGAATGTTAAATTCATTTTGTGGGTCATGCAATGAATGGCAAGAATGTATGGTTCAAAAGTAGTTTGTAACTTTGTGCAAACACTGCTCCTTTGACCTTGCATCACTACAGCTCCATCAGCTCCTACACACACCAACTTTATGGTAATTTTCAACTCATCCATACCTACAATTTCATTCAAATATTTCTTGACTAGGTCAAATAGATTTTGTGATGTTGAACTGTCCTTCATTTTATGAACACAAAGAAGATGAGCTTTGTGAACATTTTTTTCTACAATATACAAATGCATATAAACCCAAGAAGTATTGTCTACCATAGTAACTTCATCTAAAGATAATGCAATGAAATTTTCCTTTTTTACTTTCTCCTTTAAATCTTCAATTTCCACTATAGCAAGACAATTTTCCCATTCCCATCTAGTGTTTACTACCCAATGTGAGAAGGGAAAGTGAGGAACATTGAAATAAGATAATAAAATAGAATATTTTGGGTAGTCTGTCATAGGATGCCCTCTAGACAAAATATGAAAAACAACACTCATCTGAACAGTTTTTGACATTTTCGATGCTTCCATTGCTTTTCCAAAATGAGCCTCGAGTGTGTCTTGACATTCAGTAAGCTTCAACATTCTATGATTATGCTCTTCATATTCCATGGCATACTTAACATGAAAACATTCTTCCTTTGATTTCCATCATACGATTGATTGTTTATTTCCGTCTATGATTTGTTTTTCATAAACTTTACCGATATGCTTTTCTATAGTGTCAAGCTTTAGCTGCAACATCTTGTCTCTTCCACATTTCCATCTAAAAATCATACACTTGCATAGTGTTGCTTTTTCAATATCATTTCCGTTTGCCACCCCCACTAGTACAATGAATGGGTACTTTGACAACCAACCAAGTTGAAAATTCCTTGTCATTTCCCACTTGCACCCCATTTTTTATTTGCCTTTTATTTTCTTGCTACCAACATCATCCTCATCCAATTTAGTTATCTCATTTTGGCTAACCAGGGTATCCCTTGGAACATATTCTGTGATATTGCCATCCTCATTTGATACATTTTGATTTAACTCAATGACAATCTCAACTTGACCTTGTAGTGGTGGTGAGGTATTGTGAATTCCTTCTTCATTAATATTTTGTGGAAGAGTTGATGATGTAGCTCCATCTTGATTTGATGGATCAGAAGCTTTGCCAATTCCAAAGTAAGACTGTATGGTACCTCTACGTTTTGGGCATGTTGATGGCCTCTCAGTCTCTTCACTACCTTGAGTCTTATCCTTTCTACTCGACATATTGATCTCTCACTTCAATAAAAAGCTAGAAAAAAATGTCTTCTTTTTTAAGAAGGATAGAGAATATAGATCTCATTCCCTACTCAAAATCATCTTTAAGACTAAAGCAAGAATGGAAAAGAGATAAAGAAATCTTATTATTATAACTAATAACACTATGAAGAAATGATCACTCACCTTTAAGTCTACATTTTCGACTTTCGCTAACTTTCGAATCGAGAAGTAGAACCTCATAACCAAACAAAATGTGTAAGAATAAATGATAGTTTTGATTGTATTTATATCAATCCATATTTGGCGAGTTCCACAAGATTTTTAAATGATATGTTAAAAATTTGGTGAATCTTGCATGCTTATACAACAATACATTGTAATTTTCAAGGCGGAATGTGTCCTCAAATGTAAATATTTTAAATGTTATTGGAGAAATAGGTCCTCATAAGCAACTATTTATAAATTTTAATTGGCGAAATGGGTCTTCACAAGCAACTATTTATAAATTCTAACTGGCGAAGTGGGTCCTCATACAATGTTGTTTTAATAGTATTGGCGAATATGTAGGTGTTTTATTACATGCTTCCAGAATTCCAGGTGAAAATATTAATCAGTCCATTTGAAATGTGTAGTCTGTTATGATGAATTTATTGCATAAATATGTCTCATAAAAAAAATCATTGGCGAATGTACATGCATTGAACCGATAGTTCATAAAATCTTGGTGATTTGGACACCTTGTTGGGTGCAATTAATTCTCCAATTTTGACTTGGCCGATTTCTAGAATTTGCCAATTGGCGAAAATTCGTCACTAAATTTTTCCATGTTGAACACATGGAGTGCATTCATTAATGCTACACTGAAAGTTGATTGAACCCATGACCTACCTTTATTAATATTGCTTAATTTTTTTTTCTTTTGAAGTGTTGAAACATTAATTCTATTTGATATTTTTGGCTTTTGTTGTTTGCAACATTAATTTTCCCTTCTCCAACTTGGGGAAAATTCTATTGTCGACAACCTTTGGCTTTGCAGGCCTACCAACAACTTGAATTGTTTTCTAAGTAAAGGCTCATAGTTAATCAGTCATAGGCCACATCAATGAATGACAATTTAGCGACACCCACCATACATAACACTTTCCATTCATGACAACCTCGAAATAAACAAGATCAAAGTCAATTATAGGCAATTTTGGAGCCATCATCCGTCACCTATATTGCTCGGGAAGTTCATTTGTTGTTACCAAAGTGCAAGCAGTATCCATTTGTTAGATTTTAATTAAGTTTCAATTCGTTAATATAGATTTATATTTTGAAAATTAATTTAGATTTAGTTTTTGTTAAGTTTCGATATAAGCTTAGATTTTTCTATTTAATCTAGATTTCGATTTAATTTAAATTAGATTTGCGTTAGATTTTTAAATTTAGTTTGATATTGAATTAGTTTTTAAATTAGATTCAGATTTAATTAAATTCGGGGTGTGCCTTCTTACCACCCGCCCCTTTTTGTGAATTTGTAATTTTATCTTTATTAATATAGATATCTGGAAAATTCATCAAAAAAAAAAATTTAGATTCTTAATTTAGACTTTTAATTTAGATTTTTAATTTAAATTTTTAACAGATCTTTTAAATTTAGATTTTAATTTAATTAGATTTAGACTTTTATTTAGATTTTTTTTTAATTAGATTTTTAATTTTTAATTTTTAATTAGATTTTAGAAATTTAGATTAGATTTTTAATGATCTTTAATTAGATTTTAGATTTTAAATTTAGATGGGATTTTTAATTAGATTTTCAACTTTAAAATCAGATTTTAAATTTAGATGAGATTTTTAATTAGATCTTTAATTAGATTTTAGATTTTAACTAGATTTTATTTAGATTTTAAATTTAGATTAGATTTTTAATTCGATCATTAATTAGATTTAGAAATTTAGATTAGATTTTTAATTAGATCTATAATCAGATTTTATATTTTTAATTAGATATTTAATTAGATTTTTAAATTTAGATTAATTCTAGATTTTTAGATTAATTTTAGACTTTTAGATTTTAGATTTTTTTTTTCTAGATTAGATTAATCTTTCTTAATTTTAGTTTTGATTCAAGTATTAGATTAATTTAAATTAAGATTAAATTTAGTTTAAGTTTAGATTTAGGTTTTCTTTCATTTAGTTTAATTTAGATATTTTAATCAGATTTAACTTTAGATTTTGACTTTCTAGAACTTAGTTCAAATTTAGATATTTATTTCTTCAATTTAGATTTTTTTAGATTAGATTAATCTTGTTTGTTTTCATTAGCTAGATTAGTTTTATTTTTCTTTTTAGTTTAATTTTGATTGTTGTGACTAATCTTTGACCTTTTTACAGGTTCGAATGTCGAAGATTTGAAATTTAAAACCTCAATTGTCAGTTGTCAAATATTGGAGGTCAAAACACATAATCGTGCTTCACAAGGATCTTGCTTTAGTTTTATTTATCTTGAGTGCCTTTTTCAAATAGAATGATTAGTGGGTCTCAAAAGAACCTCAGTGTTTGATTTGACATCATAAGCAGATTTAAAATTTACTAGTGCTTGTGTTGTCTTGTGGTTTGCATTTTGTTTCTAAATGTGTATGATCTTCTCGTGCGTTGTTTGGTGATCTTGAGAATCAGAAACGCCTTTAGATATTTGTACAACCACCCACACATTTGGATTTTTGAATTAAAATGAACATTATGCAAGTGTGAGCCAAAGGTTTTGTGTATGCTCTCTTCTTGCGAATTTTGCAATCTTGAATGATCAAAAATATCTTTGTCTTACTTTTGTTACCTTTAGAGGGGCCTGCCTTGAAAGAGGGAATGACTCCAACCAGTTTTTCACTCGGGCCAGTATATAAAAGGATAAGACTAAACTATCAAGTCCTCATGGTATGTAGGCCTTAGTCATGAAGTGTCACTCGAAACAGGGTACCTACTGTAAAACGTATAAGAGCCCCTAGTAGAGTGATTAAATCCTTAAGTGGCTTGTTGGACACTCGTGAGGTGCCATGTCCCCAAGTATTCACTAAGAACCTTTGTTTTAGTACCCAAATTCCTTTTTCACTTGCTAGCGTAGGAACGATCATTCTGAAGCCGCCCCACGTCTTCACTAAGCATGTGTAGAGGCAGAAATTCCTCTTTGAGGAATTAAGACTTGGTGATCCCGAGAAGTGAGTGTCGTGTAAGGGGGAGCCAGTGCCACTCTAGATTTCTTCCTTGTTTAAGTAGTTGGAGAAATCTAAGTGGAGATCTAGTGAGTGGTATCTTTTAAGAAGCCTAGGTTGTGCAAAGTGTTTTCAAAGTGTTTTTCAAGATCAAACTCAAAAAAAACATTATGTTTTCTTGTGTTTTATGTGTGTGTCTTTCAAACAAACAAGCAAACAAACCTTACACTTGAAAATTGCAACACTTCACCAAGCAACATTTTCAAACCAAACAGTCAAAATCGGGTCAAACTCTTGCCAAAATCATATTCAAAAATAGGTCAAACTATTGCCAAAATCAGATTCAAAGCTAGGAGATCCATTTTCAGACCAACTTCTTATTGTGATTCCTATTTAAAACTAGAAAATTTCTCAATTCACCTTGCATATCATCATTCCATTATTAGGTCACCATTTTAGATACCTTAGCATCCTCATTACTTGCATATCCCAACATCACATAAGGCTATATTTTTTAGACTTTTAGGCTTGATGTAGTGTAGATTTAACGATAGAATAACACTTTATACCTTGGCATGAATCATTGCTTCAACAAAATATTGTCATTTGACCAAGTCACTTTTCAAGTTAGTCCTTTGTCATTTTGGTGATACTTTCCTACTCACAAGTCTATTTGGGAAACTCACCTTGTCACTCTTTTCACTTGTCCTAGAAAAAAGGCCATTTGAAAAACCTAGTTGAAACATTGGGTTACCCTTGGATAGTTAGTGATCCTATTCTTCAATTTTTCAAAATTGTTTAAGCCATCAAGTTCACTACAGGTATCCATCACCTCTTATTCATTTGCATCCTTCATACCATAACATTTTAGACCTAAAGAGAATTATCATACACTTTAGACTTCATTAAATCCAATGTTATCATTATCCCTTTTAGTCGTGTTGCATACATTAGGCATCGTTCATACCTAAGCTACCAAAAACTGCCAAAAAAATATTTGAATTACATTTAGACATACCTTATTTCACAAACAATACCAGAAACATAGTCTTAGTCTCATACCTTCCACCTTCATTTTGAGCAAGCCTTATATGGTTGAAACTATATTGCAAAAGAAACACCAAGCAATGGATCTCTTTCATGATGATGAGGACCTTTACAGTTACAATAGCACCCTCAACTTTGAAAATACCATTAATGATCCTCACAAAAATACCAACCTTGACAGTCATGACCATGTCAATTTTGGGTCTACATCTTATCAACATCCAAAGACACACAATCCTTTCAAACAAATCCTTGTTAGAGACAAAGATGGAAATGTGTTCATAAAAGAAGTAGCGGTTGCCACATAAAATCCTATAGTAGCCTCTCTTGTGGATGAAATTTTCATGTTGGACCCTGAATGATATTTAGCCAAACTATTACTTGGAGTTAAACTACCTCAAGGATTTCATGTCAATACCTTACGCCCAGCTACATCACCCAAGGAAAACCCACAAACAAGCCAAGGAAAATCTACACAACTTACAATTTCCATACCCATTGGAACAACAAGCCCAAATACTACAACCACCAACACTTCATCCATCTTTGTGACACAATCTATGTCACAACCCATGATACAAACCACATCACAACCACTATTTACAACACAACCCTTTGGCTCGATATTTACGCCCTTTGGGTCATCATCTCAAGCCATAGGGGCATCCACCTTTACCATCCTTGGTAGACCTAAGGTGAAATGGGTTCTCATCCAAGGACCTCAATCAATAACAAACACCATGTTACAAGGTCCTCATATCAATACAAACACCTTGCAAGGACAAACAACGAATGCCCCACATAGTCAAAATACAAACACAACACATGGTTATAATCCTTTTCAACAAGGACAAGGATCACAAACGACACAACCTCTTAACATATCATATGGATACACACAAGGAATCCTTTTTGGCAACCAAAATATACACGGACAAAAAACCCAATAAATGCAACATAGCTCAACCACATCCCACATCCCAACTTACACATCACACATTCATGCTCATGGACACCATCAAAATCCACCACATACGCACAATGTTCTGAACCAAAACATGGCATTGCAACCAAACATAGGACCACACAACACAAATATGAGACCTCATAACAATGTTGCTAACAATCCTATAATAGATGCATTGACTACCCAGTTAGCTTCCCTACAAAAGCAAGTGGAAGGGATGCAAGTGCCAAACAAGAAGATGTACTCATCACATGATATACATCCTTATCCATATGATACTAGCATATACATGCCTCTTTTCCCTCCTGGGTATGTCATCCCTAATTTCACCAGGTATAAGGGAAAGAGAAATCCTCTCAAGCACATATGAGAATTCACCATTGCTTGTGTGGTTGTCACATACAATCACTCCTACCTTTTGAGACTCTTCCCTAGAAGTCTTATTGGGCTTACACTTGAATGGTTTTCATTGATACCTAAAGGGTCTATAAATTCATGGAGAATTATGCTTATAACATTTAAAATGATGTCACTATTGCTACCTTATTCCACTTGACACAAGATGAATGAGAACCCTTTATTACTTTCTTCCAAATATGGTGTGGTATGGCGAGTCGATGTCCCATCGAGATTCCTAAAAAATAAAAAGTGGACAAGTTCGTAGAAAATCTCAAGCCAAATTTGAAACACACTCTAAAAGTACATTGTTGTGCCACATTTGCAGACTTAGTTGAGAAAGGCATGACACTAGAAAAGTTCCTAATTTCCCAAGGTGAACTTACATATGGCAACAAAAACACACACCACTAATAGGCATCTAAAGAAAAAAGAAAGTTTTTGTCCCGCAATAAGAATGTAACAAATGATGGAGTCGTAGATGCAAAAGTTGTGAACAAAACGGGACACACATTGACTCTTAAAGAACCCAACATGAATAACAACATGGCTAATGTGGTAAAAAATACTCAAGAACGAGGACTTCCATAACAACCAAATCAATACCCATGAATACAATACACCCCTTTACCGGAACCAATCAAATCTATCCTGAAGAAGCTAGTACAATCAAATATCATACAATTCCAAGAGCCTAAACCATATGACCTAGGATAGTTCAAACCATCTTGGTGGGATGACAATGTCTTTTGTGACTACCATTGCATCAAAGGGCACAAGACCTCATCATATCATCAATTGAAGAACATAATCCAAGACCTAATTTAAAATGGTACCATAGAGGTCAAAGGACAACAACAAACTTCTAATCAAGACCATACAATCTTTAAGAATCCACTACAAGATTATGGTTCAGGAAATCCATCCACCTCAAGTCAAAAAACAAACAATCGGGCCAATTATGCTAGGACTACCTATGATTACTCATAGATAATTGATCACCTCCATGTCGCTGATGACTATGTCAACACAATCACCATTAAAAAGGTTCAGGAATGCACTGTCACTACTCGCAGGGCTAAGATTACTTTGCCTGGTCCTTCTTCAAAGTAGCCATAATCCAAAGACCAATATAATCATGTTGACCAATTGGGCAAGACACTCGCACATATTTCTATCCTTTAGTTGTTATGACTATCACCTAAACACCAAGCTAGTCTTGATAAGGCTTTAAAGGAAACCTTCATTCCTACCAACCTGGACATCAACTAATTTGAAACCATGCTCGGATACCTGGATAATTCACTTCATGTCTCCTTTTTCAGCAAAGACTACTCTACACAAAATTCTAACCATAACAACCCATTGCACCTTGAAGCATTTGTTCATCATAAGTTCAAATGAGTCCTAGTAGATGGCAGAGCTGGACTAAACATTTGCACCTTAGAATTTATCAAAACATTGGGCTATTCTGAAGCATGTGTAAACACGACAAAAATCATTGTAATCAAGGCCTATGATGATGAAGAAGGCTCTTCCAAGGGTGTTATCACACTCCCTATCAAAGTTTTACCAACAGTTATGGACACCACATTCCAGGTCTTGGATCTTGAACTCCCATATAACCTTCTCCTCGGTAGACCCTAGATTTATGCCATGAAATTTGCTCCTTCAACCTATCATCAATGCTTGAAATTTTTGTATAATAGAACTGAAGTCACGATTATTGGTGACCCCAATCCCTTCCAATATTGCACCAATTTAAGGGGAGTTCCTGAATGCTAGATGCCTATCAATCGAGAAGCTTCCACATCTACTTCTACATCCACTTCATCTAAGTATGTCGATCCCTCCACCCTCATTAAATCAACCACATCCAAAATCCCATCCATCAACCCCAAAATAAAGATCCAAGACAAAGGTTGTGGCGAGTATAAAATGACTACTGCCTATTGGATCACAAAGCTACCTAAGTCTCCCAAGTCTTATGGTAGGCCTTGCTTCAAGATGGAGCCCAAATTTTTCATTTTAGTTCCTCCCACCACCACCTTCACAAGCTAGGGAGAGTTAATCAAAGAAGACATTGAGGACATTTCATTGTGGATTTACAAAGACAAAGAAGATTTGTCACCGCTACCAATAGAACAATATGGCAAAGGATTTGAGCTCATGAAACAAAAGGGTTATGATGGAATTAGTGGACTTGGTATACATAAAAATGGAATGAGAGAACCCTTGATGCCTCTTAAGCAACCAAAGAACTTAGGGCTAGGATTCCAACCAATTAAGATTCGCGCTCCAAGTACTAAGGTGCTTTCAAATAAGGTTGTGAGTGCTTCAAAAGATGTTGAGACATATGAGGATCCTATCGACATCTATTATGGTGGCATCGACTCTAATGCATATGAGTTGGATTCCTGCACCATAAGTGACTATGATCTTGATCATGTCTTTCAGGAGTTTCACATACCTCGCCCATCCTTAACCAACCTCATGGATATCAATATTCGTGTTGAATCCTTTTATGAACCTAACCCACCAAATACCACAAATAGAAGAGCATGGATAGAATCCTTTTGGGACCCTAATAATACCCCTATCTTTACCCTATCAGGTTCTTCCCCATCCTTCACTAACATTGATGATGGCATCTCCCTCGTTTACCCACAATTGATCGATTGGAACCAACAAGATCCACCTACCTTGGACATATTTGAAAATGATGAGGCCATTGCTAAATTTATGGGACTATGAAAGGGCATACCACATGGGGACCATAAGGTTGGCTTCACTATAAATCTTGACACTGCATGGTAAAAGCACAAATTTGTGTCACACTTTATAAAGGAAAGGGACAACGTTGATCCAACTTTTAAACTTGAATCACTAAAAAGTGGCATATGTGTTTTGAATTTTGAAATGATGTGAACTAGTAAGATATGTAATTTTTAGTATATTTTATGTTTGTATTTTATTATATTTTTAAAAATTATTTAAACTAGTTTTTAATAAATTAACGCTATAATTTAGTTGTTGATAGAATGCTGAAAAATGAAGTTGCATGGGACGTCAAAAATTTTATAGTAATTTTTTTTTCTTTCAAATTTTTTGTGTCTATTTATAATTGAAACTTTAGTGCATGGATATATTTTTTTCCAATTTTCATAAATATATATATATATATATATATATATATATATATATATATATATTTATTTATTTATTTATTTATTTATTTATAAATACTAAAATGTGCATGAATCAAAAAATAGTTGTTTCCATCAAACATCAACTTTCGTATTAAATATTTATCTAAAATGGAAAAAAAATATACCAACTTGAAATAGATTCTTTTATCTAGTGCATCATATTTTTTTCATTTTTTTTAAATAACTTTTAGTATTTTTCCTTGGCATGGTAATCAACTTAATATTTTGTGATGATAACCTACTTTTAGTATAAATAAAAAACAAAATATTAATATTAATTAAGCTATTAAAATAAATATATTTTTTAAAACTACACTTATGGATCTACAAAAGGGTATTTTTATATTTTTTTTTAAATGTTATTTACATTAGCAGGAGCTATTGAAACTTCAAGTTTTCAAATAATTTTATTTTTTTAGTAAATTGGACTCAAAGTGGCACTCCATATATTTTTAGCCAACAATTTTAGTTGAAAAAGTTGTTGAAGTATCTAACTTAGCTAGAATGAATCCTACTAGATCATATGTTTGACCAAAATTGATTTTTAATTAGAAATACTTAAATCCAGTTGTGTTGATAAGTTGGTTGAAAGTGTGACATAGGTTTGTGCATAGCATATTTCAGTGAGACTGTCCCTAGCATATTTCAGTGAGACTGTCCCACCCTCTAGTCACAAAAATGATAAAAATAAAATAAAATATGAATGATCTTTAGATGAAAACCGCAAGGCACATTCTGACCAAGCAAAAGTAAAAAGAAAGGACATATACGGGGGAAAAAACCTCTTTGAGGCACCTGAGAATGGAGGGTTGGACTTTCTCCCTATCAATCAAGTGATATCCTTGATGATGATTGAAGAAATAATAGAAGTCAACATCAGTACTGCAAATAATCCTAAGACTATTCTCTTTGCAGCATCGGGCTGACAAAAGAGGAAAAACTGAAATTTCAAGCATTTTTCATTGAATGCCAAATCAATTTCACATGGTCTTATGCTAATATGCCAAGGTTGGATCCCGAGTTGGTCCTGCATCATCAACCATTGCATCCAAATGCAAAGCTGATCAAACGAAAGCTTAGAAAAATGCACCCTCAAATAGCTATGTTGGTCAAAGTTGAACTTCAAAAATTAGTGGATGTTGATTTCATAAGACCTATTGACTATGCAGACTGGATCTCAAACCTTGTACCAGTGACCAAACCAAATGGACAAATTTGCACCTACACGAATTTCTAGGACTTGAACAAAGCATGTATGAAGGATGACTTCCCACTCCCAAATATAAACATCATAGTAGACCTAACAATAGGATACAAGATGGTGTCCAGCATGGATGGCTTCTCGAGATATAATCAGATTCGTATTGCCCCTGAAGACCAAAATAAGACAGCATTCACTTGTTGATGGGGTACATATTGTTGGAATTTCATGCCCTTTGGATTGAAAAATGCAGACGCAACCTATCAAAGAGTTGTGACCACCATATTTCATGATCTCATGCACACATTGATGGAAGACTATGTTGATGACCTTTTGGAAAAATCCTTGACACATGATGATCACTTAAGAGTCCTAGAAAATATTTTCACATGATTAGAATAATATAAGGTCCACCTAAATCCCAAGAAATGTGTCTTCGGTGTGACATCAAAAAATCTGTTGGCATACATTGTTTCCCATCAAGGCATTGAAGTAGACCTGGAAAAATTCAAAGAAATATTAGACATGCCTCCACCTAAAGGAATCAATCAACTCTAAATAATACAGGGCCAACTCCAGTCTATTAGGTGCTTCATTGCACAACATGCAAATAAATGTCAACCTTTTCAGCATTTTTTATGCAAGGGAGTTCCTTTTATTTGGATAGACAAGTGTGAGGTAGCTTTTCAACATATTAAAGAGTACCTCTTGACATCTCCTATCTTGATGTCGCCTATTGATGGAAAAACCCTAATTCTATACATCTCAGCCACTAGAACTGCATTGGGGGGATTGCTAGATCAAAATTACCATGAGGAAAAGGAACATGCAATCTATTATATTAGCCACACTTTGGTGGGATACGAGCTTAACTATAGTCCCATTGAACATTCTTGTCTTGCAGTGGTTTTTTCTGCTCAAAATTTGAGACACTACATGTTAAACCATTAGACTAAGCTTGTAGCAGAAATAGATCCCCTAAAATATCTACTCAATAGGACCGCATTAACAAGACAATTGACTAAATGGGTCATGATACTCAATGAATATGGCATTCAGTGTGTGGAACATAAGGCAATAAAAGGACAAGTTAGTACTGACCAACTAGCATATGCACCCGCACAATTCGATCACCCTTTGGTTTCTGACTTTCCTGACAAGTCAATATTCACACTAGACATAGGAGTAATATGGAAATTGTATTTTGATGGTGCACATACCAATCATGGATCAGGTGTGCAGGTATATTATTTGTTACCCCTCAAGGTGATACAATCCCTAAATCTTTCAGGATAGCCTTCCCGAGCATAAATAGCATTGCATAGTATGAAGCCTTGTTGATAGGATTACGTCTGGCTATAAAATGGAAAATCAAGAGTCTACAAGTCTTCGATGATTCACAATTGGTCATTCGATAGTTCAACGATGATTATGATACTAAGGACGAGAAATTGACCCCATACAAAAGAATGGTTGATAGTTTTAGGTAGTACTTTGTAGACATCTCCTTTTTCCAAGTACCATGGGTTCAAAATAAAGCAGTAGATGCCATGGCCACTATTGGGTCTCTTTTGGATATTCCTAACAATATGTCACAGTATGAGTTCTTAGTGGAACAATTGTTCCTCCCTGCCTTTCATGTCCTAGAGTCTGAAATGGTATGTGATCTTGTTGGACCTAATTCCCCCTAGTACCGAGGTATCTATGACTACTTACATTCCCAGACCTACCACCCAACCTTTCCAACAATCAATGCAAGTCCTTCATTTGCAAAGTCGCTCACTACGCCATCCTCGGTGATACTTTATATAGAAGTAGCTTTGACAACACCTTACTCAGATGTCTCAACACTAAAGAAGCACAAACTACCTTATGAGAATTACACAAAGGTATATGTGGTGCCCATTCTAGTGGTCCAACCCTGTCTAAAAAGATCATGTGATTGGGATACTACTGGCCTACAATGGAGCATGATTCCTATCATTTTGTATGAAAATTTTGACAGTTCTAGATACACAACGACCTCATCCATGCACCTGCACAAGAGTTTCAACCCATCACTTTACCATGGCTCTTCACCCAATGGGGACTTGACCTCATAGGAAAAATTCATCCCACCTCATCAAATGGCCATAAGTTCATCATCATAGCCACCAAATACTTCACCAAATGGGTTGAATCCATCCCTATGACATACATCACCAAAAATAGAGACAGAGTCAGTCAAGTCAGTCTTTATCATTGTTGAACTACATTGCCTCTACAATTAAACATAGGCAAGGCCATTTGTCGATGTGCCCCCGAGGCATTAGGTCAATCCTTTAGGTAGTAGGTCTGTCCCTTAGGGTGTTGTCAAATAAAATCATGATTCAACCCTTTTTCATTGCAAAAAAGTCACGAGTCATGTCGAACTACGAGATCTCTGAGTGCATGACGTAGGAAAGGCCATCTATCGATGAACCCTCGAGGACACCTAGGTCAGTCCTTTAGGGTTCATCACTTCAGTCAAATATGTCAGACATAGTCACACTCAGACACAAGACAGTAATTTGAATGTCGCCATTCAAATCATTAACCAACAGACAACATAGTCCAATCTTCCATCAAGTCACAATCAGTCAAATTTCCAAAACAATGTCAACCTAGTCACTTTATGGTCCCCTTTATAATGCGTCATTCTTGGAATTAGACCCCGTCAAAATGTCATTTTCCTTTTCAGGATGTTTCTTTCCTAACAACAAGCTTTATCACATAATCATTGGCCTTTTCAAGATGTGTCATTCCTGACAATAGGCATCATCAAACCGTCTAAACTATTAGACTATCAAATCATCAAACTATCAAACCATCAAGCAATCAACCTTCAACGAACAAATAATGGAAAACATATTGAATGGCTACTAATTTTTCTTGTCTATTTTATCTTCTTTTTATTGTTTTGTCTCTTGATCATGTTACTAGCTACCTCAAGGAGGTCTCATGAAGTATTTAGAGGTGTGATGACATCTCATCACCTATTTTTCCTTACTTGTTGTCTTTGGTGTGTCTTGACAAAAATACTGGGGCAACCTAGACCTTAGTATGAGTTAGGACATTCCTTGTCTACAACTCTCTTTTTTTCACAAGTGGATGACCTTACACACCTTGGTTTATGTCATACCATGGTTTTTTTAATCCATTTATCATATTTTATTGTCTAATGATGATTGGGTGAACCCACAAAAGTGGTTTACAATTCGAATGAGGAAGGAAATCTTCCAAAAACTGCCCTCACTCAAACAAAAATTGTTTTGGGGGGTTCAAGCGAACCCCTTTGAATGTGGGAACCCATGTTTTGCATTGTGGGAGGGAATTCAATCGAACCCTTTAGGTTTTCTCGAACCCCCCTTTTCCCACCTTTCCACTCTCTGACACAAAAAAACTCTAGATTTTTGCCCTTCAAAGCTCAGGTTGAGGATGAAAATGGAGAAGACTTCACAGACCCAACTGGAAGATGGTAGTCCTCGAAACGAGCTATCCAACGAATATAATTTTAATATTTTTTGGTTTTATTATGTATGTGTTTCTTTAGTTTTATTAAACATGGGTTTTTCACCGAAAATCAAGCTCTTTGTTCTGGACATGTGGAAAAATAGCAAATTATCAAAATAAAATTTTGAAAAATATTTTCGGGCTGGGTATTGATCTCCTTGATCCATTGAAAAAAAATTGAATTTCGATACATACAAAAAAAGTTATGTTGTATACAGTTTGCCTATATTTGAATTGTAATTGGTTTGACTTCGAAACTTGATTAAGGAAAAAATATTTAATAAAACACTATGAAACCAAATTAAAGTGCTAGATATCATAGTTACAAATCTAAATTCAAAAAAAATAGAATTTTATCCTTCATACAAAAAAAAGTTATGTTGTATACGGTGAGTGTCACTACTTAAAAATGTTTTTTTTTTTTTAAAAGCTAGTTTTCAAAGGAGATGGAAAAAGAAGTGCAATCTAATTCCAAAAATTTTGAAAAAATCATATTTAGAATCTATAGACAAAGCATCACAACTCGCTAGTTTCTATCATCTTCAAATTCCTCACGGTTTAGCCGCTATAGGAGCCTGAAAGTGAAGATTTAGTTAAAAAAAATAGTTCAGTGTCCAGTTTGCCCAAAAATTATAAACCAATATTGTGGGATCACCCAATTATGCAACACCTATTATGTTACTTGGAAAAATATTGAAGTATTCCTTTTCCATCCTAACATCCCTATTTTTCGGTAACATTTCTTATATTCCTTCATCCTCTAGTCTTCTCATCCATTTCAAGAGCACACTCATGTTCTTTGAGCACGCATGTCCTCTCGAGGGGGCATACCACTACCTCCTCATCATCCTTCCTCTCCCTACTTTCACACTAGGGCATATTTTTGACTTATTTTCTTTGACACAACACGATAAATTACATTATGTCAAAAAGGGGAAAATGTAGACACATAAAAATGACCTAGACCCCTAAGCTACAATTTTCTATCTCAAACGTCTTCCTCACATAATTAAATCATTTGATTATATCCTAATGTCATAATTTCTAATTATTCCTCCATAATTATTTAAATAAATAAATTATATTTATTTATTTCAATACGTCACTAATCAATCCTTATTCCTAATTACCATTTAATAACATTACCATTTATCCTTCAATTAAATAAACTTATTCATTTAACCTACTTTCCATCCCACAAGTAAATAATTAAAATAATTATTTATTGCTTTTTGTCTTATTCCCAATTATGAATTAAATATTTATATAGTTCCTAAAAGTCAACGTTCCTCCATAAATTAAATAATTTCTACTATTCCAACTACCTCTTTTTCTCCACCATTGATTTAATTGCTTTCAATTAAATCTCAACCCTTCATTTCAAAGCTTTCCCTAACTTTGACCTGATGTTACCCTAACCCTAATGCTCCTCATCACATTGAATCCTGGCCTTTGATCTTAGATTTTTGTAAAATTTTAATCTTGCCCATCCATTCTCAATTTGGCATTCTTTAAAGGGCTCTCTCTCAAGTCATTTTAGAGAGATAGACTTATTTTCAGCAATTCATTCACACATAGCAAGCTTGAGAACTTTGAGTACTTGAGCATTCAATACTTCAATATATTTCTTGGCTTATACATAGGTTATAGTTGCACTTCAATCTGAGGGCAATCATACATTTTTCAGCAAGATGGAGAAGGCCAATGGAGGTCAATCAATGGAGGCTTGAAGACCAGGTGACTTTGTTTCATGTTTATATGCTTCTTGTTTCCATTGTGCTCTATTGTTGATTGGGATTTAGCTTATGCTACTTGCAGCAAGCTTGAACACTTTTTCTTTAATACACTTATAGGCGTTGGAAAGGTGATTCAGAGCTCTACACAATGGATAAGATTATTTTGGTAGATTGAGTACAAAAAATTAATTATAATCATTTTAAGTTCCTCAAGTTTTAAAATTTTAAATGCTCATAATTCTTGCATACAATGTCTTTTTTCATGATTTTTTTTAGCAATAATCATCCTAAATGACTTGAAACATTAAAGAAGTAGTAAATAATGAAAAAAATATATTTTTACTAAGGAGAGTAAAAATTTGCATAAATTATCATAGAAGGCCTCCTTGTTGTCTTTGATCCTATGTGCACCTTTACCCAAGTTGAACTAGGAGAACATATATATACCATCCTTCATTTACCCTCTCTACATATCTCTCCACTTTTCCCTTACTCTACCTTTATCTATATATCTCCCCCCTCTCTCTCTCCCTCTCTACCTAGCTCTCTCCCTTTCTCTTCCCCTCTATCTTTCACAAGTTATATATATATCTCTACATATCTCTCCCTATTTCTATCTATATCTCTCCCTATCTCCCTCTATTTGTATCACTCTATATTTCTATATCTCTCTACTTATCTATTTCTCTCTCCTTTTCTCTACCTTTATCTCTCTATCTACACCCTCTCTATATATTTCCCACTCTCCCTCCCTCTATCTCCCCCCTCTCTATCTCTCTGTCTATCTCCTTTTCTATACCTCTATCTCTCTATCTAGGGTACTTGGAGAGATAGGTAGGGAGTGGGAGAGACTTGAGAGAGAGAGAGAGAGGGAGAGGAGTGGGAGAGAGGGAGAGACCTGAGAGAGACTGACCTAAGAAGGGTAGAGAATTAAGAGGGAGAGAGAGATAGAGGGAGGGAGGGAGAGAGAGACTTGAGAGGGAGAGAGGGAGAGAGGGAGAGAGGGATAGAGGGAGGGAGAGGGAGAGAGACTTGAGAGGGAGAGAGAGGGAGAGAGAAAGGGAGAGAGAGAGAGAGAGAGAGAGAGACTTGAGAGTGGGAGAGGGGGCGAGAGAGATTTATCTAGTTAGGGTGGGAAGGAGACACCTGAGAGAGAGAGAGACCTGAGAGAGATTTGGAAAGTGAGTGAGTGAGAGAGAGAGTCAATGGGAGAGACCTGAGAGGGAGAGAGAGGGAGAGAGGGAGATGGAGAGTGAGATTGAGAGGGAGAGTGAGTGGGTGGGACCTTAGAGATATAGATATAAGGAGACTTGAGAGAGAGAGAGGGAGATGGAGGGAGAGACAGAGAGAGGGGGGGATGGAGAGATACTTGAGATGGAGAGAAAGAGAGAGAGATAGAGGGAGGGAGAGAGAGAGAGAGAGAGAGAGAGACTTGAGAGGGAGAGAGGGAGGGAGAGAGGGAGAGAGACCTAAGAGGGAGATGAAGAGTGTGTGTATTTGTGTGTGTGTGAGAGAGAGAGAGAGACCTGAGAGGGAGATGGAGAGTGAGAGAGAGACTTGAGAGGGAGAGGGAGAGGGAGAGGGAGAGGGAGGGAGGGAGAGAGGGAGAGAGATACTTGAGATGTATATGGAGAGAGAGAGAGACCTTAGAGAGAGACCTGAGAAAGAGAGAGAGGGAGTGGGAGAGAGAGACTTAAGAGGGAGAGAGAGTGGGAGAGACATGTGAGAGATAGACCTAAGAGGGAGATAGAGATAGAGAGAGGGAGAGGAAGAGAGAGGAGAGAGGGAGAGACAGGAGAGAGAGAGTAGGAGGGAGAGACTTAAGAGGAAGATAGAGAGAGTAGATAGACTTAAGAGGAAGAGAGAGAGAGAGAGAGAGAGAGTGTGTGTGTGTGTGTGTGAGAGAGAGAGAGAGAGAGACTGAGACAGACATAAGACTGAGAGAGAGGGAGAGAGACAGAGTGAGAGGGAGAGAGAGGGGATAGGGATTAGAGGGAGAGAGAGAGAGTGGGAGAGAGAGAGGGGAGAGAGACATAGAGGAGGAGAGAGGAGAGAGAGAGACCTGAGAGGAGAGAGGGAGATAGAGAGAGGGATAGGGAGAGATACTTGAGATGGAGAGAGAGAGCGGGAGAGAGAGAGAGAGAGAGAGAGAAAGATGGGGTGTGCATGTGTGTGTGTGTGTGTGAGAGAGAGAGAGAGAGACTTGAGAGAGATATATAAGGGGGAGAGAGACTTCAGAGGGAGTGAGAGAGAGGGAGAGAGGGAGATGGAGAGTGAGAAGGAGATGAAGAGGGAGAGATAGAGAGGGAGACGGAGTGGGAGGGACCTGAGAGAGAGGAGGGAGGGAGAGATAGAGAGGGGGAGGGAGTGCAAGGGACTTGAGAGAGAGAGGAGGGGAGGGAGAGGGAGAGGGAGAGATACTTGAGATGGAGAGAGAGAGTGGGAGAGAGAGATACCTAAGAGGGAGATGGAGAGTGTGAGTGTGTGTGTGAGAGAGAGAGGTGTTAGAACCCAAAATTTTCATCAAAATCCTAAAGGATTTTATTCATTTACATCCATTTTCCTATATTTTTCATAAACAATTCATTTCATTGCCTTCCAAAATGCTTAAACACCTTATATTTCATAATGCTACCTTAGTCTTTTTGAAATTCCTATATTTTCACTTCATACCGCTTTACCGCGGATAGTTATCAATCAGCTCATGGTTGTGTAGTTGAGGGTGAGCCTGGCGGTTAGAGAACAGTCACCGCCAAACTACAATTGACCACGGTATCGCGGTGGCAGTAAGATAACCAGCACGGTATACAGTCAGCTTGGTCGAGAGAAGAGTTGTTAGCGGTGGGCGACAGGCAGTAGTGAAGATAGTTACCGCCATACCACTGACAGTTAGGAAGCAGACCGAGGCAGCGAGGTGACGATCAAAAAATGGTTACCACAATACTGGGGGGGGCTCCAAGCAACATTGCGGTGATTGCAGTGAATAGTGATAATAGCGAAGGCAGTGGCGAGCGGTCGAAGGTAGCACGGTAGTGGTTAGCGAGCAAGTAAAAGATGTTTACCGCTGCACCACACAAGGTTAACAGCATGACCGCGATGGCGCAGTGGATGGTGATAGATGATGGGCGTAGCGGTTACAGTGGGTCACCGCAGTACCGTGAGGAGGCAACAAGTAGACCGCAGTAAGGTGGGTGATAGAAAATGCCAGGCACCACGATACCACGGGATGAAGAAGTGAAAGCCACGGTAGAGTGGTGGAAGAGAGAAAAGACCATGATAGTCACACCGTGATACCGCGGCTAGTCAACATGTTGACCGCAGTAGAGCGGTAGGAATAAGGGAAGAGTCCCTGCATTATATAAAGCGAAATGTAAAAAGCGGTCAAGTCATAAAGTGAAATACTAAAGGCAAAAGAGGTATAAAGATAAAATAAAATATCAACTATGTAAAAAGTATTTGATTTGTTTATAAGGCAACATAATCAAATATTTTATTTATGTCAATAATTACAAATGGTTGTAACCGGTCAAATGAAGGGTCATGACCCTTGGGGTTTTTTGTATAAATATTTCAGAAAATCTGTTAGAAGAGGAGATAGTAGTTATAATAGTTAGATTTTTGACATAAAATAAGGACTGGGCAAATGTAAATAATGACAGATTTTTTTTGAAGCAGAGCAATGGATGAATTATTTTGAATTGCTGAAACCTTCCTATTTTTAGTTGTTGTGTTGCAATAATACATATTTCTTATTTAATTGTCTCCAAATTGAAGTCCTTTGATCATTTAAATCAATATGTCAAGCATATGTTTGATTTCCTTGTGTGATTTTTATTTGCTGGTGTCTGCAAGTCAGAATTAAATTCCTTCAAGTAAGTCACAGTGATTTAGGATTTCTTTTGGATTGTTTAAGTAGAATTTGATAAGAAAACATTCCAGCCTTATTTATGTAAGTCATAAATAAATGAAATTATATGCCAGTCATAAGATTTCATTTTCAAAGTGCCTAAAAATTTGAATTAAGATAGAGGGGGAAATACATTCAATTCTTAATATTCTTGACTCCATTGCCCATGTGGATAGAAGGCACTGATCTGCCACAACCCAGAGAATTAACTTTATATACAAACAACCTTTTCAAATCCTTATTTTGTGCAGTAGGAGTAGTAGTTTTAGTGATTTTGTCTATCCACTTCCACTTGCCATTGTGGGTAGATTGTCTCACCAAGAAATACTTTTTTTAAATATGTATCATTCACATAGGTTCACCCACCTTGGTCTAGCATAACCTAAAGAGAAGAAGGTTCAATTCCATCAATTGGCCTTGTACGTTGGCCAAAAGCGTTGTGAGAGCTTGGCAACCTCTCGTGGTTCAAACCTATGTTTTTGAGACCCAACAGTTTGGCGACTCTGCTAGGGAATACTCGGGAAGTTTTTCAGCCTTTCCATTTATAGATTCAACAAAGTTTCACATTGTTTTTTTTTGGAGATTCCCCTGGGGCAAACCAAAACAATATCATAATCTTTTTCATTTTCCTACTTTTGGGAAAAGTAGGTGGTGACTCTATTTCATTTGATAAATAATGCATGGGTGTTGTGAAGCGGTAATATTTTTTCAGGATGGTAGGAGAAGAGAGAAGACAATAGTAAATTAGAGAGTTGGAAGAATTGGAACAACAAAGGTTATACTGGAAACAAAAAGCACTGCAATCAAAGCAACAACTGTTGCAATTGAGAGCTGAATGTGCTCCAAGTACACCACCGAATAGGCCATCATACAGTAAGAATAAAGACACAAATTCCAAGAGATCTTGGACACCACAAATACCACATGATGCAACTTAGAACTTTGGTAATAAGGGTGATGTACTCTATTCACATCAAAAAACTTTTGATGAGTATACTCAAGTTCAAGAGAGAGGTACAGGTCTTGTGGATGCCTTTTTTGACATAAGGAAATATAAGGGATAATCTATAAGTTCTTTGCACAACAGGATGGTAGATATCTGTATGCAATTACCTCCTTGTTATAGGCCTGCAAGACCCACATTTTTTGCACAAATTCTAAGAGCATCAGAGCCTGAATCAATTTATTGGTCAGAGTCATTAAAATAGCAATTCTTTGATGTAATAAATAAATTTATTGATTCCATGCTTGGGACAAGGTACATAGATACTGGAAATAATAAATCTAGTAGTGATATCATGGATGCTCAAACAATGCAACAAACAAAGGAATCATGTGCTACTAGGATTTTTAATGACTATTTTTCAGATTTGGAAGATGATAGGGACACACCATCTGGGGAGTACATCAGCAATGCTTCAAAAGTTGAAATAGAAGAAGATATCATGCCTTCCAACAATGAAGATATGGAGAGTTTATCCTGCATAACAGATTGTGAGTCAAATTGTGAAGATGAAATTGTGGATGTTGATCTTCAATAGAGTGATTGTTGCAGTTCTTATGAAGATCAAGAGGTTGGATAAATAGTAGAAGATACGGAAGCAGAAACATGTTCACTCAGCAGTGAGCAAGTTTCAGATTTACTAACTCTTGAATACCAGAAGCATGCACATAAAGATAATTCTAAAGTTTTTCCTCCAGCATATATTTTCTTTGACAGTGAAGATACTATGTGTAATAATTCATTTGACTCAATGAGAATTTCTCAGACCGATGAAGAGATCTTTGAAGCTAATCAAGAATCCCTATTTGTCCAAGAAGAGGTATGTGACTTGAATTATTTTTTCCTGCAAGAGAAAGATATTGGTTTGCATATCATTGATGATAAGTGTTCAGCATTTGTTGATTCAAGTATGTGTAAGGATGGTTGTATGGATCAGAGGTATGTGTCAATGCCAACTTGTGATAGAAAATAAGTGGAAAGTAGTCTTGATTTGTTTGATACAGAGGATTTTGATGAGAGAAAAAAATTGGTTGCCATAAGAAGCATTCAGATTTTTAGGTCCCGGTACAACTGCTTGATCCTTCAGCAACATATGATAATGATCAAAATTATGAATGTTTTGTTGAATATGGATACTGTTATGCCTTGCATAACCACCCCATCTTTTTCCTTGGTCAAAATGGGTCCCCTTTTTGTTTTTTTCCTTGTTTTTTTTTCAAACAAAGTTTGGAGTCTTGCTTTTCCAACACTTTGTTTTTCTTTGGTTTCTTCTGTCGGAACCAGAACCGAAATCGAATCAAGTTTTGAATCTTGTTTTAAAGTTTGATTTCGATCCCATCCTGATAGCCTTCTTTTGGCCTTTTGTTTTGTCTTTTTTGGAGCCAGAGACGGAGTGGAAGTTAAGTTTGAATTTGTTCGAAGTTTCAAAATCAAATCCCGACCCACTTCTGCCTCTGCTTTTGGGTCTTTCATTTTAACTTAGGTTTTTGTGTTAAGTTTTCTTGTTTTGATCTTTTTTGTTTTATTTTGATGTTTTGTTTCGTTTCTTCTTTGTTGGTGGAACCGAAACCGGAACCAGAACCAAGTTGGAAAGTTAGACAAGTTTCCAAATCATTTTCAATTATGATCCCGCTCCCGCTCCCGCTGTTTGTGGTCGTTGACTTTACTAAACTCGCATAGCAGTAATGTGCCAGTTTCTTCTACAGTTCCAACTCCGCTCTACCACATTTATGGCATTAATTACAGGTGCCATGCACGTTTGAAACTCTAAGTTTTTACCTTAATTAGGGATTAACTGGTAGTTATCATCATTATTGTTAAGAGATCGAAGTGTGACCTAGAGTTGCAGTGGAGCATTTGTGCGAGTGATTCGATCGAAAGGGAGACAATTACGTGTGGATTGCTTTAGGGAATTAACCTATTTATTTGCGTTCGAGCTAGGGCTTTCTATTCTCCTCTTTCATTTTAGTTCATGTGTTTTCCATTTATGTTCGTTTCAGATTGTTTGGTTTCGTGTGAATTCATGTTTCTCTATTCTACAGTGAGTTCGTGTGTTTTGTTTTTCTTTCTCTTTTTGTTTGGTTTTCTTATTTTCATTTTGCTTTTGCTGGTTAGTTTTCTCGTTTGTTTGTTTTTCTTCATAGTCATTTTCACATTTTAATCGTGACTGTATCGTGATGCCCTAGTTTTTAAATGCATAAATTAGTTACTGTTTTACATTGATAAGGTTTCATAAATGATGGTTTTTACTTAGGAATCTTGTTTCACTTTACATCTGGTTAATTTAAATAAGATTAAATTTGTGCCCTAGTTATTTGGAATCGTCAGTTTTATTTAGGGTTTTGATGCATTCCTGTTTTAAAAATGATGCCCTAAATAGTACAGTCACCTCTCGGTCATAAGGGGATGGTCTTATTAGGTTGTTTTTAAGCCCATTTCATTTTCGTATGACCTAGTCCTTAATTCATGAATTTATTTATCGAACTGTTAAAATCACTTATGATGTCATGGTCATTTTAGGTGAAGCGGGATCAGAATCGATTTAGACTTTGAACAATGTTTTGTAATAAGTATCGATTCCATTTCCATCCCATTTATGACTCTGCTTATAGTTAGAAGCAGGCCTTCAAAATAACGATAACCTAGCCAAAAGCAGAACCAGAACTGAATTTGAAATTAGAAAATCTTCATGAAACCAAATTAGTTTCCGTTCCAATTCCGGTTACCATTCCAATTCTGACTTCAGTTCCACTTGTTATTATTGTAATCCCAATAATGGTTTTGGCTCCGAGCCCGGCAGTGTTTTAAAAGAGGTTGTTTAGAATGTTTTTTGCTTGGTTCCACCTCCGGTATATATATCAAGGGTAGATTTTAAAGCATATTTTGTGATATTTATTCAAGGATCTAATTAGAGGTTTTGTTGAAGGAAGCTAAATAATGTCAGGAGTATCAGGAGAAGCTTGCCAAAGGAATCAGCCTACAGAAACTTCAAAGGCAGCAACTAAGCCTAAGAAGATTAAGCCGAAGCAGTTACCTTATACCTTGAGGTATAACCATAGGGGTCCTGTTATCACTGCAAGCAAAGTGGAATCTGATTGGTCTGATATAACTGACACCAATCTAGGCCCATACAATTTTGAGGAGTTATATTCAAAAACATTAACTGAGGATGTGATAGGAAGAACTGGAAGAATAGTTGAGTTTGGCTTGGCTCACATCACTATATTGCCTCTATCTATCCAGTGCCCGGAGTTTATTATGACAGCAGTAGGAGCTTACAATCCGGCCACTAGGCAATGTATGGATTCATAGGATAATATGATTATTGATCTAACTCCTCAAATGTTTCAGCACATGTTTAGTGTCCCTGATCCAAAGAGCCTAGTGCAGTTAAATGAGGTAGATGCTTTAGGTATATATAGAAAATACAAGGAGGCCAACAAGGCTCATTGAACAAGAAGTGGTTGAAAAAAGAGAAGAAGTCTTTGACCAAGCTCCATGATCAACCAAAGAGGACAGAATTTTACAAGGAAGTATCAAACCTGATAATGATGTTGTCTAGAGCCTTTGGGAAGAGGGATGCATTTCATTTTAAGGAATGGATGTTTTCTTTCATTCAGACAATCTTTAGTGGCAAGCAACAGTTTGATTGGCCAATGATTGTCTCAGATACTATTCATGACTAGTTAACTAGAATAAGGGAAACCAAAATGTTTTTCATGACTTCTTATGTTGTCTATGCAGCAACTAGAGGAGGTATCTTTCCAAGTTTGAATAGAGTAGAAATATTGGGAGAAGCTAATGGACAAAGGAAAGTATGGGATCATTATGATCAACTATCTCTACAGGTTTTTGAAACACAATTTAGAAGAGTTAATGATGCATTCTTATATGTAATCACTAATCATTAACTAGCTTAATGGGGATGCAGGATACAGATTGAACCAGGAAGCCATGGCCTTTATCACAGAATGGGGATTTTGGTATATCCAATACCCCAAGTTTACTTATTTCAAGTTGGCAGGATTTCAAGGTCATCCCCACTTACTTCCAAGGTGTTACAACAATAGGATGGTTCTGATGGAGTTTGTCTATCAAGCTCTGGGGGTTAATGCCTGATTTGGGTTAAAGCACAAGACAGGTTGTCATAAGTTTCCCATGCAATTGGGTGAATATAGTTGCCCACACCTTGTGGGAGCTAAGGTAGTTTGCAGTGAATCGATACATTTGAAGCTAGGTTTGTACACAGCTCGAAAGCACTTTGATCCAAAGAAGAAAATGAATGTTTTGCTACCTTTAGTTTTTGACAAACATTTCAATCTATTAGAGGATTTCTGGAGTGATCTTCAAGATGAGTATGACCTCAGGAAAATGAATTATGAGAGGTTGCCCATTTCACTCATGGTAGAATTCAGGATCAAATATGACATTCCCGATACATTAGTAGATGATGGAGTTATGGTTGATCCATCAGATGAAGCATTGTACAAGAGGAGGATGCCCAAATAGGACCTGTGGTTTTTACACTAGCAATAGGTGAGTCATCTGCTCAAGTCCCTCTTATAGAGCAACCAAGTGGAGAGATGCCTGAAGGAACTCTTCATGGTATAGCTGAAGCATTAAAGGGAAAAGGATTAGAGGTGGAGATCCATGATGTTGAAACGGATTCTAATGAGACCTTATTAGAGAAACATGCACAAGAAAAGATGCATCTAAAGGAGCAAATTGAACATATTTTAACAAAGGAAGATCAATGGGCACTGCTTGAGGAAGCAAAGAAGGCTTCGGATGCTCAAGCATATGCAAAGGCAAGGGAGAAGCAAAAGGCAATTGATGCTAAGGCACAAGCCAATGCCTTACTTCAGCAGCAACAAATGGAAGCTAAGCTAAGGTTTGATGAAGTGCAAAAGTAGCAAAGGCAAAGGGAGTAGGAGCTCAAGATCAAAGAAGAGAATAATGAGTTGGAGTTAGTACAGAAAATTCATTATCTAAAGGAAGAAAAGGCAAAGCAACGAAGGGAAAGAGAAGTTCTTGTGGCCAAATTGAAGCTTGTGGAAGAGGCCTATAAAAAGAAAGAGGAAGCAGAATGTATACAGAAAGAGAAGGATGTTGAGGAGCTGACCAAGCAATTGCAAAAGGAAAATGAAGACACGGATAAACTTAAGACATTGGAAGAAGAGAGAAACCGAGAACTTGAGGAGAAAAGATTAGAAGAAGAAAAATTGAAGAAGGAAGAAGAAGACAAGAGGATACAGTAACAGAAGGATAGGGAGGAAGCTGAAAATCTTGCACAGACAAATGTGGAGCAAGAACAACAAGAGGTACAAGGGGTTGATTCTCAACCTAAAGTAAATGTGCAACAGCCCTCTACTACTACTGCTTCTTCTTCAACTATAATGACCACTACTCCAAGTGCTCCCACTTGGTTGAAATTGGATCTTCAAAAGAGATCAGTGACACCCTCACAGCCTCTCAATTGGGATGATATGATGGAGATTGAAAAATAAAGGCCCAAAAAGAAGGCTAAAATACTGCATTCCACTAGACTTACTGAAGCGGGGGAGATTGTTGTTGAATGTGCAATACCGATGGTGGACAAGGATGTAGGGGACATGGAGCTAACTGATTATCAGTTGGGCACGGTTAACTTGTGGAGACCCACAGAAGATAAACAAATGAACTTGATAGATGTGGTAGCATCATCCACTAAATCAAGAATGATGACGGATAAACAGAAAAAGGATGAGCTTAAGGCTCAATTAGATCAATTGCATACTTTCTTGAAGAGTGTTTCTGCTCTGAGGTCACAACAAATTGCCACCATTGAGACACCAATTTTTCTTAGCAAGAAGGAGGTGGATGATTTGTTGCAGGTAAGGAGTAAAGCGGAGATGTTGGAGAGATGGACTGATAGATTAAATCAGGAAATAGGTGAGGTGTTGGACAACAGTTTTGAGGATCACAAGATGACAGAGGAGTTAATAGAAGAGATGAATCAGTATGTCAAAGTATTGGGAGAACAGGAGGAGGAGTACAGAGGATATAGCCAGAAGCTGAAAGAGGTTAATAAATTGCCGAAGTCCACTCTTCTAAAACAGTCAATACTTGAAGAGGACAAGAAATATTTCTTTGAAAAGACCTCCAGCATACTCCGGTTTAGATCTGACTTTTTATACAAGCATAAAAATGAAGCTCAAGATTTTGTCAAGGATCTGAATGAACAGTTTGAGGAGTTAGAAGCAATTATTGTTGTTATAGTAAATGTTGATATACCGGTAAAGGAGGGCCTGCCTTTGAGCCAAATAAAGGAGAAATGGGATGATAGGTTCAAAGAGGTCATGCAAAAGGGAGATGATGGAGAGGATTTGTTGTTAGATCAATTAATGGATATTAAAGAAGAAGTAACGGTTGCTAAAAGGGAGTTAACAAAGCTAAAATACATGAGAGGATTTGTTGTTGCAGAATTAGAAAGGATCAAGTTTCGAGACAGTTGGGTTGATGGGCCAAATTTCGATATGCTTCAACAAGTCTTCTCCAATTATGACGAGTATACTACAGAGCAAACTTAGCATGCATAATTGATAATCTCATGCATGCATGGCTTTTTTCTCTTCTCCGCATGCAGGACTGACAGTCTTAGAGGCGCATGGCTTTCTTTTCTCTTCTATCTTCTTCTCTCTAGTTTAACTAAATGATCAATATGGGAACTAGAGGTCAAATTGATATGAGTTTCCAAGAAGACTTTAATTCCTAAAAAGGTGGATCGACTTAAGATAGAAAGGACTTCGGATTTTTGTACATCTATAAATACCTTTGGGGTATCATATTGTAAGGGTTGGCTGATGAGAATAAGATTAGCCACCTGATAGTAGGAGATAGAATTTTTCGTAGTTTTTACAGAGATACTTTGTTATTATGTTTACAATTGAATATAATTATAGGTTTTTATGCAATATGGTATTGGAATTGAGTTTTATTGGATAAGGTTGATGAATTATAGTCTATCTATATGCCAGTGATTGTGTTGAAGCATGAGTGTTTCTTATGTGATGAAAATCATTAGAAGGAACCAGATTTAAGGATTATTTCATTAGATTATCTGTTAATTAAATTTATTGAAAGTCTGTTGATCTATGATCTTGGCAACGAATGAGAGTGTGTACTTTTATCTTTGAAATATTTATGATGTGTGATTGTGATGTTAAATTAAGCACGTTAGATGAATGCAATAGTATGGACTATTCTGTAAATTGTATCATGCTATGGTTTTCTTGATCTGTTTGAAGAACATTCGTTGTTGAAGATATATGTCCAGATACTAGATAAGTTTTATTCATATTTTATTGATGTATGCCCTGGTCTATCTTTTTCTTTTATTTTAAACCCCCTTTTCATTAAGAACAATTCGATGAATCAATCATTGTTTGTATTCCTTATTACCGGCAAAGGCCCCTTGAATATTATAGTTGCATGGACCAATTGAGTGACACCAGATAGTTGAGAACCAACTACCAGGATCTTGGGAGTTAGGCTACTATATGTTGTCTTTCTTTTCAGGAGAAATAGAGTAGAAATATTTTGTTTAACGTTGTTTGTGTCATTTTCACCATCAACAGGTACACTTTGTATGTTGAGGGTGATAAATATTTTTCATGTGATAATGAGAATGATGAAATGCAGAGTGGTGAAATGAATATGAATCAAGTTCAATACAATGTTTTCCTGAAAAATTTTAATGACAGTGCATGTTGCAAGGTAGACGGAATGCACAGTTTTAAAAGAAACTTGATGAGCTCACACCAAAACAAAGTATGTGACAGAGGAAAGTTCAGGTTCTTATTTTGGGGTGGCCTAGGGCCATCTCTTATGGTTTTATTTTTGAACCATAGCGAGTACAGAGGATTAAGGATTGCCAGTGCATCGACAATTCTTAGCAAAACCTCTTTAAAAAGTTATTTTCCATGCATAGTAGTTTTAGGAATCTTTGAAGGGTCTGGGTTTGCTAGTACATGGACATTATCAGGAGTTTCTTTTTTGAAAGAATTGGTTTTCTTTCCATGTATAGTAGTCTAGGGTTTCCCATTCTCCATTTACTCCATTTTCATCTGCTCATTCCCTCCATCTGCCATTGCCTCTTTTTTTCTTCTTTGCTTGGTCTGCTCTCCCAAAGATATTATGGATTATTGCAGTGATTTGTCGATCACTCATCCCCAACAGGAGCCACTGTTAGAACCCAAAATTTCCCTCAAAATCTTAAAGGATTTTATTCATTTACATCCATTTTCCTATATTTTTCATAAAAAAATTGTTTCATTGCCTTCCAAAATGATTAAACACCTTATATTTCATAACTCTACCTTAGTCTTTTTGAAATTCCTATCTTTTCACTTCATATCGCTTTACCAAAGACAGTTATCAATCAACTCATGGTTGTGCGATTGAGGGTGAGCCTGGTGGTTAGAGAACAGTCACCGCCACACCGCATGTAGTCAATTAATTGACCACGGTATCACAGTGGCGGTGAGATAACCGGTGTGGTATATAGTCAACCTGATCGGGAGAAGAGCCTCTAGCGATGGGTGGTAGGTAGTAGTGAAGATAGTTACCGCCATACTGCCAATAGTTAGGAAGCAGACCGAGGCAGCGAGGTGACAGTCAGCAAACAGTTACTGCAATACCAGGGGGGGCTCCAAGCAAGACCGCGGTGATCGCGGTGAATAGCGATTATGGCGAAGGCAGTGGCGAGCGGTCGGAGGTAGAATGGTAGTGGTTAGCGAGCAAGCAAAAGATGTTTACCACTACACCGCACAGGGTTAACAACATGACCGCGGTGGCGTGGTGGATGGTGATAGACGGCAGGCGTAGCAGTTACGATGGGTCACCGCGGTACCGTGAGGAGCCAACAAGCAGACCGTGGCAAGGCAGGTGACAGAAAATGTCAGGCACCACGATACCGTGGGATGAAGAAGTGAAAGTTGTGGTAGAGTGGTGGAAGAGAGAAAAGACTATGACAGTCACACTGCGATACCGTGGCTGGTCAACATGTTGACCGTGGTAGAGCGGTAGGAATAAGGGAAGATTCGTTGCATTAAATAAAGTGAAATGTAAAAAGCGGTCAAGTCATAAAGTGAAATAATAAAGGTAGAAGAGGTATAAAGATAAAATAAAAGCTCGTCTATGTAAAAAATATTTGATTTTCCGATAAGGCAACATAATCAAATATTCTATTTATGTCAGTAATTACAAATGGTTGTAACCGGTCAAATGAAGGGTCGTGACCCTTGGGGTTTTTTGTATAAATATTTCAGAAAATTTGTTAGAGGAGGAGGCAGTAGTTAGAATAGTTAGATTTTTGACAGAAAATAAGGACTGGGCAAATGTAAATAATGACAGACCTTTTTTGATGCAGAGCAATGGATGAATTATTTTGAATTGTTGAAACCTTCTTGTTTTTAGTTGTTGTGTTGCAATAATACATATTTCTTATTTAATTGTCTCCAACTTGAAGTCTTTTGATCATTTAAATCAATATATCAAGCATATGTTTGATTTCCTTGTGTGATTTTTATTTACTAGTGTCTGCAAGTCAGAATTAAATTCCTTCAAGTAAGTCACAGTGATTTAGAATTTCTTTTGGATTGTTGAAGTAGAATTTGATAAGAAAACATATCAGCCTTATTTATGCAAGTCATAAATAAATGAAATTATATTTCAGTCATAAGATTTCATTTTCAAAGTTCCTAACAATTTGAATTAAGACAAAGGGGGAAATACATTCAATTCTTAATATTCTTGACTCCATTGCCCATGTGGATAGAAGGCACTGATCTGCCACAATCCAGAGAATTAACTTTATATACAAACAACCTTTTCAAATCCTTCCTTTGTGCAGTAGGAGTAGGAGTCGTTTTATAGATTGTGTCTATCCACTTCTACTTGCCATTGTGGGTAGATTGTCTCACCAGGAAATACTTTGTTAAATCTGCATCATTCACATAGGTTCACCCGCCTTGGTCTAGCAAAACCTAAAGAGAAGAAGATTCAATTTCATCAATTGGCCTTGTACGTTGGCCAAAAGCGTTGTGAGAGCTTGGCAACCTCTTGTGGTTCAAACCTGCATTTTTGAGACCCAACAAGAGGGATGGAGAGAGGAGAGAGAGTGGGAGAGAGAGATACCTGAGAAGGAGATGGAGTGTGTGTATGAGAGAGAGAGAGAGGGACTTGAGAGAGATATCTAAGAGGAAGAGATACTTCAGAGGGAGGGAGAGATAGAGAGAGGGAGAGAGGGAGATGGAGAGTGAGAGGGAGTTGGAGAGGGAGAGGGAGTGGCAGGGACTTGAGAGAGAGAGAGAGATTGGGAGAAATGGGGACCTAAGAGGGCGAGAGGGAGAGGGAGGAAGGGAGAGAGATAGACTTGAGAGGGAGATAGAGGGAGAGGTAGATGGAGGAAGGGAGAGAGAGAGATAGAGGGAGGGGGAGATAGAGACTTGAGAGGGAGATCGAGGGAGAGGGAGAGAGACTTGAGATGAAGAGAAAGTGGGAGAGAGATATACCGGAGAGGGAGATGGAGTGTGTGTGTGTGTGTGTGTGTGTG
>CM021104.1:34370588-34395763 GCA_007115665.2 Sequoiadendron giganteum
GGAGAGAGTGGGAGAAAGAGAGATACCTAAGAGGGAGATGGAGATTGTGATTGTGTGTGTGTGTATGAGAGAGAGAGAGAGGGGGAGACCAGAAAGAGACCTAAGAGGGATAGAGACTTAAAAGGGAGGGAGAGAGAGAGAGAGAGATGGAGAGGGGGAGATGGAGTGGAGGGACTTGATAAAGAGAGAGACAATGAGAGAGAGAGATATATAAAGAGGGACAAAGAGAGAGGGAACAATGGAGAGAGAGGTAGAGAGATAGGTCTAGAGCTCAAGGAGAGCAAGAGTGAGAAATATAGGTCTAAAAAGGGACAAAGAGATAAGGAAAGAGGGGAGGATGGAGAAGTAGATGGTTAAGTCTAGAGTTCAATATATTGATAAGGAGAGGTCTAAAGAGGTCTAAAGAGGTAAAAAGAGAGGGAGGGGGGAGAAACAACTGGAGGTATAGGTCTAGAGCTTAAGGAGAGACAATGAAATATATAGAGGTAGAGACATGGAAAGAGGGACTTAAGAGGGGGATGGAGAGTGTCTGTGTATGTGTGTGTGTGTGTGTGACAGAGAGAGATATAGAGACCTAGGAGAGAGAGACATAAGAGGGAGAGAGGTGTGGGAGACACCTAAGAGAGAGAGAGAGAGAGATAGACCTAAGAGGGAGAGAAGGAGTGGGAGAGACCTGAGAGAGAGAGAGACCTACGAGGGAGAGAGGGAGTGGGACAAACCTGAGAGAGAGATGCCTAAGAGGGAGAGATACTTAAGAGGGAGGGAGAATTCAAAGGGAGGGAGGAAGAGAGAGAGAGAGGGGAAGAGGGAGATGGAGAGGGAGAGAGAGAGGGATGGAGAGGGAGTTAGAGGGACCTAAGAGAGAGAGAGGTATAAAGAGGGATAAAGAGAGAAGGAAGGGGGGAGGGATGGAGAAGTAAATAATTAAGTCTAGAGTTCAATAGATTGATAGGGAGAGGTCAAAAGAGGTCAAAAGAAAGGGATGGAGGGAGGGAGGAACAAGTGGAGGGATAGGTCCAATGCTTTGAGGGAGACATAGTGAAATATAGAGAGGTAGAGAAAGGGATGGAGAGATATGACGATTTATGAATATTTCTTCATCTCTTTACTACAAAAAATATAAATATTTCATTATTTATTATTTTTTTTAATGTTTCAATTATTTTGAGATAAGTGTTACAAAAAAAAAATCATGAAAAAGAGAATTTGCACATGCGGAAGTAGTGAGCATTTGATGTTTCAAAAATGAAATATGAATTTCAAATAATTACAATTAATTTTTTATTTACAATATACAAACACTACCTATTCCATTGTGTATAGCTCTCAATCACATTTCCAGCGCTTGTAAAAAATCAAAATTCTGATAAGAAACGCAAAAGTTATGCCCATTTTACTAAAGAGGGTTTTTTAGGTCTTCAAAACAGATATTTGTTTTGATTTTCAAAAAGACTATCCATTTCCATTTTCATTTTTAAAACGAATATCTGTTTTGTTTTTCAAAATGGGATATCCACTTTATTTTTCAAAAAAATGGGTTCCCATTTTCCAAAATGGATATCCATTT
Organism: Sequoiadendron giganteum; assembly: GCA_007115665.2. Lineage (NCBI taxonomy): Eukaryota > Viridiplantae > Streptophyta > Pinopsida > Cupressales > Cupressaceae > Sequoiadendron > Sequoiadendron giganteum. Next base: position 34,372,156 of record CM021104.1, read on the forward strand.
TTTCTGACAAAATTTGCAGCCTTGGGATTTCCCTCGAGTTTGCCTTGGATTTTGGTTTGGGATTACCAAATCTGAAAAGTCAACTAAAAAAATGTGTTTACAAAATTTCCATAGTTTTTTTAAGTTTGCCCTTGTGGCTGACGACTTTTTTTTATCTAAATTTCATGAAACGAAAAGAGTTTATCGAAAAAATTGTCGACTTTCTAGCAATATAAGTTATACCTTATTTTGAATTTAATAAATAATTATTATTGATTTTCTACATACATTACGACTAAAGTCCTGATTGACAAGCTAATTGAAAAACTTCTATAACTTTCAAATTACTTAACATTTTTCGAACCTACAAGATGTGTCAAATTCGATGTTTCGCATACTATAGGATAACAAAAAAAATGAATTTCATAAAGTTTTGACCAAGTTATGGTGGTCAGACACACACGTTTTAATAATTCTAAAATATTCTAATAAAAATCATAACTAATTATTTACATGGAAAAAAATTACAAAAAAATCTAGCACATCCGAGCATGTGTCATCTACATATATTGAAAGATTCAGAAAGAAATGTTATTTTTTCTTGTAATTAGGGTGGTCAGACATACACTTGCTTCTTATCTTTTTCCTGAAAATTTAGTACCACTGTATTGAGATTTCAAAATTTCGCAAAACAGGTTTTTACTTTTTTCCAAAAAAAGGCTAGTAGCCTAGAAACTACATTCAATTTGCTACAACTTTTGTTGTTACATATTCTTCAAATTATGTTAATAACCCATTCAAATTTTTATGTCAAATTGTCTAACTCTATTTTTCTAAATTTTCATCGCCACTTAGAGGCCTAGTTTGGACCCCCATGATCCTGCACTGACCCAAAGGTTTTATGATTATTACATTTGAGTTCTCTTGTTTCACCTCTTATTTTGGTTCAATGTCTTGTTTTTTGTGAAGGTTGAATTTTTTCTTGAGTTGTTTCCATGGGTGTTGGTTTGTTCTTTTCTTCTAATTTTTGAGTGAACACGACATCTACACCTATGCTTTTTACCATTTCAGTTTCTTTTTGCAAGGTATTCAAGTTGTGATGGTGTAAGAGTGGGTTTATCAACTATTGGTTTCTTTTCTTCCCTTAGGGGATGAATTGAAGGAACCACTTGGGGTTGGAAAACCACTATCTATTTGGGTGACCCCACAATAGTGGTTTACAATTTTTGGTCAAACTGGACAATTAAATTATTATTTTTAATTAAATCTTCACATTTGGACACTTATAGCGGCTAAACTGTGAAGAATTTGAAGATGATGCAAACTACAGTTTTGTCACATTTTGTTTATAGATTCTAAAAAAAAAAAATCAAAATTTTTGGAATCAAATTGCACTTCTTTTTCCATCTCCCACGAAAACTAGTTTTTTTTCAAAAAACATTTTTAAAAAGTGGCGCACACCATATAACGCATAGCTTTTTTTTCATGAAGGATAAAATTCTAATTCTTTTGAATTTAAATTTGTAACTCCGATATCTAGTGCTTCCACTTGGTTAGATAGTTTTTTATTGAATTTTTTTTTTTTAATCAAGTTTCGAAACCAAACCAATTGCAATTCAAACATAGTGTGACTGTATAACGCGTAACTTTTTTTGTATATATCGAAATTCAAAAAAAAATTGTTAGATCAAAGACTTCAATATCTGGTGCACTCATATTTTCAAAATTTTGTATTGAAAATCTACTATTTTTCCACATGTGCAGAACAGAGAGCTTGATTTTTCGGTGAAAAAACCTATTTTTAATAAAACTAAAAAAAAATACATAATAAAACCAAAACATTTTAAAATTATAGTTGTTGGATAGCTCGTTCCAAGGACTACTTGATTCGAGTTGGGTTTGTGAAATTTCCTCCATTTTCATCCTCAACCCAAGCTTTGAAGCGTAAAAATCTGGACTTTCAAAGTGCCTGTGGGGGAGAATGAGGGCAAAGGGGGATTTGAACAAACCCATAGGGGTTCGCTCAAACCTTGCATTTTGTTTGTTTTTTTTTTTGGTGGGAAATTTGGGCCCAATATTTAATGGGTTCACTTGAACCTACAAATTTGTTCAAACCCCTAAAACTAAAGTTTTTTGCATGGGATCATTTTTTTTTATTTTCCTTCCTCCATCAAATTGTAAATCACTATTGTGGCTTCACTGCTTTAGATCTATAGACTTGTTTTATCTTTGGAGGCGGGTTGATGCAAGAAGTTGGGTCCACAAAAAGCTCAAAAAGTGAAAGTGTTTTTGTTGTTTTTCATAATTTGTCACACTTGGACTAAAAATTTGAATCTTAACACACTTGTCAGCCTTCACAAGACAACATGACCATAAAAAAACAAATATTTGTTTCTATCGAAAATTCTTTATTAACAGATATCCAATTTTTTTGCCTCGATATTGCTTTGGGATTTGGCTTGGGAGTGTCAAGCTTGAAAAGTCAACTACCCCAACGTGTTTTGAAGGGTTTCAATGGGTTTTTGGACGTCACCCTTCGTGCTAATGAATTTTTTAATCAAAATTTGATAAAACGAAAAAGATTTATTCAATAAATTGTCAACTCTACCAATATAAGATATTTTTATTTTGAATTTAATAGATAATTATTATTTAGTTTCTACATGCATTATGTGTAAATTCCTCATTGATAGGTTGATTGAAAAATAATAAATTTTAAACAATTAAATATTTTTCGAATCTGAAACTCACACTCTATGCTTCGCAAAATATAGCTTTAAAAAATCATAATTTTTTGACCAAGTTAGAGTGGTTGAACAAATAGTTTTTTATATTTTTGAAATTTCCCTACTAGAAAATTTATAATTAATTATTTACTTACAAAATAATTACAAAAAAATGTGTCACATCTAGACATGTGTCCTCTACTTACATTGAAAGATTCAAATATATTTTATTTTTTTTATTTATACTTAGGTTGGTCGAACAACACATACTTTTTATTTTATTTTTTCAAAATTTAAAGTACTACTACATTGAAATCTCAAATTTTTTACCAAATAAAATTTACTTTTTTCCAATAAAACTTAGCATCCTACAAACTACATTCAATTTGTTACAAATTTTACAAATTATGTTAATAACCTGTTCAAATTCTTATGTGAAGTTGCTTAAGTCTATTTTTATGTATTTATATTGCCACTTAGAGGCCTTGTTTGGCCCATCATGATCCTACACATGCCCACATCTAAAATATTTATCACATGTTACATGATTTTCCCTTATGATACTTACAAAAAAATAGGATTACATTGCTTACATCTTATAATTCTATTCTTAGCTCCATGATTATATCTTATGCTCACATTTTTATTATGATCGCATTTTTTTCCTAATGCTAGTATCTAATATTTGTTTGTGCTTACAAGATACTATATCTAACATTCATGGCTATTTGCTTCATTGCCTTAGTTGGGGGCAACATTGACGAATCTTGTTACCTATAATCATATGTGCTTTCATGAGCATATCTTATTGTTTCTATGGTGTCATGTTGTTATCCTTACATTCCTATATGCTTACTACTCTTTCCATTGTTGATACAATTTTAAATTTATTTTCCACTCTCTAATTTAATTTAATTTCTTACATACAATTAATTGCGTTACATTGGTGGTTGCCCTTGCACCAAAAGATCGACTTGTTAATGCCTGATACAACCGCCAAATTTATACAAGATTCATAAGAGGCGGTTAAGCTATGTCACAAACCCAAGCACCACGCTGGCCCACACCGAGGAGACCAAGGGTGACACCTTGCAACAATCCCCCAGCGCAAGCGAGGGGTTCGAACTTGTGACTTCGTCTCTAATACCAATTGTTACATTAGTGGTTGTTATTGCACCAAAAAATCAACCTATTAATAATCGATACAACCACCAGATTTATACAAAATCCACAAGAGACGATTAAACCATGTCACAAACCCAAGCGTCATGCTAGCCCACACCGAGGAGACCAAGGGTACACCTTGCAACAAATTGGAGGCATATAAGGTCGCTAAAATTCCTTCTTTGAGTATTGTAGACAACATATTCTTTTCTTAGATGCCTAAATGATGCTACTCATTGGATTATTTTCTATTTTATTAGTTTTCAAAAAAGTGGCACTCATTTCAAGGGAGTGTATTTAAAACAAATATATTACTATTTAAAAATGGTTTCAATGATTTAATATATATTTATATAAAACAATTGGCACTTAGGGTGCCAAACCCCAAATTACATTGCAAAGATGAAGTATTCCTAAGAAAAATTATAAAATTTCCCTACTAGCAATTTGACTGTGCTCCGTTTACACCTCCACACCTTCAGCTTGGTCTTCCGTCACCATCATCTCCCTGTGTGCTACTGGGAGTGCCAACACTATCGACATATCTATAAATTGATGTGCACCCACTATCTCCTTCAACAACATTGTGTTCCCTATCGCCTCCTACATTCTTGACTCCACATCCTCCCTCACACTCTATACCATGAAGGGCAGTCATGGTCGGTTGTGATGCATAGTTTGTTAGGGCCACGCCCTCGTCGCAAGCCTCAAACCCCATCTTGTCATAGCCATCTCCAAATACTTCTCCATCCCCTCCCTCCAACAAGATGTCACCATCTTTCGCATTAACCATCTCACCACCTATATGTCCCCCCTCGCCTGTAGTAGCCAAGCCATAAACATGGAGGAGATATCGTTGTTGACGCGGTAGCGAAAGTTGAAGGCTAGAAATCTGTACCTCAAGATTGCCTTGATGGCATCCTATGCCTCCACCTCCATTACAATAAAAATTCTCCTCAACCTTTAATATGAGACTCTTCCCTTGAATGCCATTTGTCTTTCGTTGGCATCAAGGCATATTTTGGTTTCCATCGTTTGAACTGCCATGGAAACCAAACTTCCTTCACTCATATAGCCACTTTGCCACCTAACTCTCCCCTTCATTAATTCCTTCTCAATGACGCCTTAACTCCTTCGCTCTCCCGAACGCCAACATGTTTGTCCTTCGCATGTGTGAGGACATTCGGATATCCTTATATCAATCTGTCTTGATTTGCAATCATTTTAATTGCTACTTTAGACAATCTATCCGCCTCCTCGTTTCCTTCACGATAAATGTGTGTTATTTTGAATTCTTCCAGCTGGTTGAGGCATTCCCAAATTCATGGAATGAATTTTCCGATCTTCCAATTAGGAGTCTCCTTCCATTGAATAGCATTTATTGGGATCATCGAATCGCCCTCCAAATGAAGTTTTTTGAATCCAATTCTTTTGCACATATTTATTCATCTTCATGCCGCCTGCATTTTATCTTCATTATTCTCTCCATCTGGTAGCTTTCTTGCCTCCTCCACAAGGATTGCACCTATTTGGTCTCTTAGTATACACCCCCCAATGAGGGTCTCAAGTTTCCCCTAAATGCTTCGTCGAAATTGACTTTCACCCATCCTTCACCCAAAGGTTGCCAACTTCAAATAAATGGGGGATTTAATATATTATTATTTAGAATAAAATACATCTATTTAAAAGATACTAAGAGCGATCAATTTCAAAGTACATATTTTTTGTTGCATTTGTGATTTAAGTAGAATAAATTATCTCTAAATATCTTCTGTAAGAATTTTCTAAAAATAAATATCTAATAATATTATAATCATAATAAAAATGTATAATATTATAAAATTTCAAGATTGAAAAATTAGAATTACTATGTTCAAAGAATTAAAATTATTATGTTAAAACTATAGATATTATAATGTATTAGAATAATCGTAACGTAATGGGATAAGAGTATTAGGTAGCAATAGGGTGAACAAAAATATAAAATTAGACTAATAAGTAATACTAGGAGAGGTAACACCGAATATTAAAAATGGGGCAAACTCAAGGAACTCAAGGAAATAACTAAGGGAAAGCTGGACTTTTTGTTTTCATCACATTCATTGAACTGTCAGATTATATTTTGATGGCATGCCATTGTCCCAATCACAAATCTGACATTTTTCTAGAATTAATGAAGTCAAATTGTTTTATCACTGATTTAGTTCTGTCGGAAGTGGGCCCTGAACTTGAGGCCTAAATTTGATGGCTGTGTGACTATTTATTCATTTTTCTGTAAAATATAATCAAAATTTTAGGAAATCTGAGAAATTGAATAGACCGTCAAATTTCTAAGGATTATTCTTTATATATTTAATCTATGTATATTATTTAAAATATATTTATTTATTTAATCTATGTATATTATTTAAAATATCTTTATTTAGTTAATCTATGTATATTATTTAAAATATATATTTATTTATTTTATTGAAAGAAGCATAAAAAAATTTAATGAGAGCTGTTGCAAAACAGCAACAATAAAGTTCCTAACAGCAGCAGCAACAAAATGTTGTCAATCAGCAGACAACATGGTCAAAAATTCACAGACCAGCTTAACTACACTTGACAAGTAGTGTCTACAGTGAGGTAGATAATTTGAAGGGCCCCTTCAAATTAATATCTTTGAAAAAAATAAACTACTTGACAAGTAGTGTCGACTGTCAGGTAGATAATTTGAAGGACCCCTTCAAAATTAATAACTTTCACAAAAAATAAACTACTTGACAAGTTGTGTCGACCGTCGACCGTCGACAGGTAGATAAACTACAGTAAAACTCAGAATGTCAGCAGTTGGATTTTCTAATGTTCTGGCATGTACAAGAAGTCTGCTATATGATGTGATGCAATATGCTATGAAGTTGAACCAAAACGAAGTTAGTTTTTTATTGTAATCTGGCGTCGGAAACCGAGGGCTGGTCAGTTCTATACTTGCTCTTTGAAAAAGGCTTACTGTGCATTGAACTTGTAAATTTGTTTCACAACGACAGCCGCCAGGCGTTTGATAAAATCCTAAAGTTAACCCAAGAAAAGCAAAAAATCAATTTGGAGGAAAAGAAAAGTCTCGATTCTACATATTTTGCCTAATACAAAGCCATTGACTCTATTGGAGCAAAACATTGCTAAAACCCTTGTAGAATGGGATGATCTTAAACAGTACATGATGGGAGCTTTTATGGTAGGGCCCCTGGGTTCAATTCCCAGAAGACGCGCTCAAGTGCTGAAAATGGATAATATACTGCGTTGCACCAAATGTGTTTTTCTTGTTGGTCCAGGCATATAAACCCCCTAAGAAATGTTGAAATGTTGAAAATGGGAATATTGCATCACACCAAGTGCGTAAAAGAGTTTCCCTTTGGTCCTGGCATCTAAAACCCAAAAGACATGTTAAAGTGTGGAAAATGGATAATATACTGCTCCTCAGAAGTGCTGAAAAAGGATAATATACTGCATCCCACTAAGCGTGTTAAGAGTTTCCCTTGGTCCTGGAATCTATGCCCAATCAGTCAGTATGCTTCTGGAATTAAATATGTAAGTGTTTTAATCCATCATCTAGGGTCAGTGTTATTTTCACAGGGAAAATCTGTGATAAGCAAAATATACAAGCAAAACGTACTTACCTATCACATACATACAACAATAAGCATGCTAGAGCAAGAAAAGAACTGAAAGAAATGTATCATATGGCTAGTTGGTAGAAACTCATCCTGCATCCGACTGTGTGTGTCAAGAGTTTCTTCCCCTTGGTCCTGGCATCTTAAGCCCAATGGTATCCCCACAAGAAAAATTTATAGATAGTTAAATATACAAGCAGAGAATGTAATTACATATCACATACATATGACAAATAAGCATGCTAGAGCAAGAAAAGAATTGAAAGAAATGCATCTTGTGGAGCTAATTGATAGAAACTCGCTGAAAGAAGTTCTATGTAAAGGACAACACACAAGGCAACTAATATGGTATGTTCAGACAATGAATGTCCATGTCAATGCCTCTCTACCCTTTCTATTTCTGCTTGAGAGATTGACAACATGCCCTAGAGTCCATCGTGGCAGTTAAAAATACAATATTCTCCTAAATCTTACTCCACAGAACTCATCAATCCTGCTTGTTATTTACAGTGACAATAAAGAAGATCAAATAGTTTACCATCTTAAATGCAAAAGGCTATACTGCTTTTCTAATCCTACATAAATTTAAAGCGGGTGCCATAAGGCTGTCCTCTGGAAGAAGAACCTTTTACCCTTTTTTTGTACAGCAACTTTTATTTGACACAGCAGGAGAGGCTGAACTCTAAGAAGAAAAGTCTATCTGTATACTTACACAAAGACAAGCGAAACGCCCACAAACTAATCTAACAGTTCCCAATTTCTTACTTGAATAAAATTTAAATGATACTTAAGCTCTCAAAGGGCACCTGCCTGTTTTTGGCCACTGAAAGGATGGTAATGATAGCAATTAAGAAGTGACACCTCCGTCCATGCTAAATCTTTGATCAAGTTGCTCAATTTCCTTCAAAAGCTTGACAACTTCAAGCATCAATGGACGCTTCCTTGGATCTTCAGATGTGCACAATCCTGCTATGTGCAACACTTGTACCATTTGAGACTTCCAAGACCCATTAGAAATGAAGGGATCCAGGGTCTCTTCTACAAGACCCATCTTGGTCATATGTGACACCCATCCAACAAGATTGCCACCTTCTGCTTCTTTGAAGTCTGTACCTGTAGGTTCTTTACCTGTCAGCAACTCCAACAAAATGACACCATAGCTATATACATCTCCCTTGGCTGTTGCTTTCCAGCTCTGTCCGTACTCTGGAGGAATATAACCAAAGGTTCCTGCAAGATCTGTGCTTACATGAGTCTCATATGCACTAATGAGGCGGGCAAGGCCAAAATCTGCAACCTTGGGCTCAAATGAACTGTCAAGAAGAATATTGCTAGATTTCATATCCCTGTGAATAATGTGGGGGACGAAACCATGATGTAAAAATGCAAGACCTCGGGCAGAACCAATGGCAATTTTGAAGCGCTTTGACCAGTCAAGGACCTCGAGAGCATCTGCTCGATTGCGGAGCCACATATCAAGACTGCCATTCTCCATATACTCATATATCAGAAGCTTGTCCTCCCCAAAAACACAGTAACCAAGTAAAGGTACCAAATTTTTATGCTTAACCTTTCCAATAGTTTCCATCTCTGCAAGAAATTCACGGTTACCCTGTTCAAGCCCATGGTTTAGCTTTTTAATAGCTACAATCCTATCTTCTGGAAGAAAAGCTTTGTAGACAGTGCCAAAACCGCCATCCCCAATAATGTTTGTCTTGTTGAAGTTATTAGTTGCTGAGAGGATATCTTCTGGGCTAAGGCGCAACAGAGGCCGTTCAAACATTGCAACATTGATGCTAAGTGGTTCCTTCATCTTTTTTGAAATTGTATAATCAATGGGTTCAAGTGTAGCTGTTAGCTTGGTTTTCTCTGGATTGTTTGTTGAAGCATCCTGTCTCAGTATCCTCCATCCTACAACTGCTAACATCAAGCAGAGAAATGAAAATGTACTTCCAAGTGTGATACCCCATACAGCACCTTTGCTTAAGGAAGATCCGGGTAAATACATTGTTGAAGGACAGAGAATGTCAGTTGGCTTACCACAGAGGCCAGGATTGGCAACAAATGACAGATAAAACTTGTTGCAGTTTTCAGGAATCTCTCCAATTAATGCATTTTGTGAAAAATTTATGTATTCAAGGCCCAAAATATTACATAAATTGGAAGGAATATTACCTTTGAGATGATTGGCTGACAGGTCCAAGTACATCAGTGAAGTTAGTTCAGCCAACCAAACAGGAATGCTTCCAGTAATGCCATTGTTATGAACATCTAAAACCACTAGTGAAGATAGATTTGCCAGGGTGTATGGAATACAACCTGTGAATTTGTTATTACTTAAATCCAAGACTGACAAAGGACTAACTGGATCAGCAAAAAACGATGGAACAAGGAGTCCTGTCAGATTGTTGCTCCTCAAGCTTAAATGAGTGAGTCTCTTCAGATTTCCAAGAGCTGCAGGAAAGGCTCCAGTAAGTTGATTATTTGTTAAGTTAAGCTTCACAAGACCTGAAATATTTCCCAACTCTATTGGAATACTACCAGTGAACTGGTTATTAGACAAACTGAGGCCCTGGAGGTTTTGAAGTCTTGCAAACTCAGGTAAAATGGGTCCACTAAGAAGATTGAAAGACATATCCAGCAGAGTAAGATTTCCAAGAAGAAAAAGTTGCTGAGGAACATGACCGGTAAGCAGGTTTCCCTGTAAAGATAACTCAACCATTGCAATGCAATCTCCAATCTGCTCAGGAATACTGCCAACCAAAGTGTTCCATGAAAGATCTAACACCCCATAATGCTGTAAATACACAGAGTCTGGCAAAGCTATTTTCTTGAATCCACCACAAATTTCACCTGGAATGGTACCACCAAGCTTATTGTTTGAAAGGACAAGGTTATTCAGCATTCCTAACTGCCCTACCTTCCTAGGAATTGTGCCAGATAAATTGTTATTTCCTAAGTTTAGAGCCACAAGGTTGACACAGTCAAAAAGTTCAGAAGGAATTTCCCCAGTGAACCAGTTGCCATAGAGATTTAAATTTGTAATATTTCTCATCTGTCCAATTTCTTTTGGAATAGAACCTTGCAAATGATTGTTTTCTAGACGCAATCTCTGAAGGCTGCTGGCAGACGAAATATTTGGAGATAATCCACCCACAAGAAAATTATTGCTCAATGTTATAGCAAGAAAAGTCTGTGAATTCCAAAGCTCGTCTGGTAATTCTCCAGACAGATTGTTTTGCGCCACATCCAAGGTGGCCAGAGGCAGACTTGCAAGGTAACCGGGAACTTGCCCAGACAAACTGTTCCCATCCACCAACAAGTCAGTTAGGCTCATGCATTCTCTGAAACTGTAACTGATGTTTCCTGTAAGCTGATTCTGTGCCAGGGAAAGATACGATAAGCTCTTTGCATTACAAAGCTCTGATGGTATTGGACCACTTAGCCTATTAGCATCAATTGACAATGATGTCAAAGATGAGCAGTTGCCTAATTCTCTAGGCAAACGGCCTTCAAACTGGTTTTTGGATAATCTTATAGAATTAACTCTATCCCACTTTCCTAACCAGGAAGGAACATGGCCTGATAAAAGATTCTCTTCAACTATGAAACTCACCATGGACTCCAATTCTTGAAGCTCGTCAGGCAATGGCCCAGAGAGTGCATTAAAGGACAAATCAAGTATCTGTAATTTCTTGCAGTTGCCAATTGCAGCTGGAATGTGTCCACTTAACCCAGAATACGCAGCCATTAGATACAAAAGGTTTTGTAAATGGCCAATGCTGTCTGGCAACTGTCCTTCAAAGTTATTGTCTGAGAGATCAAGGCTTGTCAGTGAATGAATGTCGCCGATTTCTGAAGGCAACTTTCCACTGAATTTACAGCTCCCACAGAAAAATGTTTCCAGGTGAGCAAGCTTGCCAATCTCAGCTGGAATGGCATCGTTGAATGAATTTGATGAAATCCAGAGAGAGACCAAATTGGTCATCCCACTGATTTGTTTTGGCAGTGGTCCAGATAATGCATTGTTACTGAGATCCAGAGTCAGTAAGCTGCTAAGACGGCCTAGTTCAGCTGGAAAGACTCCAGAGAGGAAATTTTGACTGCAATCCATGTGCAACAACTTCGACAGATTTCCAAGCTCACAAGGGATGCTGCCTGAAAAGGTATTAGAACTTATGTCAAGGTATTCCAAGTTTTTAAGATTGCCCATCTCATAGGGAATGCTCCCTGAAAAGAAATTACTGCTTAAACTTAGCTTTGACAGTTTTTTCAAGTGAGTCGTCTGCAGAGGTAACATTCCACTGAAATGGTTGCTATCCAGAACCAAAGCCTTTAAATTTACAAGGTTGACAATCTGTGGAGGCAAGACGCCATGGAGATCATTATCGGACAGGTCAAGAAATTCGAGATTTGAAAGACCCCAGAGCTGTGATGGTATTTTCCCTGTAACGCCAACGCTGCTTAGATTCAGTTGACGTAAAATTGTGAGGTTTCCTAAAAGTGGGGATATAGTTCCCTGCAGATCCATGAACGATAAATCAAGTGAATAAACACTTCCTTGGATGCATTTTATGCCTGTCCATGTACAATAAGAAGAATTTGTTTCAACCCACTCCAACAGAGGGTCTTGATTTCCGAAGCCCTGTTTTAAACTCATCAACGTTTGCAGTTCGGTGCAGTCCATGCCTGGCATTACGTCACGAATAAAAACAGCAAGAAGAATCCATAAAAAAAATAAGCGGCAGGATCTGATGAGTTTTTCCGGCATGGTTGAATTTTTTTTGACACCAACGTAGTCTGATTTGATGTCAGGGTGGAAAAACCTAAGATAAGTTGCTTGCTGCAGTTAAAGAAACTCTGAATGAGGACTCAAATACCAGCGTTGAAAATCATTTAAAGCAGTTAAAAGTTTAAACCCATTAAAGACTGATAAGTTGCTTGCTGCAGTTAAAGAAACTCTGAATGAGGACTCAAATACCAGCGTTGAAAATCATTTAAAGCAGTTAAAAGTTTAAACCCATTAAAGACTGATAAGTTGCTTGCTGCAGTTAAAGAAACTCTGAATGAGGACTCAAATACCAGCGTTGAAAATAATTTAAAGCAGTTAAAAGTTTAAACCCATTAAAGACTGACGTAACAGTTTTTCTCAAAAATACTTCCCAGGGTTACCTTTCATAAACTCTCCATTAATTATACAAACTGGAAGAAATTCGTCACTGCCAGTCCAGCACTAAACCATCACAAATCAGAGCTATATTTGGTATATCTTTAATCCTGATAGAAGACGAAGTCTGGAAAAGTAAGCTGAAGTATGGATAGAAAACAAAACAGGCAATTATTTGCACGAATCTTTAACGGAATTCCTGTTAAAAAAAAACATGCAACAGCAGTTTTGTGGGCGTCAACCTTTATATGATTAACATCGAACAAAATCGCCCAAGAAACATCCCATCGAAAAATCCAAACTACAGTCATTGAAATCAACTGCAATTTTATATAAATAGTAATTGCACGACTAGAATGTGACAAAATATACACTTTTCGGATTCTATTTTGGCCCACATTTAACTACGAGACATGTAACAAATAATTTTCGCAAAAGCGCCTTTACACGCCACAGAGAACGTTCTTGCTAAGAGGGTTTTGCAGTCATCCTAAGGATGATGAATAAAACATCAATAACTCTGCTTGAAAACAATATCTTAATCAATTTTCACCATAAAAGCATTTGCATAATAATTGTATCCACAATTTATCCTAAATACTCCTCATTAATATCAATCGATAACGAATAATCCTTAAAATATAGTAGAAAAAAGAGACATATAGAGAACACAGCACTAACAAGTTCGTTCCGCGCTGTATGGTCATGGAAGAATTTAGAAGGTTCAAGGGTAGATTAAACTGATTAGATATAAGATATTATACAGATAGACTTTGCCGGAGCCGCCATGTTTCGAAAGAAAACGTTATTGAGAAGGAAAATGGTTTGCTGAAACTTAAAATCATGTGTTCACAAGAACAGAATTCACCAATACCGCAGATTAACTAATTACGGTGCATTATCACTCAGAGAGCAGCTATACAATCATTTTACAGCAAAAACTATCGAGAAACCACAAATTATTTATTGAATGAAACGGATAAAGAGCTCTTCACACAAGAAACTAAGCAGGAAACGGTGGAAATGAGCAGAAAATCGAATCCAGTTCAGTAGAATTGAAAAATAGAAATCCAGACATAAGATTAATCAAAGAAATTTTTGTCCGGATTAAACTCAGGCTCTCCGTGCAAGAAATAAGGCAGAATACCTGCATTTGCTCATGTATCTTAATAAAATCTCTAAATGTAAAATCAGACCATTCCGGACAGTAAGTAGTTTTAAAAACACACACACACAGTATTGAAGCATGCGAATTATTAACGAAATTACACGCAGCCGTGCAAGAAATGAAACAGGAAACGTTCATTTGCAGAGTAAATTTTCGAAGAAAAGCTGTTCGTACATACTACAATGAAGTCGTGAACTTTACCACAGACACTATTAAACCCATCCGTGCAGGAATTAATGTAAAAAATAGGTACACATTTAATCAGAAATTCTATGTATTATAAAATTGATCACCTCAAGCACAGTGCCTTATAACAAAAAGACGACCTTCCATTTATACTGCAAATTCTTCACCACCGGAAAGCCAAACAGACATTAGCTGCTTGCATTCATTCGCTTGGGAATTTTAGTACATACCGGCTATATAAAATAGATAGAAAACTGACGGATTTGACATACAAAATATAAGCCTATCCAAAATAAAATCGCAAATTTTCATCTCAGCAACGTCAAATAGACGTCCATACAAGCAGTGGAACAAGAAACGCGCATGTATGTTGGAATTATAGTTCATCTCAGCAACGACAAATAGACGTCCATACAAGCAGTGGAACAAGAAATTAACGCGCATGTATGTTGGAATTTTAGCAACATATTAAAACAATCATTTGAAACAAAAAATATTTAAAGCTTACAAAAAAATACAGGCGTACATGTGAAGTGCAATTTCTTCAGACAAACTATTTTTCATACATAAAACTGATCAGAAGACGATCTTTTACCCAGACATTTTTCTTTCAATATTAAAAAAGTATAAATTGAAAAAGAATAAAAAACAAGCCTCTGGAAATCTCTCATTCATTCAAAAATTTAAGCAAAACTATCATTGAAAATCTATATAAAGATAAACAACAAAAGTTTCAAAATACCTTTGCAAATCCTTTTCCTGCATTGCTTATTCTTCATCTGAGAGAAGCCGAAGACTCGTCCATACGATAAACTAAACAAGAAAAGCACATGTCAGTGGAAATTATTGCTGAAGGGGAAAACTTCATTAGAGCATTGAAACCTAAAATATCCATCCACACAGCTCTTAGAATAAATTAACTATTCATTCTGTCGGCACTGGCCGTTACAGGGCCTACAACTGTGCAAGCCATCTTCTTATCTGATCAAGCCACTTTCATTCAATAAATGCTTGACTCCGTAGCTATAAAATTTATTGTCTTCTTTGTCTCTTTCTGTGTTTATTTTTTTCAACAATAAATTCTTCATCTTAAAAATCTTCCATGCAAAATACGAAGCATTTAACAGTCCTCTGTCAAAAAACTTGAAAAGCAAAATGCAAAAGCATACCTTCAACTAAAATTGAGCTCTGCAAATCCATCCTCATCTCCAAAGAGCCGTTTAAACAAACAACAAACGCGTGCTTTAACAACGCTCAAAGCATGGTGCATCTCATCTCACCATTTTTATGAACAGTACCTTCACTGATTCACTTTCAGAACAATACAAAACGCATGACTTTACCCCTCTTTTCACCATGGCGGTAAAAACAAAACAACCCCCCATCAAACAGTTTTACCGAGGAGCAGTAGCCTACTTCCTTTTCCACCCCCTCACGCGCCATCATTGATCTACCAGGTTTTTTATATTAAGTTAAATCGGCGGCGAATATTCAAAAACATTTTATTAATTTATGGAAACCTCTGCTGACACGTCAGAGCCTTGTCACGTCTTCAGTCGGGAACAACATTATTTTATTGCAACCTGCCCGAAGCTGAGTTGTCAGGTCGCTGTCCTTAACTCCCACGTGATGTACTCTGGGTAGGTCCCACTTTGTACTTGACGATCTCTCTGTCATATCACTGTCGCTATCACCGAGAGCTTTTCCCGACGATCGCGCCGGTGAATCAGAAGCTCCTAGCGACTATTCAATAAATGAAACAAGTAATGATTGCTGGATAAAAAGAGCAAAAATTCCCTAAAGAGGCTCAAATAATTGCAGTAAAAGCTAAGGTTTTTGGCCTTTTTAATTTTTCTAGCGGTGAGTAACGGACAATTAAAATCATGTCTCGAAGACACATTGAGAAATCGTGGCGGGAATAGGAATATTCGGCAGATTGATTGGGATCGAACGGTAAACGTGGGTCGAGCGGTCACTTTCGAAAGTTGTTCTGTCGGCGCAATATTCGAGTAAAGTACTGCACATTTGATTGCGAGATCAGGTGGTCCCGCACCCGTGACCCCAGACTCTCTCTTTATTCGTTAGTTGACACGAAAATGTCATTGTTTGGCAAGTAACGGGAAACGGAAAACGGCGATGGTAGACCGTAAGGAAGCACGAGCGGTAATTGGCTTGGGATAATTACGGGATAGGCTTTTAACATATTGATTACAAAAGATATTTGATAGGATTTTCTTTATCAAATTTAAATAGAAAAATAGGATATTTGATAATTAAGTATGATTTTATAATTATCATAGCATTTGTCGGTTTCATATGTAATATTAATAATTATGATAGTATTTGTTGGTTTCATATGTAAAATTTCTAATCATATAATATTAGTGGAGAAGACCCATTATCCTTCAAGGTTAATTTTTGCACAAACATAGAATCTAAATCATGCATCGAATCGGAAAAAAAATCATGCATCGAATCGGAAAAAAAAATTATGGGTTTTTTTCGCCCAAGAGTTAAGACATAATTTTTTTTCGCCCAAGAGTTAAGAGCTTATAACTAAGCTTTTGGCTTTTGGGCAATTCGATAGAATGCGGGAGCATTGGATATGCGTGCAGAGGTCAAACAAACACCTTTTAGAGGTGTCGTCCGATTGCCGCCACCTAATGTCCCAGTATCCGCCCACTCTAATTTCCATCAATTATAATTGTTTATGCCTTAAATCCACTCTAAAACATGCACTTTAACACTTAATGAGCAACTATTAGTGTTTTTGTAATTATTTATTCAATCAAATAAAAAAATTTAATGGATCAAAGTGAAAAAAAAATTGGGGGGTTAAGTGAGCATGGAGGTGGCGGTTATTCAATGGGGGGCGGTAACTGGGTCTTCTCCCCTAGTAATTGTGATATTAAATTATTATTATTTTATTGGAAAAAATGTATTATATTAATAATAGAATTAATAATTATGATAGTATTTGTTGGTTTTGTATGTAAAATTTTTAATCGTATAATATTAGTAATTATGACATTAAAATTGTTTTGTTTTTAATTGGACAAAATGTTATATTAATAATAGAAAAATAATTTACAAGAGTAGTAATTGTGACATTAAAATGTTTTTTTTTTTAATTGGAAATAAAATGTATTATATTAATAATAGAAAAAAGAATTTATATGAGTACAAATGTGACAATAAAAAAATTGTTACTT
Organism: Sequoiadendron giganteum; assembly: GCA_007115665.2. Taxonomy (NCBI): domain Eukaryota; kingdom Viridiplantae; phylum Streptophyta; class Pinopsida; order Cupressales; family Cupressaceae; genus Sequoiadendron; species Sequoiadendron giganteum. The sequence goes on from CM021104.1 coordinate 34,389,411, forward strand.
TGATCATGAGTATTCATAATTGAACAAAATGTATTTTTTTATCAAAAAAGCAACAAATCATGTAACATCGCACCAATGTACCAAACATGACTTAGTGCACAATTATTATAACTTAGTTCACAATTATCGGTCTACCATTTTTAGAGCCTTTTTTGACACCTCAACAAAACGTATGCTAATTTGCCAAGTAGTCAATTGTAACAAAAAATGAAAGTGCTTTAAAATTGCAACATAAGATATAAACGTGTTTATAAATACATCTTAGGAATGTCATTGAAAATATTCATTTAAAAATAAGAAATTAAATTAATAAAGGCGTTATACTTTTTAAGAAATAAATTTAATTTTAATTTAAAATATATATAAAAACTGAGTAACAATAAAATAGATTATTTAAGGGCTTCAAAAAATTGTAATTAATTTTCTTGATATATCTTTACAAAGTCTTAGTTAAGTTTTTCTTCTTTTTTTGAGAGTCTCACTTTCTCTACAAAAGTTCCTTCTAAAATCTAAACCTACCCCCACCCTTTTGTCTCCTTTTTCATTATCAACTAACTAATTTAAATAGTGGTTTTCCAAGATTTTGGGTATTGTCCTTCAAATTTGGTTTCATGATTTACATTCTTAAATCTTTACAAAGTCTTAGTTAAGTTTTTCTTCTTTTTCTAAGAGTCTCGCTTTCTCTACAAAAGTTCTCTCCTAAATCTAAAGTCACCCCCACCCTCTTGTCCCCTTTCTTGTTATTAAATAACTAATTTAAATATTGGTTTTCTAACATTTTGGGTATTATCCTTCAATTTTGAGTTCATGATCTACATTCTTATATCTTTACAAAGTCTTAGTTAAGTTTTTCTTCTTTTTCTAAGAGTCTTGCATATTGTACAAAAGTTCTCTCCTAAAATCTAAAGTCACCCCCACCCTCTTGTCCACTTTCTCATTATCAAAAGATTAATTTAAATATTGGTTTTCTAATATTTTGGGTATTGTCTTTCAATTTTGGGTTCATCATTTACATTATTATCTTTTTGTTTCCATTTGATGACACTTTGTTTCTATTTGATGACTCTTTGTTTAAATATGATGACTCTCGATGTTCCTATTTGATCACTCTTAACTTCCAAATGGTGACTCTTTACATTTCATTAAATGACTCAAGTACATAGAATTCTCTAAATTTGATTATTTATAATGTGTTAAGACATTGTTTTATAAGTAATTATTCAACATGTTTGTTTTGCAATCTTCATTTAAGAGCAAACCCCTTACTCAAATATGATGAATGTATTTACTTTAGCTAGACTATATCATGTGGTGACATAAGTTTTCTTAAATAGTGGCGAAATGTGGGGATAAAATTTGCACTCTTTCTTTAAACTTCCATGTTATGTAGTGTGTCTCACTTGGTGACCATACCCCTAATGTGTTTTATGACCTACTTACCCCTAATGTGTTTTATGACCTACTTAGCTAGTTTCCTAAGCCTATTACCTTCATAGGTTGACAAAGAAAACCTTTAAACTTATTTTTAGTCCATTTATTATGATATTTAAGGTTATTTATACCTGGACACTTATGCAATTTTGGAGACATCACCATTTTTGTTGAGGTGTTTTTTTTTTTTTTAAATTACAAGCATCTTAACTTCATTCTTATTTTTATAACAAACAAAACTCTAATTGTCAAATTGTTCTTTTTTTATATTTTTCTCAACAAAATGTCTTATGTACATATTATGGAATAATTAAATTATTATTAAACAATAGACAAAACTTTATAATTCTAGCTACTCTCAAGAACAATTCTTTTTAAAAATATAAATTTATGTTTTCTTGAAACATTGTCATGAATACTCCCAAAAGGATTTCTTAAAGCTTGAATCAAATTTCTTCTATAGTACATGCCATCTTTCTACAAAAATATTTTATTTGATTTGGTCAAGATTGATTGTTTTTACATTTCGTTATCTCTATATTATTTGCATATTATATATCATTTTATTTATGTATTGATCCTCTTCTTCCTCTCAAAAGGCAACAATATTTCTTTCTTGTTCTATAATAAACTTATGTGTAACTTTCATTTTCTTTGGAAATGGTATTTGAGAGCTACTCTATTATTATTTCTTCCTTATTTAGATGAAGCAATTCAACATCTCTTGCATTCAATTTAGCACATTTTCAAGATTCTTAATGATGGATCATGAAGTGTGATCCAAAATATTGATTCAAAAAACTCTTGCATAATTTTTGCTAGAAACATTTAAATTTGTCTATTTAGATTGTGTTACCACGGTCCTTGTCACTTTCCCAAAGCCGCGTCTACCCATAAAAGGTTTGCCCAAGTTAAAGTTGTCGCCCCTTTGTATGGTTTTTGAAACTGCAACATGCGTCGCTATGGTTATCTCAACCTCATGTTTTCCTAGCTTTCTAAAGTTAAACCTAAATATTGTCTTTAAATCAGTATTTTGTGAAGTTCCAAGAAAGGCATGTCAGATTCCTAAGCAATTTGCACAACATTTGCACGCATCGATCAAAAGTAGAAAAAGATAAGATCAATGCTACTTCGAAACTTTTGTAAGGTTTTGAAACCTTTGTCGATTCCCGATAGGGTATTGAAAACCTATTCTATCCCCAATAGCAAGGTTTCTCTTTTAAAAGAATAAGTGTTTTATTATTATCAAAGGCCCTTCTTTTAGAAAAGCCGCAAAAGATTTTCGATCATGCCTTAAGAGAAGATTGTGAAGCGGACAATGAGAAGGTTTTCAGAACTATGTTGGACTCTTACAGGGTTTGAAAAACCCCACTAAGACCTAACACTGGTTCATCTGTATTGCTTTTAAAATTGCCATATCGTGTTTGAAGTTTCATTTAACAAATAAGTGAAATTTATTACAAGAGGAAAATTTAATAGAACCAGAAGCTATTGAAATTTCTTACAATTGCATAAGTGAAAATATTGCATCACAACAAAAGTAAAACACATGAAATAGAAATCTAGAGAATGACAAGCTCATCACATTGCATGGAATAGATTAAACGCAAAAACTTATATATATTTATATTGTATTCGTCCAAAAAGGGGATATTTTTAGTACATTTTTTTCAAGCACAGAGAGTAAACATCAAGATGCAGATGCCCTTCGCCATCTCTTGAATCCTCTCTATCTATGTTGGGGAAAATAGGTTTTCTTTGAATTCAACAAAGTGGGTAAAAGTCTCCATCATGTTTCTCTCTAGTCCAATGCAAAGGAGAGAAACAACCTACTTGGCTTGCTTGTTTCAAAGAGTGATAGAAATACAAATAGCATCCCCCACTAATTTGTCACATAGGCGATCATTGAGGCACCCCAAGGTAGCTTCTAGGTTGGCAAAGTAAGTTGGCCTCACTAAACTCTTTGTAGCTCTGGCACCCCATTCCAACTTCCCAAAAGTCTTGATAATGTTATACATGAAGCGCACTAGAAGTGCGGCATTGTGGACATGGACCTAAGTAAGGAATTTCTCTCCAATGATCTTCCTTATGACTCCTTCCTCCACATTTCTCCTAATAAGGAACACTTCTTTGAGCTGACCCACCACCAATCTCTGCATCAAACTGCATTCTACACCCTCAATCACCAAAAAGTCACTTTTGGAAGTCTCATCACTAGAAGTGCTCAACATTGTGAAAGTAAATTTGAGATGTGAAGAATGAAGATATCTCCTTTGAATTTATAGAGAAAGGGAATTTTTGCTATGTTCTCCAAATAAGTTACTACGAGTTTTCTCAATTGCAACTAATGTACGAGGATGTCGCCAAATTTCTTCAAATTAAATGAATGCAATAGATGATGTGATTGATTATTGTGTTTCCAGTTGAATAAATTTTAGTATAGGGGTGAAACTTATTAATTAAACTTTCCCACACACATATGACCGCAAAGGATATGCAATTAAATGCAAAGTTGGAAAGTTGCAGGTTTTTTTCACGTACAGAGGGTCAAGAGGCTTGCATACTGTGGATATTTAATATACCCCCATTCTCCCTTCAAGTTGTTTTTGATGTCTTTCCCGACTTTCAACCACTCTTAATGTTTTTTTATGAAGCCTCCCTGCCAGTCTTTCGGCGCTCTCGACTCACTGTCGTCAAGTGTCACCAAAGCACTTATCAAAGGAGAGTTTCCATTCCCTTCTCTTCTAAGCCTCATTCTCCCCCCACATGTCAAGAGATCGGGTGAGTATGGCATACTTCATATAACTCCCCTTTAGGCCCTGACTGCCAACCACATAGCTTTTGCTCGTCCAGTGTTTTGGCGGGCCCCTCAAGCAGTGCCAATAACAGGGACACTTCCACATGTCTTCTCATCGCAAGCTCTCATCAAAGGATGGGGAGGACAAACTATGGGTTATGAAATTCTGCCATGTGTTCCTTCAACACAACTACATAAAGGAGAAGAGTGATGTGAATGTTGGGCTGTCATGTTGTGTCACGTGTTCCAACCACTTTCGCTAAGGGATGACACTTGTTTAAGGGTAAGTGCAAGAAGTTGGGTCCACGAAGAGGGGAAGTTTCGGACGAAAAAAAAATTCTCGTACAAAACGCATACGCGTTATGCATCGCATACGCGATCCTAAATCAATAACGCGTACGCGTTCCAAAATGCATACGCGTTTCTAAAGACTATTTATTTTTTTAAATAAGCGACTGTGAAAGTCATTTTCACAGCCGAGTTAGGAGCGCCAGGACAAGAGACAGCAAATCGCGTACGCGTTTTGGACGGCTAGAATCTACAAAATTTTCACTCTCACCTCCTCCAGTCGACACACCTGACCTTAGCGACCTCTAGGTTGGTTGAATTCTACAATATTTTTGCATTATAATTGCTATTTAGTTATTTTTGTTTAGTTTGTTTTAATTTAATATTTAATAGTTTTTAAATTGCATTTAATTAACCGAAAACATCAACGAAACAAACAACATAAAATTTTAAATCGAAAACCTAAATTTGACACATTTAGTTTTGAAATTTAAAACCTTAAACTATAGGTTCTAAAAAACTAATTTACTCAGACCGTTAATCTTTGAACCTAAACCCTAGAAAACGTAAACTAAAACCCTAGAAAACATAACATAAATTAAAACCCTAGAAAACATAAACTAAAACCTTAGAAAATGTAAACTAAAACCCTAGAAAACATAAACTAAAACCTTAGAAAACGTAAACTAAAACCCTAGAAAACATAAACTAAAACCTTAGAAAACGTAAACTAAAACCCTAGAAAACATAAACTAAAACCTTAGAAAACATAAACTAAAACCCTAGAAAACATAAACTAAAACCCTAGAAAACATAAACTTAGAAAACGTAAACTAAAACCCTAGAAAACATAAACTAAAACCCTAGAAAACATAAACTAAAACCTTAGAAAACGTAAACTAAAACCCTAGAAAACATAAACAAAAACCTTAGAAAACGTAAACTAAAACCCTAGAAAACATAAACTAAAACTTTAGAAAACATAAACTAAAACCCTAGAGAAAACGTAACGTAAACTAAAACCCTAGAATTTACGTAAACTAAAACCCTAGAAAACGTAACATAAACTAAAACCCTATTTGTAGGTTAAAATTAGGTTAAATCTAGGGTACAATTAAGGTTTGGCTTAAACTTTAATATATATTGTATAGTTAGATTTCAAAATTACAATTAGGGTTATGATTAGGTTTACTTGTTTAATATTAAAGAATTCAATTACCTGCTTCTAGGGTTAAAATTCATTCTAGGGTTAGGGTTCTAAGATAAATATTCGGGTAAGGGTTGAGGTTAGGGTTTGTATTCAACTAGGCTTAGAGTTAGGGTTATATTTTTATTAGGGTTAGGTTTAGGATTATGAAATTATGAATTAAAATTTAAGATGCAAGTTAGGGTTGGAGTTAGAATTAGCCCCGTCAATTGGTGTAGAGTTCTAGGGTTGGGGTAAAAATTAAATTAAGAGTCTAGGGTTAAATGGTTGTAATTTTGGTGAGAGTTAAACATTCAATCAATATTTAATTAGGTTTATGATTAAAAAGTTTATATGCATTTAGGGTTAGTGCTCAACTAAGGTTATGATACCCGATTTAATTACAATTAGGGTTAGAGTTCAAGTTAGAATACATTAGGGTTCAAGTTATAATTAGGGTCTATGGTTCAAGTTATAATTAGCCTGTCTATGGTTCAAGTTAGAATTAGTGTGATAAAAATTCTAATATAAGGCAACATATCCTTAGATGAAATCGTATTTTAAAAAATTCTTCATCTATATATCAATTAAATTTTTTATCTTAAACTTGAAAAATAAATCTATTAGCAATGTCTTTTTGAATTGAATCCC
>CM021104.1:34395863-34492865 GCA_007115665.2 Sequoiadendron giganteum
AGGAAAGAGGGGAGGAGGGAGAAGTAGATGGTTAAGTCTAGAGTTCAATATATTGATAAGGAGAGGTCTAAAGAGGTCTAAAGAGGTAAAAAGAGAGGGAGGGGGGAGAAACAACTGGAGGTATAGGTCTAGAGCTTAAGGAGAGACAATGAAATATATAGAGGTAGAGACATGGAAAGAGGGACTTAAGAGGGGGATGGAGAGTGTCTGTGTATGTGTGTGTGTGTGTGTGACAGAGAGAGATATAGAGACCTAGGAGAGAGAGACATAAGAGGGAGAGAGGTGTGGGAGACACCTAAGAGAGAGAGAGAGAGAGATAGACCTAAGAGGGAGAGAAGGAGTGGGAGAGACCTGAGAGAGAGAGAGACCTACGAGGGAGAGAGGGAGTGGGACAAACCTGAGAGAGAGATGCCTAAGAGGGAGAGATACTTAAGAGGGAGGGAGAATTCAAAGGGAGGGAGGAAGAGAGAGAGAGAGGGGAAGAGGGAGATGGAGAGGGAGAGAGAGAGGGATGGAGAGGGAGTTAGAGGGACCTAAGAGAGAGAGAGGTATAAAGAGGGATAAAGAGAGAAGGAAGGGGGGAGGGATGGAGAAGTAAATAATTAAGTCTAGAGTTCAATAGATTGATAGGGAGAGGTCAAAAGAGGTCAAAAGAAAGGGATGGAGGGAGGGAGGAACAAGTGGAGGGATAGGTCCAATGCTTTGAGGGAGACATAGTGAAATATAGAGAGGTAGAGAAAGGGATGGAGAGATATGACGATTTATGAATATTTCTTCATCTCTTTACTACAAAAAATATAAATATTTCATTATTTATTATTTTTTTTAATGTTTCAATTATTTTGAGATAAGTGTTACAAAAAAAAAATCATGAAAAAGAGAATTTGCACATGCGGAAGTAGTGAGCATTTGATGTTTCAAAAATGAAATATGAATTTCAAATAATTACAATTAATTTTTTATTTACAATATACAAACACTACCTATTCCATTGTGTATAGCTCTCAATCACATTTCCAGCGCTTGTAAAAAATCAAAATTCTGATAAGAAACGCAAAAGTTATGCCCATTTTACTAAAGAGGGTTTTTTAGGTCTTCAAAACAGATATTTGTTTTGATTTTCAAAAAGACTATCCATTTCCATTTTCATTTTTAAAACGAATATCTGTTTTGTTTTTCAAAATGGGATATCCACTTTATTTTTCAAAAAAATGGGTTCCCATTTTCCAAAATGGATATCCATTTTTTCTGACAAAATTTGCAGCCTTGGGATTTCCCTCGAGTTTGCCTTGGATTTTGGTTTGGGATTACCAAATCTGAAAAGTCAACTAAAAAAATGTGTTTACAAAATTTCCATAGTTTTTTTAAGTTTGCCCTTGTGGCTGACGACTTTTTTTTATCTAAATTTCATGAAACGAAAAGAGTTTATCGAAAAAATTGTCGACTTTCTAGCAATATAAGTTATACCTTATTTTGAATTTAATAAATAATTATTATTGATTTTCTACATACATTACGACTAAAGTCCTGATTGACAAGCTAATTGAAAAACTTCTATAACTTTCAAATTACTTAACATTTTTCGAACCTACAAGATGTGTCAAATTCGATGTTTCGCATACTATAGGATAACAAAAAAAATGAATTTCATAAAGTTTTGACCAAGTTATGGTGGTCAGACACACACGTTTTAATAATTCTAAAATATTCTAATAAAAATCATAACTAATTATTTACATGGAAAAAAATTACAAAAAAATCTAGCACATCCGAGCATGTGTCATCTACATATATTGAAAGATTCAGAAAGAAATGTTATTTTTTCTTGTAATTAGGGTGGTCAGACATACACTTGCTTCTTATCTTTTTCCTGAAAATTTAGTACCACTGTATTGAGATTTCAAAATTTCGCAAAACAGGTTTTTACTTTTTTCCAAAAAAAGGCTAGTAGCCTAGAAACTACATTCAATTTGCTACAACTTTTGTTGTTACATATTCTTCAAATTATGTTAATAACCCATTCAAATTTTTATGTCAAATTGTCTAACTCTATTTTTCTAAATTTTCATCGCCACTTAGAGGCCTAGTTTGGACCCCCATGATCCTGCACTGACCCAAAGGTTTTATGATTATTACATTTGAGTTCTCTTGTTTCACCTCTTATTTTGGTTCAATGTCTTGTTTTTTGTGAAGGTTGAATTTTTTCTTGAGTTGTTTCCATGGGTGTTGGTTTGTTCTTTTCTTCTAATTTTTGAGTGAACACGACATCTACACCTATGCTTTTTACCATTTCAGTTTCTTTTTGCAAGGTATTCAAGTTGTGATGGTGTAAGAGTGGGTTTATCAACTATTGGTTTCTTTTCTTCCCTTAGGGGATGAATTGAAGGAACCACTTGGGGTTGGAAAACCACTATCTATTTGGGTGACCCCACAATAGTGGTTTACAATTTTTGGTCAAACTGGACAATTAAATTATTATTTTTAATTAAATCTTCACATTTGGACACTTATAGCGGCTAAACTGTGAAGAATTTGAAGATGATGCAAACTACAGTTTTGTCACATTTTGTTTATAGATTCTAAAAAAAAAAAATCAAAATTTTTGGAATCAAATTGCACTTCTTTTTCCATCTCCCACGAAAACTAGTTTTTTTTCAAAAAACATTTTTAAAAAGTGGCGCACACCATATAACGCATAGCTTTTTTTTCATGAAGGATAAAATTCTAATTCTTTTGAATTTAAATTTGTAACTCCGATATCTAGTGCTTCCACTTGGTTAGATAGTTTTTTATTGAATTTTTTTTTTTTAATCAAGTTTCGAAACCAAACCAATTGCAATTCAAACATAGTGTGACTGTATAACGCGTAACTTTTTTTGTATATATCGAAATTCAAAAAAAAATTGTTAGATCAAAGACTTCAATATCTGGTGCACTCATATTTTCAAAATTTTGTATTGAAAATCTACTATTTTTCCACATGTGCAGAACAGAGAGCTTGATTTTTCGGTGAAAAAACCTATTTTTAATAAAACTAAAAAAAAATACATAATAAAACCAAAACATTTTAAAATTATAGTTGTTGGATAGCTCGTTCCAAGGACTACTTGATTCGAGTTGGGTTTGTGAAATTTCCTCCATTTTCATCCTCAACCCAAGCTTTGAAGCGTAAAAATCTGGACTTTCAAAGTGCCTGTGGGGGAGAATGAGGGCAAAGGGGGATTTGAACAAACCCATAGGGGTTCGCTCAAACCTTGCATTTTGTTTGTTTTTTTTTTTGGTGGGAAATTTGGGCCCAATATTTAATGGGTTCACTTGAACCTACAAATTTGTTCAAACCCCTAAAACTAAAGTTTTTTGCATGGGATCATTTTTTTTTATTTTCCTTCCTCCATCAAATTGTAAATCACTATTGTGGCTTCACTGCTTTAGATCTATAGACTTGTTTTATCTTTGGAGGCGGGTTGATGCAAGAAGTTGGGTCCACAAAAAGCTCAAAAAGTGAAAGTGTTTTTGTTGTTTTTCATAATTTGTCACACTTGGACTAAAAATTTGAATCTTAACACACTTGTCAGCCTTCACAAGACAACATGACCATAAAAAAACAAATATTTGTTTCTATCGAAAATTCTTTATTAACAGATATCCAATTTTTTTGCCTCGATATTGCTTTGGGATTTGGCTTGGGAGTGTCAAGCTTGAAAAGTCAACTACCCCAACGTGTTTTGAAGGGTTTCAATGGGTTTTTGGACGTCACCCTTCGTGCTAATGAATTTTTTAATCAAAATTTGATAAAACGAAAAAGATTTATTCAATAAATTGTCAACTCTACCAATATAAGATATTTTTATTTTGAATTTAATAGATAATTATTATTTAGTTTCTACATGCATTATGTGTAAATTCCTCATTGATAGGTTGATTGAAAAATAATAAATTTTAAACAATTAAATATTTTTCGAATCTGAAACTCACACTCTATGCTTCGCAAAATATAGCTTTAAAAAATCATAATTTTTTGACCAAGTTAGAGTGGTTGAACAAATAGTTTTTTATATTTTTGAAATTTCCCTACTAGAAAATTTATAATTAATTATTTACTTACAAAATAATTACAAAAAAATGTGTCACATCTAGACATGTGTCCTCTACTTACATTGAAAGATTCAAATATATTTTATTTTTTTTATTTATACTTAGGTTGGTCGAACAACACATACTTTTTATTTTATTTTTTCAAAATTTAAAGTACTACTACATTGAAATCTCAAATTTTTTACCAAATAAAATTTACTTTTTTCCAATAAAACTTAGCATCCTACAAACTACATTCAATTTGTTACAAATTTTACAAATTATGTTAATAACCTGTTCAAATTCTTATGTGAAGTTGCTTAAGTCTATTTTTATGTATTTATATTGCCACTTAGAGGCCTTGTTTGGCCCATCATGATCCTACACATGCCCACATCTAAAATATTTATCACATGTTACATGATTTTCCCTTATGATACTTACAAAAAAATAGGATTACATTGCTTACATCTTATAATTCTATTCTTAGCTCCATGATTATATCTTATGCTCACATTTTTATTATGATCGCATTTTTTTCCTAATGCTAGTATCTAATATTTGTTTGTGCTTACAAGATACTATATCTAACATTCATGGCTATTTGCTTCATTGCCTTAGTTGGGGGCAACATTGACGAATCTTGTTACCTATAATCATATGTGCTTTCATGAGCATATCTTATTGTTTCTATGGTGTCATGTTGTTATCCTTACATTCCTATATGCTTACTACTCTTTCCATTGTTGATACAATTTTAAATTTATTTTCCACTCTCTAATTTAATTTAATTTCTTACATACAATTAATTGCGTTACATTGGTGGTTGCCCTTGCACCAAAAGATCGACTTGTTAATGCCTGATACAACCGCCAAATTTATACAAGATTCATAAGAGGCGGTTAAGCTATGTCACAAACCCAAGCACCACGCTGGCCCACACCGAGGAGACCAAGGGTGACACCTTGCAACAATCCCCCAGCGCAAGCGAGGGGTTCGAACTTGTGACTTCGTCTCTAATACCAATTGTTACATTAGTGGTTGTTATTGCACCAAAAAATCAACCTATTAATAATCGATACAACCACCAGATTTATACAAAATCCACAAGAGACGATTAAACCATGTCACAAACCCAAGCGTCATGCTAGCCCACACCGAGGAGACCAAGGGTACACCTTGCAACAAATTGGAGGCATATAAGGTCGCTAAAATTCCTTCTTTGAGTATTGTAGACAACATATTCTTTTCTTAGATGCCTAAATGATGCTACTCATTGGATTATTTTCTATTTTATTAGTTTTCAAAAAAGTGGCACTCATTTCAAGGGAGTGTATTTAAAACAAATATATTACTATTTAAAAATGGTTTCAATGATTTAATATATATTTATATAAAACAATTGGCACTTAGGGTGCCAAACCCCAAATTACATTGCAAAGATGAAGTATTCCTAAGAAAAATTATAAAATTTCCCTACTAGCAATTTGACTGTGCTCCGTTTACACCTCCACACCTTCAGCTTGGTCTTCCGTCACCATCATCTCCCTGTGTGCTACTGGGAGTGCCAACACTATCGACATATCTATAAATTGATGTGCACCCACTATCTCCTTCAACAACATTGTGTTCCCTATCGCCTCCTACATTCTTGACTCCACATCCTCCCTCACACTCTATACCATGAAGGGCAGTCATGGTCGGTTGTGATGCATAGTTTGTTAGGGCCACGCCCTCGTCGCAAGCCTCAAACCCCATCTTGTCATAGCCATCTCCAAATACTTCTCCATCCCCTCCCTCCAACAAGATGTCACCATCTTTCGCATTAACCATCTCACCACCTATATGTCCCCCCTCGCCTGTAGTAGCCAAGCCATAAACATGGAGGAGATATCGTTGTTGACGCGGTAGCGAAAGTTGAAGGCTAGAAATCTGTACCTCAAGATTGCCTTGATGGCATCCTATGTGTAAGGGGCTTGAAGTGAACAGTGAGCTCGAGGAGCACTCGACCGAGTCGGAGTGCGGTGCAGCCTAGTGCACCCTTGGTATTGCAGGTTGTGGCGGTGTGATGTGAGTCAATGTGTGAGCCCAGGTAGGCGTTGTGGTCGTGCGAGTTGGAACAAGGAGTCTAGTGGACGCAAGTCTAGGACTCGTCCTAAGTGCACACCCAAGCCATAAGGCCGTAGGCGAGCCATGGTGCATCCACCCAAACCGTAAAGGCAATCCAAGTCTAGTGTCTGTCAGGACATGTTCGAGTTGTGGAGGTTAGGCGCTTGAGTTAGTGTTGCAGAGTGATGTTGAGGCGAGTTGGACCAGCATGGGTGCCAATGTCAAAGGCCGAGTTACTCATGGTAGCGTGGACATAGCAGCATGGAGCTTGAAGGAGTGCCGAGTCGTGCGGGGCATGGCGAGTTAAGGTAGGTTGTGAAGTCAGTGCAACTCTACGAGGTGAGTTGGACTCATCAAGAAGTTAGTCAGGCTAATGAAGAGTCTGCGAAAGTCAGCCAGGCTAAGTTAAGAGTCTGCAAATCAAGGAGTTCCCTTATGGGTTATTGCAGGTGAAGAGGAAAGTCAGAAATGGGGGTGTTAGCCCAAAGTACGGCGTCATCCTACCGATGTCTGGGATTTGGACCAATAACTTATATAAGGGGGTATGGTTGTTCGATGGAAAGGGACACCATAGGGATGCAACCGGGTTGCACTGAGAGTTCACAAGTGAGCACCAAATGGAAAGGGTGTCTCAGTACTCTTCCTCCTAGGAGCGAAACAGAAGTAGCTCCCGCCTCGAGTCCTAGCGACTCAGGTGTCCGTCATAGTCTTAGGAGCGAGGAAGTCTCGTTCCGCCCTGGCTATGAAGTGAGGGGTTCAGTGGTGGACCCAACGTCCCGAACCCAGTGATTGCAAGCACTGGGCCAACATGAGATGGTTCCGAGACATTGAGTCAAAAGGGAGCTGGATGTTGGAACTCGACCCTTAGGGGCGAGCTAAGAGAGGAACACAAGGTTGGGCGAGTTGTGGATCCGTAGCGGCAGTGTAAGCCTGGGGTGGTCTAAAGCATTCCAGCAATGTCAAGCAAAGTCTGGAGTTATAGAGGAGCTTCAGCATGAGAACTCATGTGAGTCTGAAGGGGAGGGCGTAAGGCAAGTCTTCAGCATTAGAGTGCAAGTCGTGGAGTCACACTGGGTGTGCTCCCCGCAAGAGAGAGCTAGGCCATGTTGTGCTGGGCACACATGGGCACCACGAAATGTAGGAGTGTCGGCCCACTCTTGAGGTTGGATCCGATCCTCCGTAGTAGGGTCACAAGGGGTTGCTCAAGGGCCGGACTCATCTGTATGGTGTACAGCGAAGCAAGGTAGGATGCCGAGGTTGTCGGTCACCCAGGAATGGGGCCGCAAAGATGGATCATAAAATATCCGGATTGGTATCAAGGTGCAAGGTTTGAACAAAGGTTGCTTGGAGCAACATGATGCTATTTGAAAGGTGGAACCAGGTTGGACTTGGGAAGCAGCTGAGTAGGTGTCAAAGCGAGACGAAGTGCACAATCCTTGGGTTCATTGGACCGTGAGATCAGGTAAGGATCCCGGGCTCAATGGAGTAAGAGGGAAGTCAAGTCCCCATGAGCTAGAAAGGAACTCACAGGGAGTTGGGTGTTGGATCGGGAAGTGCTCCGGGAGCGCATCTACGTGAAGGACCAGCTCAAGGGTTCAAGGTGAACGGGTTTAGTAATCAGTTGTCTTATGGGGGACACAAAGGATGAAGACTCGGTGGAATCACCAAGCCTGCATTGGATGCAGCAGTCGTTCAAGGAAGTGGACATAAGTAAGTCATGTTTGGAGCATGCAAGGTAAGAGCTCGGCGTAGCTCGCTAGTGCAAGATTCCGCATTGCATTGGTAGAAGTCGAGTGCCTCAATGAAGGAGGACTCACTGGTTAAGGGATGAGGCGTAATCTGTGAACAAGAAAGGGCTCGTCCGAAAGGGAGTCGTGAGTAAGGTTGAGCAGTGCCGCGCGTGGAAGACCTCTCCGAGGAGAAAAGGTGCATCCGATCCGTGCATTGGTCTAGCCCCGTGACACTATGCCTCCACCTCCATTACAATAAAAATTCTCCTCAACCTTTAATATGAGACTCTTCCCTTGAATGCCATTTGTCTTTCGTTGGCATCAAGGCATATTTTGGTTTCCATCGTTTGAACTGCCATGGAAACCAAACTTCCTTCACTCATATAGCCACTTTGCCACCTAACTCTCCCCTTCATTAATTCCTTCTCAATGACGCCTTAACTCCTTCGCTCTCCCGAACGCCAACATGTTTGTCCTTCGCATGTGTGAGGACATTCGGATATCCTTATATCAATCTGTCTTGATTTGCAATCATTTTAATTGCTACTTTAGACAATCTATCCGCCTCCTCGTTTCCTTCACGATAAATGTGTGTTATTTTGAATTCTTCCAGCTGGTTGAGGCATTCCCAAATTCATGGAATGAATTTTCCGATCTTCCAATTAGGAGTCTCCTTCCATTGAATAGCATTTATTGGGATCATCGAATCGCCCTCCAAATGAAGTTTTTTGAATCCAATTCTTTTGCACATATTTATTCATCTTCATGCCGCCTGCATTTTATCTTCATTATTCTCTCCATCTGGTAGCTTTCTTGCCTCCTCCACAAGGATTGCACCTATTTGGTCTCTTAGTATACACCCCCCAATGAGGGTCTCAAGTTTCCCCTAAATGCTTCGTCGAAATTGACTTTCACCCATCCTTCACCCAAAGGTTGCCAACTTCAAATAAATGGGGGATTTAATATATTATTATTTAGAATAAAATACATCTATTTAAAAGATACTAAGAGCGATCAATTTCAAAGTACATATTTTTTGTTGCATTTGTGATTTAAGTAGAATAAATTATCTCTAAATATCTTCTGTAAGAATTTTCTAAAAATAAATATCTAATAATATTATAATCATAATAAAAATGTATAATATTATAAAATTTCAAGATTGAAAAATTAGAATTACTATGTTCAAAGAATTAAAATTATTATGTTAAAACTATAGATATTATAATGTATTAGAATAATCGTAACGTAATGGGATAAGAGTATTAGGTAGCAATAGGGTGAACAAAAATATAAAATTAGACTAATAAGTAATACTAGGAGAGGTAACACCGAATATTAAAAATGGGGCAAACTCAAGGAACTCAAGGAAATAACTAAGGGAAAGCTGGACTTTTTGTTTTCATCACATTCATTGAACTGTCAGATTATATTTTGATGGCATGCCATTGTCCCAATCACAAATCTGACATTTTTCTAGAATTAATGAAGTCAAATTGTTTTATCACTGATTTAGTTCTGTCGGAAGTGGGCCCTGAACTTGAGGCCTAAATTTGATGGCTGTGTGACTATTTATTCATTTTTCTGTAAAATATAATCAAAATTTTAGGAAATCTGAGAAATTGAATAGACCGTCAAATTTCTAAGGATTATTCTTTATATATTTAATCTATGTATATTATTTAAAATATATTTATTTATTTAATCTATGTATATTATTTAAAATATCTTTATTTAGTTAATCTATGTATATTATTTAAAATATATATTTATTTATTTTATTGAAAGAAGCATAAAAAAATTTAATGAGAGCTGTTGCAAAACAGCAACAATAAAGTTCCTAACAGCAGCAGCAACAAAATGTTGTCAATCAGCAGACAACATGGTCAAAAATTCACAGACCAGCTTAACTACACTTGACAAGTAGTGTCTACAGTGAGGTAGATAATTTGAAGGGCCCCTTCAAATTAATATCTTTGAAAAAAATAAACTACTTGACAAGTAGTGTCGACTGTCAGGTAGATAATTTGAAGGACCCCTTCAAAATTAATAACTTTCACAAAAAATAAACTACTTGACAAGTTGTGTCGACCGTCGACCGTCGACAGGTAGATAAACTACAGTAAAACTCAGAATGTCAGCAGTTGGATTTTCTAATGTTCTGGCATGTACAAGAAGTCTGCTATATGATGTGATGCAATATGCTATGAAGTTGAACCAAAACGAAGTTAGTTTTTTATTGTAATCTGGCGTCGGAAACCGAGGGCTGGTCAGTTCTATACTTGCTCTTTGAAAAAGGCTTACTGTGCATTGAACTTGTAAATTTGTTTCACAACGACAGCCGCCAGGCGTTTGATAAAATCCTAAAGTTAACCCAAGAAAAGCAAAAAATCAATTTGGAGGAAAAGAAAAGTCTCGATTCTACATATTTTGCCTAATACAAAGCCATTGACTCTATTGGAGCAAAACATTGCTAAAACCCTTGTAGAATGGGATGATCTTAAACAGTACATGATGGGAGCTTTTATGGTAGGGCCCCTGGGTTCAATTCCCAGAAGACGCGCTCAAGTGCTGAAAATGGATAATATACTGCGTTGCACCAAATGTGTTTTTCTTGTTGGTCCAGGCATATAAACCCCCTAAGAAATGTTGAAATGTTGAAAATGGGAATATTGCATCACACCAAGTGCGTAAAAGAGTTTCCCTTTGGTCCTGGCATCTAAAACCCAAAAGACATGTTAAAGTGTGGAAAATGGATAATATACTGCTCCTCAGAAGTGCTGAAAAAGGATAATATACTGCATCCCACTAAGCGTGTTAAGAGTTTCCCTTGGTCCTGGAATCTATGCCCAATCAGTCAGTATGCTTCTGGAATTAAATATGTAAGTGTTTTAATCCATCATCTAGGGTCAGTGTTATTTTCACAGGGAAAATCTGTGATAAGCAAAATATACAAGCAAAACGTACTTACCTATCACATACATACAACAATAAGCATGCTAGAGCAAGAAAAGAACTGAAAGAAATGTATCATATGGCTAGTTGGTAGAAACTCATCCTGCATCCGACTGTGTGTGTCAAGAGTTTCTTCCCCTTGGTCCTGGCATCTTAAGCCCAATGGTATCCCCACAAGAAAAATTTATAGATAGTTAAATATACAAGCAGAGAATGTAATTACATATCACATACATATGACAAATAAGCATGCTAGAGCAAGAAAAGAATTGAAAGAAATGCATCTTGTGGAGCTAATTGATAGAAACTCGCTGAAAGAAGTTCTATGTAAAGGACAACACACAAGGCAACTAATATGGTATGTTCAGACAATGAATGTCCATGTCAATGCCTCTCTACCCTTTCTATTTCTGCTTGAGAGATTGACAACATGCCCTAGAGTCCATCGTGGCAGTTAAAAATACAATATTCTCCTAAATCTTACTCCACAGAACTCATCAATCCTGCTTGTTATTTACAGTGACAATAAAGAAGATCAAATAGTTTACCATCTTAAATGCAAAAGGCTATACTGCTTTTCTAATCCTACATAAATTTAAAGCGGGTGCCATAAGGCTGTCCTCTGGAAGAAGAACCTTTTACCCTTTTTTTGTACAGCAACTTTTATTTGACACAGCAGGAGAGGCTGAACTCTAAGAAGAAAAGTCTATCTGTATACTTACACAAAGACAAGCGAAACGCCCACAAACTAATCTAACAGTTCCCAATTTCTTACTTGAATAAAATTTAAATGATACTTAAGCTCTCAAAGGGCACCTGCCTGTTTTTGGCCACTGAAAGGATGGTAATGATAGCAATTAAGAAGTGACACCTCCGTCCATGCTAAATCTTTGATCAAGTTGCTCAATTTCCTTCAAAAGCTTGACAACTTCAAGCATCAATGGACGCTTCCTTGGATCTTCAGATGTGCACAATCCTGCTATGTGCAACACTTGTACCATTTGAGACTTCCAAGACCCATTAGAAATGAAGGGATCCAGGGTCTCTTCTACAAGACCCATCTTGGTCATATGTGACACCCATCCAACAAGATTGCCACCTTCTGCTTCTTTGAAGTCTGTACCTGTAGGTTCTTTACCTGTCAGCAACTCCAACAAAATGACACCATAGCTATATACATCTCCCTTGGCTGTTGCTTTCCAGCTCTGTCCGTACTCTGGAGGAATATAACCAAAGGTTCCTGCAAGATCTGTGCTTACATGAGTCTCATATGCACTAATGAGGCGGGCAAGGCCAAAATCTGCAACCTTGGGCTCAAATGAACTGTCAAGAAGAATATTGCTAGATTTCATATCCCTGTGAATAATGTGGGGGACGAAACCATGATGTAAAAATGCAAGACCTCGGGCAGAACCAATGGCAATTTTGAAGCGCTTTGACCAGTCAAGGACCTCGAGAGCATCTGCTCGATTGCGGAGCCACATATCAAGACTGCCATTCTCCATATACTCATATATCAGAAGCTTGTCCTCCCCAAAAACACAGTAACCAAGTAAAGGTACCAAATTTTTATGCTTAACCTTTCCAATAGTTTCCATCTCTGCAAGAAATTCACGGTTACCCTGTTCAAGCCCATGGTTTAGCTTTTTAATAGCTACAATCCTATCTTCTGGAAGAAAAGCTTTGTAGACAGTGCCAAAACCGCCATCCCCAATAATGTTTGTCTTGTTGAAGTTATTAGTTGCTGAGAGGATATCTTCTGGGCTAAGGCGCAACAGAGGCCGTTCAAACATTGCAACATTGATGCTAAGTGGTTCCTTCATCTTTTTTGAAATTGTATAATCAATGGGTTCAAGTGTAGCTGTTAGCTTGGTTTTCTCTGGATTGTTTGTTGAAGCATCCTGTCTCAGTATCCTCCATCCTACAACTGCTAACATCAAGCAGAGAAATGAAAATGTACTTCCAAGTGTGATACCCCATACAGCACCTTTGCTTAAGGAAGATCCGGGTAAATACATTGTTGAAGGACAGAGAATGTCAGTTGGCTTACCACAGAGGCCAGGATTGGCAACAAATGACAGATAAAACTTGTTGCAGTTTTCAGGAATCTCTCCAATTAATGCATTTTGTGAAAAATTTATGTATTCAAGGCCCAAAATATTACATAAATTGGAAGGAATATTACCTTTGAGATGATTGGCTGACAGGTCCAAGTACATCAGTGAAGTTAGTTCAGCCAACCAAACAGGAATGCTTCCAGTAATGCCATTGTTATGAACATCTAAAACCACTAGTGAAGATAGATTTGCCAGGGTGTATGGAATACAACCTGTGAATTTGTTATTACTTAAATCCAAGACTGACAAAGGACTAACTGGATCAGCAAAAAACGATGGAACAAGGAGTCCTGTCAGATTGTTGCTCCTCAAGCTTAAATGAGTGAGTCTCTTCAGATTTCCAAGAGCTGCAGGAAAGGCTCCAGTAAGTTGATTATTTGTTAAGTTAAGCTTCACAAGACCTGAAATATTTCCCAACTCTATTGGAATACTACCAGTGAACTGGTTATTAGACAAACTGAGGCCCTGGAGGTTTTGAAGTCTTGCAAACTCAGGTAAAATGGGTCCACTAAGAAGATTGAAAGACATATCCAGCAGAGTAAGATTTCCAAGAAGAAAAAGTTGCTGAGGAACATGACCGGTAAGCAGGTTTCCCTGTAAAGATAACTCAACCATTGCAATGCAATCTCCAATCTGCTCAGGAATACTGCCAACCAAAGTGTTCCATGAAAGATCTAACACCCCATAATGCTGTAAATACACAGAGTCTGGCAAAGCTATTTTCTTGAATCCACCACAAATTTCACCTGGAATGGTACCACCAAGCTTATTGTTTGAAAGGACAAGGTTATTCAGCATTCCTAACTGCCCTACCTTCCTAGGAATTGTGCCAGATAAATTGTTATTTCCTAAGTTTAGAGCCACAAGGTTGACACAGTCAAAAAGTTCAGAAGGAATTTCCCCAGTGAACCAGTTGCCATAGAGATTTAAATTTGTAATATTTCTCATCTGTCCAATTTCTTTTGGAATAGAACCTTGCAAATGATTGTTTTCTAGACGCAATCTCTGAAGGCTGCTGGCAGACGAAATATTTGGAGATAATCCACCCACAAGAAAATTATTGCTCAATGTTATAGCAAGAAAAGTCTGTGAATTCCAAAGCTCGTCTGGTAATTCTCCAGACAGATTGTTTTGCGCCACATCCAAGGTGGCCAGAGGCAGACTTGCAAGGTAACCGGGAACTTGCCCAGACAAACTGTTCCCATCCACCAACAAGTCAGTTAGGCTCATGCATTCTCTGAAACTGTAACTGATGTTTCCTGTAAGCTGATTCTGTGCCAGGGAAAGATACGATAAGCTCTTTGCATTACAAAGCTCTGATGGTATTGGACCACTTAGCCTATTAGCATCAATTGACAATGATGTCAAAGATGAGCAGTTGCCTAATTCTCTAGGCAAACGGCCTTCAAACTGGTTTTTGGATAATCTTATAGAATTAACTCTATCCCACTTTCCTAACCAGGAAGGAACATGGCCTGATAAAAGATTCTCTTCAACTATGAAACTCACCATGGACTCCAATTCTTGAAGCTCGTCAGGCAATGGCCCAGAGAGTGCATTAAAGGACAAATCAAGTATCTGTAATTTCTTGCAGTTGCCAATTGCAGCTGGAATGTGTCCACTTAACCCAGAATACGCAGCCATTAGATACAAAAGGTTTTGTAAATGGCCAATGCTGTCTGGCAACTGTCCTTCAAAGTTATTGTCTGAGAGATCAAGGCTTGTCAGTGAATGAATGTCGCCGATTTCTGAAGGCAACTTTCCACTGAATTTACAGCTCCCACAGAAAAATGTTTCCAGGTGAGCAAGCTTGCCAATCTCAGCTGGAATGGCATCGTTGAATGAATTTGATGAAATCCAGAGAGAGACCAAATTGGTCATCCCACTGATTTGTTTTGGCAGTGGTCCAGATAATGCATTGTTACTGAGATCCAGAGTCAGTAAGCTGCTAAGACGGCCTAGTTCAGCTGGAAAGACTCCAGAGAGGAAATTTTGACTGCAATCCATGTGCAACAACTTCGACAGATTTCCAAGCTCACAAGGGATGCTGCCTGAAAAGGTATTAGAACTTATGTCAAGGTATTCCAAGTTTTTAAGATTGCCCATCTCATAGGGAATGCTCCCTGAAAAGAAATTACTGCTTAAACTTAGCTTTGACAGTTTTTTCAAGTGAGTCGTCTGCAGAGGTAACATTCCACTGAAATGGTTGCTATCCAGAACCAAAGCCTTTAAATTTACAAGGTTGACAATCTGTGGAGGCAAGACGCCATGGAGATCATTATCGGACAGGTCAAGAAATTCGAGATTTGAAAGACCCCAGAGCTGTGATGGTATTTTCCCTGTAACGCCAACGCTGCTTAGATTCAGTTGACGTAAAATTGTGAGGTTTCCTAAAAGTGGGGATATAGTTCCCTGCAGATCCATGAACGATAAATCAAGTGAATAAACACTTCCTTGGATGCATTTTATGCCTGTCCATGTACAATAAGAAGAATTTGTTTCAACCCACTCCAACAGAGGGTCTTGATTTCCGAAGCCCTGTTTTAAACTCATCAACGTTTGCAGTTCGGTGCAGTCCATGCCTGGCATTACGTCACGAATAAAAACAGCAAGAAGAATCCATAAAAAAAATAAGCGGCAGGATCTGATGAGTTTTTCCGGCATGGTTGAATTTTTTTTGACACCAACGTAGTCTGATTTGATGTCAGGGTGGAAAAACCTAAGATAAGTTGCTTGCTGCAGTTAAAGAAACTCTGAATGAGGACTCAAATACCAGCGTTGAAAATCATTTAAAGCAGTTAAAAGTTTAAACCCATTAAAGACTGATAAGTTGCTTGCTGCAGTTAAAGAAACTCTGAATGAGGACTCAAATACCAGCGTTGAAAATCATTTAAAGCAGTTAAAAGTTTAAACCCATTAAAGACTGATAAGTTGCTTGCTGCAGTTAAAGAAACTCTGAATGAGGACTCAAATACCAGCGTTGAAAATAATTTAAAGCAGTTAAAAGTTTAAACCCATTAAAGACTGACGTAACAGTTTTTCTCAAAAATACTTCCCAGGGTTACCTTTCATAAACTCTCCATTAATTATACAAACTGGAAGAAATTCGTCACTGCCAGTCCAGCACTAAACCATCACAAATCAGAGCTATATTTGGTATATCTTTAATCCTGATAGAAGACGAAGTCTGGAAAAGTAAGCTGAAGTATGGATAGAAAACAAAACAGGCAATTATTTGCACGAATCTTTAACGGAATTCCTGTTAAAAAAAAACATGCAACAGCAGTTTTGTGGGCGTCAACCTTTATATGATTAACATCGAACAAAATCGCCCAAGAAACATCCCATCGAAAAATCCAAACTACAGTCATTGAAATCAACTGCAATTTTATATAAATAGTAATTGCACGACTAGAATGTGACAAAATATACACTTTTCGGATTCTATTTTGGCCCACATTTAACTACGAGACATGTAACAAATAATTTTCGCAAAAGCGCCTTTACACGCCACAGAGAACGTTCTTGCTAAGAGGGTTTTGCAGTCATCCTAAGGATGATGAATAAAACATCAATAACTCTGCTTGAAAACAATATCTTAATCAATTTTCACCATAAAAGCATTTGCATAATAATTGTATCCACAATTTATCCTAAATACTCCTCATTAATATCAATCGATAACGAATAATCCTTAAAATATAGTAGAAAAAAGAGACATATAGAGAACACAGCACTAACAAGTTCGTTCCGCGCTGTATGGTCATGGAAGAATTTAGAAGGTTCAAGGGTAGATTAAACTGATTAGATATAAGATATTATACAGATAGACTTTGCCGGAGCCGCCATGTTTCGAAAGAAAACGTTATTGAGAAGGAAAATGGTTTGCTGAAACTTAAAATCATGTGTTCACAAGAACAGAATTCACCAATACCGCAGATTAACTAATTACGGTGCATTATCACTCAGAGAGCAGCTATACAATCATTTTACAGCAAAAACTATCGAGAAACCACAAATTATTTATTGAATGAAACGGATAAAGAGCTCTTCACACAAGAAACTAAGCAGGAAACGGTGGAAATGAGCAGAAAATCGAATCCAGTTCAGTAGAATTGAAAAATAGAAATCCAGACATAAGATTAATCAAAGAAATTTTTGTCCGGATTAAACTCAGGCTCTCCGTGCAAGAAATAAGGCAGAATACCTGCATTTGCTCATGTATCTTAATAAAATCTCTAAATGTAAAATCAGACCATTCCGGACAGTAAGTAGTTTTAAAAACACACACACACAGTATTGAAGCATGCGAATTATTAACGAAATTACACGCAGCCGTGCAAGAAATGAAACAGGAAACGTTCATTTGCAGAGTAAATTTTCGAAGAAAAGCTGTTCGTACATACTACAATGAAGTCGTGAACTTTACCACAGACACTATTAAACCCATCCGTGCAGGAATTAATGTAAAAAATAGGTACACATTTAATCAGAAATTCTATGTATTATAAAATTGATCACCTCAAGCACAGTGCCTTATAACAAAAAGACGACCTTCCATTTATACTGCAAATTCTTCACCACCGGAAAGCCAAACAGACATTAGCTGCTTGCATTCATTCGCTTGGGAATTTTAGTACATACCGGCTATATAAAATAGATAGAAAACTGACGGATTTGACATACAAAATATAAGCCTATCCAAAATAAAATCGCAAATTTTCATCTCAGCAACGTCAAATAGACGTCCATACAAGCAGTGGAACAAGAAACGCGCATGTATGTTGGAATTATAGTTCATCTCAGCAACGACAAATAGACGTCCATACAAGCAGTGGAACAAGAAATTAACGCGCATGTATGTTGGAATTTTAGCAACATATTAAAACAATCATTTGAAACAAAAAATATTTAAAGCTTACAAAAAAATACAGGCGTACATGTGAAGTGCAATTTCTTCAGACAAACTATTTTTCATACATAAAACTGATCAGAAGACGATCTTTTACCCAGACATTTTTCTTTCAATATTAAAAAAGTATAAATTGAAAAAGAATAAAAAACAAGCCTCTGGAAATCTCTCATTCATTCAAAAATTTAAGCAAAACTATCATTGAAAATCTATATAAAGATAAACAACAAAAGTTTCAAAATACCTTTGCAAATCCTTTTCCTGCATTGCTTATTCTTCATCTGAGAGAAGCCGAAGACTCGTCCATACGATAAACTAAACAAGAAAAGCACATGTCAGTGGAAATTATTGCTGAAGGGGAAAACTTCATTAGAGCATTGAAACCTAAAATATCCATCCACACAGCTCTTAGAATAAATTAACTATTCATTCTGTCGGCACTGGCCGTTACAGGGCCTACAACTGTGCAAGCCATCTTCTTATCTGATCAAGCCACTTTCATTCAATAAATGCTTGACTCCGTAGCTATAAAATTTATTGTCTTCTTTGTCTCTTTCTGTGTTTATTTTTTTCAACAATAAATTCTTCATCTTAAAAATCTTCCATGCAAAATACGAAGCATTTAACAGTCCTCTGTCAAAAAACTTGAAAAGCAAAATGCAAAAGCATACCTTCAACTAAAATTGAGCTCTGCAAATCCATCCTCATCTCCAAAGAGCCGTTTAAACAAACAACAAACGCGTGCTTTAACAACGCTCAAAGCATGGTGCATCTCATCTCACCATTTTTATGAACAGTACCTTCACTGATTCACTTTCAGAACAATACAAAACGCATGACTTTACCCCTCTTTTCACCATGGCGGTAAAAACAAAACAACCCCCCATCAAACAGTTTTACCGAGGAGCAGTAGCCTACTTCCTTTTCCACCCCCTCACGCGCCATCATTGATCTACCAGGTTTTTTATATTAAGTTAAATCGGCGGCGAATATTCAAAAACATTTTATTAATTTATGGAAACCTCTGCTGACACGTCAGAGCCTTGTCACGTCTTCAGTCGGGAACAACATTATTTTATTGCAACCTGCCCGAAGCTGAGTTGTCAGGTCGCTGTCCTTAACTCCCACGTGATGTACTCTGGGTAGGTCCCACTTTGTACTTGACGATCTCTCTGTCATATCACTGTCGCTATCACCGAGAGCTTTTCCCGACGATCGCGCCGGTGAATCAGAAGCTCCTAGCGACTATTCAATAAATGAAACAAGTAATGATTGCTGGATAAAAAGAGCAAAAATTCCCTAAAGAGGCTCAAATAATTGCAGTAAAAGCTAAGGTTTTTGGCCTTTTTAATTTTTCTAGCGGTGAGTAACGGACAATTAAAATCATGTCTCGAAGACACATTGAGAAATCGTGGCGGGAATAGGAATATTCGGCAGATTGATTGGGATCGAACGGTAAACGTGGGTCGAGCGGTCACTTTCGAAAGTTGTTCTGTCGGCGCAATATTCGAGTAAAGTACTGCACATTTGATTGCGAGATCAGGTGGTCCCGCACCCGTGACCCCAGACTCTCTCTTTATTCGTTAGTTGACACGAAAATGTCATTGTTTGGCAAGTAACGGGAAACGGAAAACGGCGATGGTAGACCGTAAGGAAGCACGAGCGGTAATTGGCTTGGGATAATTACGGGATAGGCTTTTAACATATTGATTACAAAAGATATTTGATAGGATTTTCTTTATCAAATTTAAATAGAAAAATAGGATATTTGATAATTAAGTATGATTTTATAATTATCATAGCATTTGTCGGTTTCATATGTAATATTAATAATTATGATAGTATTTGTTGGTTTCATATGTAAAATTTCTAATCATATAATATTAGTGGAGAAGACCCATTATCCTTCAAGGTTAATTTTTGCACAAACATAGAATCTAAATCATGCATCGAATCGGAAAAAAAATCATGCATCGAATCGGAAAAAAAAATTATGGGTTTTTTTCGCCCAAGAGTTAAGACATAATTTTTTTTCGCCCAAGAGTTAAGAGCTTATAACTAAGCTTTTGGCTTTTGGGCAATTCGATAGAATGCGGGAGCATTGGATATGCGTGCAGAGGTCAAACAAACACCTTTTAGAGGTGTCGTCCGATTGCCGCCACCTAATGTCCCAGTATCCGCCCACTCTAATTTCCATCAATTATAATTGTTTATGCCTTAAATCCACTCTAAAACATGCACTTTAACACTTAATGAGCAACTATTAGTGTTTTTGTAATTATTTATTCAATCAAATAAAAAAATTTAATGGATCAAAGTGAAAAAAAAATTGGGGGGTTAAGTGAGCATGGAGGTGGCGGTTATTCAATGGGGGGCGGTAACTGGGTCTTCTCCCCTAGTAATTGTGATATTAAATTATTATTATTTTATTGGAAAAAATGTATTATATTAATAATAGAATTAATAATTATGATAGTATTTGTTGGTTTTGTATGTAAAATTTTTAATCGTATAATATTAGTAATTATGACATTAAAATTGTTTTGTTTTTAATTGGACAAAATGTTATATTAATAATAGAAAAATAATTTACAAGAGTAGTAATTGTGACATTAAAATGTTTTTTTTTTTAATTGGAAATAAAATGTATTATATTAATAATAGAAAAAAGAATTTATATGAGTACAAATGTGACAATAAAAAAATTGTTACTTTGATCATGAGTATTCATAATTGAACAAAATGTATTTTTTTATCAAAAAAGCAACAAATCATGTAACATCGCACCAATGTACCAAACATGACTTAGTGCACAATTATTATAACTTAGTTCACAATTATCGGTCTACCATTTTTAGAGCCTTTTTTGACACCTCAACAAAACGTATGCTAATTTGCCAAGTAGTCAATTGTAACAAAAAATGAAAGTGCTTTAAAATTGCAACATAAGATATAAACGTGTTTATAAATACATCTTAGGAATGTCATTGAAAATATTCATTTAAAAATAAGAAATTAAATTAATAAAGGCGTTATACTTTTTAAGAAATAAATTTAATTTTAATTTAAAATATATATAAAAACTGAGTAACAATAAAATAGATTATTTAAGGGCTTCAAAAAATTGTAATTAATTTTCTTGATATATCTTTACAAAGTCTTAGTTAAGTTTTTCTTCTTTTTTTGAGAGTCTCACTTTCTCTACAAAAGTTCCTTCTAAAATCTAAACCTACCCCCACCCTTTTGTCTCCTTTTTCATTATCAACTAACTAATTTAAATAGTGGTTTTCCAAGATTTTGGGTATTGTCCTTCAAATTTGGTTTCATGATTTACATTCTTAAATCTTTACAAAGTCTTAGTTAAGTTTTTCTTCTTTTTCTAAGAGTCTCGCTTTCTCTACAAAAGTTCTCTCCTAAATCTAAAGTCACCCCCACCCTCTTGTCCCCTTTCTTGTTATTAAATAACTAATTTAAATATTGGTTTTCTAACATTTTGGGTATTATCCTTCAATTTTGAGTTCATGATCTACATTCTTATATCTTTACAAAGTCTTAGTTAAGTTTTTCTTCTTTTTCTAAGAGTCTTGCATATTGTACAAAAGTTCTCTCCTAAAATCTAAAGTCACCCCCACCCTCTTGTCCACTTTCTCATTATCAAAAGATTAATTTAAATATTGGTTTTCTAATATTTTGGGTATTGTCTTTCAATTTTGGGTTCATCATTTACATTATTATCTTTTTGTTTCCATTTGATGACACTTTGTTTCTATTTGATGACTCTTTGTTTAAATATGATGACTCTCGATGTTCCTATTTGATCACTCTTAACTTCCAAATGGTGACTCTTTACATTTCATTAAATGACTCAAGTACATAGAATTCTCTAAATTTGATTATTTATAATGTGTTAAGACATTGTTTTATAAGTAATTATTCAACATGTTTGTTTTGCAATCTTCATTTAAGAGCAAACCCCTTACTCAAATATGATGAATGTATTTACTTTAGCTAGACTATATCATGTGGTGACATAAGTTTTCTTAAATAGTGGCGAAATGTGGGGATAAAATTTGCACTCTTTCTTTAAACTTCCATGTTATGTAGTGTGTCTCACTTGGTGACCATACCCCTAATGTGTTTTATGACCTACTTACCCCTAATGTGTTTTATGACCTACTTAGCTAGTTTCCTAAGCCTATTACCTTCATAGGTTGACAAAGAAAACCTTTAAACTTATTTTTAGTCCATTTATTATGATATTTAAGGTTATTTATACCTGGACACTTATGCAATTTTGGAGACATCACCATTTTTGTTGAGGTGTTTTTTTTTTTTTTAAATTACAAGCATCTTAACTTCATTCTTATTTTTATAACAAACAAAACTCTAATTGTCAAATTGTTCTTTTTTTATATTTTTCTCAACAAAATGTCTTATGTACATATTATGGAATAATTAAATTATTATTAAACAATAGACAAAACTTTATAATTCTAGCTACTCTCAAGAACAATTCTTTTTAAAAATATAAATTTATGTTTTCTTGAAACATTGTCATGAATACTCCCAAAAGGATTTCTTAAAGCTTGAATCAAATTTCTTCTATAGTACATGCCATCTTTCTACAAAAATATTTTATTTGATTTGGTCAAGATTGATTGTTTTTACATTTCGTTATCTCTATATTATTTGCATATTATATATCATTTTATTTATGTATTGATCCTCTTCTTCCTCTCAAAAGGCAACAATATTTCTTTCTTGTTCTATAATAAACTTATGTGTAACTTTCATTTTCTTTGGAAATGGTATTTGAGAGCTACTCTATTATTATTTCTTCCTTATTTAGATGAAGCAATTCAACATCTCTTGCATTCAATTTAGCACATTTTCAAGATTCTTAATGATGGATCATGAAGTGTGATCCAAAATATTGATTCAAAAAACTCTTGCATAATTTTTGCTAGAAACATTTAAATTTGTCTATTTAGATTGTGTTACCATGGTCCTTGTCACTTTCCCAAAGCCGCGTCTACCCATAAAAGGTTTGCCCAAGTTAAAGTTGTCGCCCCTTTGTATGGTTTTTGAAACTGCAACATGCGTCGCTATGGTTATCTCAACCTCATGTTTTCCTAGCTTTCTAAAGTTAAACCTAAATATTGTCTTTAAATCAGTATTTTGTGAAGTTCCAAGAAAGGCATGTCAGATTCCTAAGCAATTTGCACAACATTTGCACGCATCGATCAAAAGTAGAAAAAGATAAGATCAATGCTACTTCGAAACTTTTGTAAGGTTTTGAAACCTTTGTCGATTCCCGATAGGGTATTGAAAACCTATTCTATCCCCAATAGCAAGGTTTCTCTTTTAAAAGAATAAGTGTTTTATTATTATCAAAGGCCCTTCTTTTAGAAAAGCCGCAAAAGATTTTCGATCATGCCTTAAGAGAAGATTGTGAAGCGGACAATGAGAAGGTTTTCAGAACTATGTTGGACTCTTACAGGGTTTGAAAAACCCCACTAAGACCTAACACTGGTTCATCTGTATTGCTTTTAAAATTGCCATATCGTGTTTGAAGTTTCATTTAACAAATAAGTGAAATTTATTACAAGAGGAAAATTTAATAGAACCAGAAGCTATTGAAATTTCTTACAATTGCATAAGTGAAAATATTGCATCACAACAAAAGTAAAACACATGAAATAGAAATCTAGAGAATGACAAGCTCATCACATTGCATGGAATAGATTAAACGCAAAAACTTATATATATTTATATTGTATTCGTCCAAAAAGGGG
This sequence comes from Sequoiadendron giganteum, assembly GCA_007115665.2. NCBI lineage: Eukaryota > Viridiplantae > Streptophyta > Pinopsida > Cupressales > Cupressaceae > Sequoiadendron > Sequoiadendron giganteum. Next base: position 34,419,556 of record CM021104.1, read on the forward strand.
ATATTTTTAGTACATTTTTTTCAAGCACAGAGAGTAAACATCAAGATGCAGATGCCCTTCGCCATCTCTTGAATCCTCTCTATCTATGTTGGGGAAAATAGGTTTTCTTTGAATTCAACAAAGTGGGTAAAAGTCTCCATCATGTTTCTCTCTAGTCCAATGCAAAGGAGAGAAACAACCTACTTGGCTTGCTTGTTTCAAAGAGTGATAGAAATACAAATAGCATCCCCCACTAATTTGTCACATAGGCGATCATTGAGGCACCCCAAGGTAGCTTCTAGGTTGGCAAAGTAAGTTGGCCTCACTAAACTCTTTGTAGCTCTGGCACCCCATTCCAACTTCCCAAAAGTCTTGATAATGTTATACATGAAGCGCACTAGAAGTGCGGCATTGTGGACATGGACCTAAGTAAGGAATTTCTCTCCAATGATCTTCCTTATGACTCCTTCCTCCACATTTCTCCTAATAAGGAACACTTCTTTGAGCTGACCCACCACCAATCTCTGCATCAAACTGCATTCTACACCCTCAATCACCAAAAAGTCACTTTTGGAAGTCTCATCACTAGAAGTGCTCAACATTGTGAAAGTAAATTTGAGATGTGAAGAATGAAGATATCTCCTTTGAATTTATAGAGAAAGGGAATTTTTGCTATGTTCTCCAAATAAGTTACTACGAGTTTTCTCAATTGCAACTAATGTACGAGGATGTCGCCAAATTTCTTCAAATTAAATGAATGCAATAGATGATGTGATTGATTATTGTGTTTCCAGTTGAATAAATTTTAGTATAGGGGTGAAACTTATTAATTAAACTTTCCCACACACATATGACCGCAAAGGATATGCAATTAAATGCAAAGTTGGAAAGTTGCAGGTTTTTTTCACGTACAGAGGGTCAAGAGGCTTGCATACTGTGGATATTTAATATACCCCCATTCTCCCTTCAAGTTGTTTTTGATGTCTTTCCCGACTTTCAACCACTCTTAATGTTTTTTTATGAAGCCTCCCTGCCAGTCTTTCGGCGCTCTCGACTCACTGTCGTCAAGTGTCACCAAAGCACTTATCAAAGGAGAGTTTCCATTCCCTTCTCTTCTAAGCCTCATTCTCCCCCCACATGTCAAGAGATCGGGTGAGTATGGCATACTTCATATAACTCCCCTTTAGGCCCTGACTGCCAACCACATAGCTTTTGCTCGTCCAGTGTTTTGGCGGGCCCCTCAAGCAGTGCCAATAACAGGGACACTTCCACATGTCTTCTCATCGCAAGCTCTCATCAAAGGATGGGGAGGACAAACTATGGGTTATGAAATTCTGCCATGTGTTCCTTCAACACAACTACATAAAGGAGAAGAGTGATGTGAATGTTGGGCTGTCATGTTGTGTCACGTGTTCCAACCACTTTCGCTAAGGGATGACACTTGTTTAAGGGTAAGTGCAAGAAGTTGGGTCCACGAAGAGGGGAAGTTTCGGACGAAAAAAAAATTCTCGTACAAAACGCATACGCGTTATGCATCGCATACGCGATCCTAAATCAATAACGCGTACGCGTTCCAAAATGCATACGCGTTTCTAAAGACTATTTATTTTTTTAAATAAGCGACTGTGAAAGTCATTTTCACAGCCGAGTTAGGAGCGCCAGGACAAGAGACAGCAAATCGCGTACGCGTTTTGGACGGCTAGAATCTACAAAATTTTCACTCTCACCTCCTCCAGTCGACACACCTGACCTTAGCGACCTCTAGGTTGGTTGAATTCTACAATATTTTTGCATTATAATTGCTATTTAGTTATTTTTGTTTAGTTTGTTTTAATTTAATATTTAATAGTTTTTAAATTGCATTTAATTAACCGAAAACATCAACGAAACAAACAACATAAAATTTTAAATCGAAAACCTAAATTTGACACATTTAGTTTTGAAATTTAAAACCTTAAACTATAGGTTCTAAAAAACTAATTTACTCAGACCGTTAATCTTTGAACCTAAACCCTAGAAAACGTAAACTAAAACCCTAGAAAACATAACATAAATTAAAACCCTAGAAAACATAAACTAAAACCTTAGAAAATGTAAACTAAAACCCTAGAAAACATAAACTAAAACCTTAGAAAACGTAAACTAAAACCCTTAGAAAACATAAACTAAAACCTTAGAAAACGTAAACTAAAACCCTAGAAAACATAAACTAAAACCCTAGAAAAAACGTAAACTAAAACCCTAGAAAAAAACTAAAACCCTAGAAAACTAAAACCCTAGAAAACATAAACTAAAACCTTAGAAAACGTAAACTAAAACCCTAGAAAACATAAACTAAAACCTTAGAAAACGTAAACTAAAACCCTAGAAAACATAAACTAAAACCTTAGAAAACGTAAACTAAAACCCTAGAAAACGTAAACTAAAACCCTAGAAAACGTAAACTAAAACCCTAGAAAACGTAAACTAAAACCCTAGAAAACGTAACATAAACTAAAACCCTATTTGTAGGTTAAAATTAGGTTAAATCTAGGGTACAATTAGGGTTTGGCTTAAACTTTAATATATATTGTATAGTTAGATTTCAAAATTACAATTAGGGTTATGATTAGGTTTACTTGTTTAATATTAAAGAATTCAATTACCTGCTTCTAGGGTTAAAATTCATTCTAGGGTTAGGGTTCTAAGATAAATATTCGGGTAAGGGTTGAGGTTAGGGTTTGTATTCAACTAGGTTTAGAGTTAGGGTTATATTTTTATTAGGGTTAGGTTTAGGATTATGAAATTATGAATTAAAATTTAAGATGCAGGTTAGGGTTGGAGTTAGAATTAGCCCCGTCAATTGGTGTAGAGTTCTAGGGTTGGGGTAAAAATTAAATTAAGAGTCTAGGGTTAAATGGTTGTAATTTTGGTGAGAGTTAAACATTCAATCAATATTTAATTAGGTTTATGATTAAAAAGTTTATATGCATTTAGGGTTAGTGTTCAACTAAGGTTATGATACCCGATTTAATTACAATTAGGGTTAGAGTTCAAGTTAGAATACATTAGGGTTCAAGTTATAATTAGGGTCTATGGTTCAAGTTATAATTAGCCCGTCTATGGTTCAAGTTAGAATTAGTGTGATAAAAATTCTAATATAAGGCAACATATCCTTAGATGAAATCGTATTTTAAAAAATTCTTCATCTATATATCAATTAAATTTTTTATCTTAAACTTGAAAAATAAATCTATTAGCAATGTCTTTTTGAATTGAATCCCCGTACTTAGGTACCTTAGGTTTTTTATGGTTTCATAAGGATTTAAAAATCATGAATACTAGTGGAACTTTTTAAAACACATAGGGTTTTAGTCTTATTTCTTCAATTTTTGTTTCTCACAATCTTAGTTTTGAAAGAGTTTATTTACAAACTTATATAACAATGGGGTCTTTAGGTGTGATCAACAAAGTTTATTTTTAGTAGAGATAATTGTGAGGTATCACAAGACAATGCATTTCCCTCAATTTGTTATAACAACCATAGACTTTTAGTCATAACATATTGAATTTTCATTTCCTTCACTCTTGATTCAACATAATCTAGGTCGATTGTTACCATTTTGTCAAAGGGGACCGTCCTAGAACATCAACTTATAGATTTTCCTTCATTATTATTACTCAAAATTTTAAAAAATCAAGAAATTAAAATGTATAACTCTAAATTCTATAATTGATGAAGGATTGGTTTGCAAACTTTCTTAGATTTGACCCTACTGAATTGGTAGTTTGGATTCCTTATTTTTTTGCATAATTATTACTTTTAATCACTATAATTTTAATTTATTTGCATCCTTTAAGTTTCATGTAGTATACTATTGTTTAATAATTTATTATTAAAATAATATTCAATTCTCATACCTTTTATGTCTCTCATATGAACAATATTTTGTGTTCTATGGTAACTCCTATTATCATTTCCCCTTTTCAAATGTACCATGATTCCTATGTTTCTATTATTATATGTTTAAATGTATCCTTATAACCAATTTTTTTAATTTCTATCTATCTTAATGGACCTTATTACATTATTCTAATATACATAGACACTAAACCCTACATTCTAAAATATGAACACAAACCCTTACCCAAAACTCAAATTGTAAACCACAAATTTGAAATTTTCAAAACTTGTACAAACTTAAATTATAAACTTTAATGTGTACATGCTATGGATTTTTAATGAACATTATTGATTTTTTAATGATAAATCGAATGGTCTTCGAATGAATTGCATTTTGGATTTGTGCACGTTCAATGTGATTTTTAAATAGTTCTTTCAAATTGTCTACATTATTTAATTAGTTTGTTGATATATATTTTCTAATTGTTTAACATGTGCAGTTGCCATTTGGTTGTACATTCACATGGATCCACTATTTAGCATTGAGGATTTTATGCCTGAACCACATATTCCTATAGATCCCATAGATCCTAACCCACCACCACCAGAAAACCCCATTCCTCCTAACCCACCACCACCAAAAAACCCCATTCCTCCAAACCCTCCACCTCCTAACCCCCCACCCCCTATAGTAGACAAGGATCAGTTGAGAGAGAGCATTAGGGAAAATCTTACAGTCATTCAAGAAAATATAGATCTAATTAAAAATGAGCCTAGAATTCCCCCCCATCTCTCACGGTTTGCATCTATGATGCAAATTATTGTCGATTCTGTTCGATCTATTGATGCGGACCTAGATAGGTTCCATCAATGGAGAGACGAGAGGAGACAATTCTATGCAGATGGATTGTCTTATAAAGAAATTAATGACCTTAAAATTACTAAAGAAGCCATGTGCCAATATTTTTTTAACCCTCAAACTAGCCAACCAATTCCACCCACCAAAAAACGAATTTCAATTTTATGGTGTAGGCACCCCTTGATAGCTGCACATTTTTGGGATAGATGGTGGATGGTGTTTGATACTCCACCACATGGCAATTCTGAGGTGCCCCTATACTTTTTGAGAAAGTTATGGGCAGAGTTTGAGTTGGGTTTAAAACCCAACTATTTTGATATGAGGTCATTTCAGGGAGCTGGGCGTGGCATGCCCCAACATAGATTGGGAGCACGTGTTGATCCTCAACGACGTGCTCCAATTGCTCCTATTGTTCCTCCTGCTTCTCCTGGTGTTCCTGCTGCATTTCAGCAGCAAACCATGCTATCGACATTAGGAGCATTGAGTTCACTTTCAGGACATCTCACTCATCAGACTTCACACGCGGCGGCTGAAGTGGTCAATAGAGAGCATGGAGGCTCCAGCAATAGGAATACTCAGGCATCCACTTCAGGTGACCCACCTGCGTCTGAGACAGATTCATTTATGGATTTACTATATTTTGAGCATCATCTTACACAGGTATGTTCATCTTTTGAACTTAATATATATTTTTTTGGAATGTACAAAATTCATGTTTAAATAATAACATCAAATTATATATATAATACAATATTAATTCAATAAGTGTTTGGTGTAGACGCATGATCAGACAATGCCTGAAACTCAAAATGATCATGTCTATATGTCGAGTGTTGTAGATATGGGCTCACCTTTTGGTCAGGTACTTAAACCAATATATATTAAATTTAGTTTGTGTGGATATATATATATATATATATATATATATCTAATTTATTTTGAATGTTTACACATGATGTGTGATTGATATATATTATATCTAGATGCAGGGAGGTCAGATGAGCATGCCTAGTGCTGACCAAGCACAAGTTGTGGTGAGCGCTCCTGAGTCATCATCAGCTCAGGTGCATTCTTTCAAAAAGTTTGTTAAGTTTGAATTAAATACACATCATAGATCTAATTTAATTTTTACATTTACATACACATGCGTGAATGATCTATACAAATTTGTTGTACATATATATGCAGGCATTTCATGAGACACCCATTGCAGGTGCACCTGAGACATCGTCAGCATTTATGCATGGGCAATCTCAGGTGCGTGATCTTGAGGTCATATCATTCAAGGTTGTAAACTTTACTAAATATCCTAAACAATTTTTACGGATCTTTTATATATATATATATATATATATATATTCGAGGTTTTAACATATTGATTGCTTTATATGAATATGCAGGATATAGTAGATCAGGCATTTGAATCTTCTCAAGTGACAGTTATGCTACCCGTTGAACAAAATGTTCCAGTAGATCCACATGATCATATGGTAAATTATTCATGTCTTAAAAATCATTTTTATTGTATTTACTAGATATTTAATTAATTTATTATTTTTTTATCCAAAAGTTTATATTTTGTCAGGTTTAAATATGTTTAATTATATCAAAATTTATAAATAAATTTAAATCTAATTTCAAGTTACTTGTACTCTTTTATAGCATGATGTAGGTACATCTAATCGACCTAGAACAAAGAGGAGACTTGATTTGACTGATCAGCCTAATAGTTAAATGGTTTTAAATTTTAAATAGACCAGACATCTCTAGTTTTATTTAAACTTTTATGTGTTGGACTTGACATATACATATTTTTGTTTATTTATATCAGATGACTTTAATGTGATGATTATATATATGCAGTCAATTATGATCATGTTATGTTCATTTTGATGATTATATGCACTCATATGTATATGTAGATCTAGATATTTTATCTAATTTTCAAGTAATACATGCACTAGATATAAATTCTTATCTCTACAATCAAATTTCATAAATATATAATTTATCACATGGTTAAAGGTGATAAATTTAAATATTCCTTAAATAGTTTAGATTATATTCATAATAAATTAAGAGCTCGCGTAATTTTAACTATTTACCAATTCTAGAAAATATTTGAACAATTATATGAAATGTATAATCTATAAAATTGGAATGAGATTTTTAAAATGCTACTAATAAGTTAATTGAAAATCATACAACTATACAACATGATGAAACATATATGTGTGCACATGTATATCCAATTATTTAGCTTATCAATTTTTACGTGAAGACCAAAAATTGATATTTACATAGTCTCTTGATAAAATAATTTTTCAGTGACAATCGCATGGTAGACCGACTTGATGAGAACCTGCAAAAATAATTAATGTAAACTGTAAGTAGTTCTATAATTTTTTTGATTCATTTAAGTAAATATATAGTAAAAGTTACAAAATTGGATCTTATAAATTTCATAAAAATTCAAATGATGTTTTCCATAGGATGGATGAATGGGATGCATGTCATGAACCCTAAGGTATGGCTTAATGGGTCCTATGAGAATGGCTTAAGGGGAATTATGCGAGTGACTTAAGGGATGCAAGATTGTGGAATAAGGGTACATGTAAGAGGATATGACTTAAGGGTCCTAAACCCTTAACCCTTAACCCTAAACCCTAAACCCTTAACTATGTAAGAGGATATGACTTAAGGGTCCTAAACCCTAAACCCTAAATGCTAAACCATTAATCCATATAAATTTGTTATTCTAAGCATCACATGAACCCTAGAAACCCTAAACGCTAAACCACATGACCTAAATCCTAGGAGATCAACTCTAAACCATTAATCCATGTAAATTTGTTATTCTAAGCATCACATGAACCCTAGAAACCCTAAACCCTAAACCACGTGACCTAAATCCTAGGAGATCAACCCTAAACCATTAATCCATATAAATTTGTTATTCTAAGCATCACATGAACCCTAGAAACCCTAAACCCTAAACCACATGACCTAAATCCTAGGAGATCAACCCTAAACCATTAATCCATATAAATTTGTTATTCTAAGCATCTCATGAACCCTAGAAACCCTAAACTCTAAACCATGTGACCTAAGAGGATGGCTTAAGGGGATGTCTTAAGGGGTGTTGAGAGAGTGACTTAAGGGGATGCAAGAGGATGGATTAAGGATAGATATACAAGGATATGGATTAAGGGGTCCTAATAGAATGAATTAAGGGGAATTAATAGAGAGACTTAAAGGGGATGCAAGCGGATGGATTAATGGCACATACGAGGATGGCTTAAGGGGATATGAAATAAATTATAAACTTTTTATAAAATGACAATGAGTTAAATTTAGTTTTATATTTATACTCTCAACTAAATGTATCTACAACTATATATAGTTACCTGTCTGTAGATTCGAATTCCATTGTAATAAGAGTGCATCTCCTCTCTTTTTTGTATCAAGGGAGACCTGAAACAAAAAATGATATAAAACTTTAATAAGGAAATGAATTTAAAGACAAATATATATATCAATTAAATATATACATACAACTAGATATACTTACCAATATTTATTTACTCTGTTGTACCATCCACATCCTCTCTTTTTTGTAATGCATCTATGATTGTCTCATGATCATCCATTGAAAGTGTCCATAAAACTTTATTAGCAGGCCTCCCGTGATATCTAACTAGTTTTATATTGGTTTCCAAAATCAAATGTGAATAATGTATAATCTTCTTGTGTCTTTCATAATCTTCAAATGCAGGCAAGCCATTCTTTCTTATCAAATATTTTCGAAGCCAGGTGCCAACAACAACGACTGAACCAGTTGGATACTCAAAGTTATCATCATCCACTCTAGGATGTACCAACTTATATTTTCTCTCAACACATCTAGCCAACCAGTACTCTGTCTCCTCTTCATTCCCCTCGGGTGCAACAACAGCATACACATGTCCTACAAAAATAGATAAAAAATTCAATAAAGAGCACGACTTATATTTAATTCATGTATATAAACATGCATACATATAAAATTCATCTCAATAAATAATGTACCTTCTTGTACAAGATCAGAAACACGGTCATAATCATTTGATGCGAATGCTTGATTATCTTCAATTATTGTTCCATGTTGAACATGTGTCGATGTAGGTGTTAAGGCTCTTTGTTGCCATTGTTCAACCCATTCCATATTTTCACAAGCCTCCCAATCACCTGCAATACAAAATTGACAAAATCATGCCAACTCCCTTGTCCATATTGTCCATGTGTTTGCATTCGAACTCTTAAATGAATGCCATTTTGCAGATCCATTAATTGTTTCACAATCTTGTCGAGAACAAATATCATTTTCTTCAACTAACCAAAAGAAGCGGTGAATTATTGAGCTCTCACTTACTCTTGTAGATAATTTGGTATTGCACCAATCTACAATTGCATGTGCATCTCTAAATTTTGCAGCATCCTCAAATTTTAGTTGCTCTCTAGCAAGAGCTCTTTTCACACATGCACCTGCTCCATCGTGTTCTCCCTTACCATGACCGGCTTCAAAAAAACTCCATATGTGCTGGATATTATTTTCCTTATGAACTCTACATAACCAATAAAACATCCTAGCATTTTTGAATTGACCCGTGCAATTATCTGACCATATGAGATGTTCTAGCAATTGAATTCCTCTTTCTTTTAAATTTTTGTAAAATATATCAAAACAATATTGAACAAACTCAGATGAATGTAATCGATTATCACTTACATAAAAATGGTACTCTCTCAAAAAATTTCTATTATCTTCTCTACTATCATCTGCATGTCTATAAACAATATGAACAAAAATAGATACTTGCACTGAATTATAATACTGTGATTGAATTTCTTCTTGTGGAGCAAGAGTATAATTTTCAGCAAAATCAACAACCGACAATATAGTTCCAATTGGGAATGTGTTTTTACATAAACGAAATTGATTATCAAGCCAATGAGCATACTGAGAGTGTTGAACATATTTAGGTACAATCTTATCTTTAAATTCTTTAATAAATGCATGCACAGTATTTTTTTCCATAATTAGCTCACAACGTTTTCCAGTTTTTCCATCTTTTAAAGAATACTCAACATTTTTGAATCTTTTTACATCTACTAATTGTTGTCCAAATTCATTTAAACTACTTTCATGCATACATTCACCTAATAATGAAAAGTTAGCACATCTATCACATTCTCTAGAAATACATGATTTTAAATAAAATAAGTTTCCGTTAGAGGGTTCGCAAAACAAACCTGATATAAAATCTTTGATTCTTTCAGGTGGCATATTAATACCACAAATGTCCTGCATAATTTGGTTAACATGCAAAGTGCATCGTATATATCGAAAACTATCATAATAATAACGAAATTGTACATGAGTCTTACAACAACAAGAAATTCGTTGCTTATTAATTCTAACATACCAAGGTTTACACTTTTCGAATGATCTTTGACTTATTTTAATATTCAATGGTAAGATTGAAGCATCTAAATTTTTTTTATATAATTCAGTTTGAGTCATATCTAAGAGATGCTTTGGATGAGGTACACGAATTTTGGAACCCACCCTTAATTTTAAGACATCTCTAATGTTAGGTGATACTCTTGTATTATCATGCCAAAATTTATTGATTAAAGATTTAATTTCATTAGTTAATTTCATGTCTGATCTTGGGAGTCTACCACTAAAACTCCAACATTGATTAATTGGATCATTTTCAATATTTTCTCTTCTTTTAGCAGCTCTAATCAAAGTTTTGGGATTTACTTTTATACATTTACTAATCCTACTTAACATTCTTTTATTTGAAGTTGCTTTATCAACTAAAGCAGTTGTTATTGCACGACGAGCCGCATTTTTATCTTTGGATCGACTTTTCTTACCTATAAAATCAATAGCATTAGCAACACTAGAAATGACTTGTTCTACTGAATCATCTTTCTTTTTTGGTTTTACAAAAATACCTAATTTTTTCATCACTTTTCTCATTTTCCACATTCTCATCAATTGCACCATGAGTTGACATTGGAATCCTAATTTCTTTCTATAAAAAAACATTTTATATATTTTATTTCCATAAGTTCTAATTTGTCTCCAAGAAACTTTACCACGAAGGTTATCTAACACATCTTTTTCAATTGTAAAAAAAACATTTTCATCTTCATCCATACAAGGGGTTTCATTTTCATTCACACAAGGGGTTTCATTTTCATTCACACAAGGGGTTCCATTTTCATTTTCAAAAGTAAAAAAGATTTCATTCTCATTTTCATCAATATGAGGGATTTGATTAGCATTTGTATTCTCATAAGATATATTTTCATAATTTTTTTGTTTTTGCATTCTTTCAACCCTATAATTATTGATATCATCAATGGTGTATCCAGCTTCATCCCTACAAGCAAAATCAATATTATCAAGACTTGGGTTTGAAATAATACCTGGAGAGATTGTTTGAATAGGTGCATTTTCGATATCATTGGGAGGTGGATTTGAAGACATACCCGAAGCTGTTTGCATATGTACCGTTTCCATATCATTCAAAGTTGTAGTTGAAGACATAGTTGAGTTTCTCTCCATAATTGTATTTTCTTCTATATTCACCATCTCCACATTTGCATCATCTACATTCATTTCATCATTCATGACTTTCTCTTCAACATTCATTGAAGTAGATGCTTCCAAATTTTTCATTTGACGAATTCTTTCTCTTCTATCTTTTTGTCTTTTTGCCTCCATATCTTTATTTGCTTGAATTTCTTCGGGTGTCATTGACATTCTACACTTTTTTCTTTGTCTTTGTTTTGATCCCATGGTTACAAAACCCTTTTTGATGAAAAAACAAATGATTTACTTGTAACCAATTTTCAAATTTTTATCTCCTTCAAATATTCAAATAACACTTTGTACTATGAAGATCCTTTCTTCTTTGAACTTTGAAGTACACAAAAATATCATGAATACATCCAAAAACTTTTTTTTGAATCTTCTTGTAAATTATTCTTGTACTTGATTCCACTTCAGAAAATTCAACCTGCACTTGACTTTTCAACCAATTTGCAATAGAATATGCCCTGCACAAGACAAATTTGTAATAAAAAATGCAGAAAATCGAACTTGCGGGCCGTACTGCAGAAAAAGAATGTTGCAGGAAAACCGTACTCTATCAGAAAATGTCAAATCAAGATAAACAGATATATTAGAAATGCGTACGCGTTCTTAAAAAGGAACGCATACGCGTTATTTTTTTACTCGTTGGGTAAAGGTAACGCGTACGCATTATGAAACGCGTACGCGTATGCGTTTCATAACGCGTATGCGTTTCATAACGCGTATGCGTTTCATAACGCGTATGCGTTATTAAAAAATTTGTTTCCCAACCCGCCTGCAGACTTGGTTTTAGGTTCGGGAAAGCTTTGGCAATCCGAGCCTTAGCCTTTGACCTGCAACTAAAAAACTAAGGCAGATTGAAGAAGAATGTTCAACTTTGACAATATGGTTGATGAATTTTTTTTCTGAATCAATCTATAAAATTAAAACCCATTACAGAACATAATGTCTAGTTTTTATATATATAATTTTTATTAAGATTGGATTATATTTTCTATTTTTTAATTAATTTCAAAGCAAACTAGTCATTAAACTTGAAATATCAGACTTTTTTTGTTTTTTAATAACTTTTTTTTGGTTAAAGTTTTTAGAAAAAAAATTATATGACATCAATCTTTAGACAATTCTTTACACAATGAAAAAAAAAAAATTCAAAAAAAAGTTTAGGTCAAATTATGCTGTCCGTACAATTATTGTTGTCCGTACACGTTGATTTTTAAAAACAACAATTAAGGCCAATAAAAATTAAATAATAAAAAAAATATTCAACAAAAAATTACAAAAAAAATTCCTCATCAATCTTCATGTTGTTAGCTCTCTTTCCCCAAAAGGAATTAGTAAAATACTTTTATTTGATTCAAAAAGTGTTGTCCGTACACGTGCATGGTATGGTAAAAAAACAGGGACTTTTAAAAAGTGGTTTTTATAGATCTTTATCAAAATTTAGTTTCTACAATCTGGGTATTTGAATAATTTACATATTTATAAACTAGATTCAAATCTCTAAATTTCATATTACTGGCTTTTTTAAAAATTCATTTTGTAAGTGCCTCAAATTTTCAGTTCAAGTGTGACAAATTCTGAAAAACAGCAAAAACATTTCCACTTTTTGAGCTTTTTGTGGACCCAACTTCTTGCATCAGCCCTTAAACAAGGTAGGTTGATACCATTGCAATCATTCGTAGGGAATGCATCTGGCTAGCGAATGATTGGATTCATGCTTGGGAATATTTATGTTACAATGACCGTGATGAATCATTTTTGTAAGCATCATGATTCATGATGAGAAATCTGTTACAATCCTTCAAGCGGTGGATTCCCTTGGCTATATTTACTACTTCTCTCAGGGAAGGGAGTCGGTTAGTTCTTTAGAGAAGTTTTTGATAAAAATGAATAGTTATTTTTGTTGTTAGTTCAAAATATTTGCAAAAGAATTGGGGAGACACCAGGCCTTTGTTTTGTTAGATAATTGTAAAGACTCATAGACTTTGCCCTTGTAATTTGGCCTTTTTGTTTCTTAATTATTGATAACACTATACTGTGTTGTTTTTAGATAGTTTGTTTGCAACTTCAATGATTTGAATAAAATGTTGATTTGGAACCATGTCTTTGACTCTTTCTATTCAGTAAAGCTCTGTGCAAATTATTTTATGTCATGAAATGAATTATCCAGGTCTTCCTCTTTAATAAGTTGTTATTTTAGACATAGAAGATTATTGAATGGGCCCTTAAATCGCATCTACAAGATAGATTTATCGTGCCTTATATCTAAACCTTGGTGCATCGCCCTAGTTAGATCCTTTTATTTTATATTTGCTTCCTTTTCCCATTCAAAAACCCTAGTTATAGAAGATTCGACTTCTTTAAAATCTGGAGGTTACTCAGTTTAGCGCAATAGGTCCCCCCTTTAACTAAGTTTCCCACAGAGGGTTGTTACCTTTCCAATTTTTGGCATCAACAGTTTTTTCTCTTTCCTGGCATGCCCGGTGGGACTGTGAAGGGTACTTAAAACCTTAAGCAGGTATATGATCCATCGACCTGTCACAAGATCCCAAACAGTAAATAACCCTAGTTTTTTGGTACCTCCATTAGGGTCAGTACCAACTAGAACCCATCACATAAACATCCCAAACCCTCCACCAGCCATGTTTCCTATCACCAACCAAAATTATGTGGCATGGGACATTAGAAGTCCTCTTAGAACACCTATAGCACCTATTGTTTGGACCCCTATCCCGGTCTCTGCTCTAAAATCTATTCCTAAGTTCACCGGAGATAGCTCAAGAACTTCGTTGGAACATCTGCAAGGTGTGGCAAATGTGTGCTTGGTACACGGGGTTACAAACCAAAATGTAGCATTGAGGTTTCTCATAGCTTCTTTCAGAGTAAAAGCATCTGAATGGTATCACACTCTGTCGACTAACTCTATCGACACTTGGGATCAGCTTGGGGATCCTTTTTACAAAAGACTCTCAAACAACAGAGATAGATCTTCCTAGTATCACCAGCTAGAGATCATCAAGCAAGCTCCATTTGAGGCCCTAACTGACTTCAATGCTCGGTTCCACATAACTTGGCAAAAAAATCAGGTTGCAATCGGCCTGCCACCTGATCTGGCATTCATGTTTTACCTAAATTCCATCAACGTCGACATCTCAATGATGATCTAGTCACTTGACGGAACCACTCTATCAAATGCATATAGTGTCGCAATTAAAGCAGAAAATAATTTGATCGACGCTGGAAAGTTACCACCTCGGCCCATCATGCCTATATTCCCTGAAATACCAGCTTTCGCCCAAGCAACACCGTCGTCTAACATTGAGCCTTGATTGTGCTGCTCTACCACCTTTTGTTATAGATTGCCGCGTGGGTAGTTTCAGGGCATATGCGAATCACCGCAAGGAAAACACTAGGGGTTACTATCATCGATCAAATTATTTTTCCCTACAGTCAGCTCTTTGTTAGAGCTTAGGCTGGCATTCTGCAATGGAGTAGGTACCAATACTATTTGACTTGTTGTCTGCGCCTTAGGATTTGGGCGAGTGCCTTCTTGGAACTAATTTTTTGGTAAGAGGGTCTTCCGCCCTGATAATTATGATAGGTCAAATTTTGAGGAGCAACCAGGTTGCGTTTGATGATAGTTATCTCGTTGGCCATAGCCCACAACATTTCCTTTATGTCGCTCATCTCATCCTTCGAGGGACCAGGTGTGGCGTTCTATGATGCGCTTGCATATGTGTACATAGATTGAGGAGCAGTTGGTGTGGTCGACGAGGATTATGCATATACCTCTCCACAAATGGAAAAGGTGGTACTTACCACTCAAATGAAAGGAATGTCTCTAGAACAAGAGACCGATATAGCCCCGACCACACCCTCTTCTCATGGATGGAAGGAGAGGAAGTGGTGTTCACATTCGAAGCACCCACTTCTGAAACCCTGCAAGTATAGTCTGATTACAACACTCACTCCAAACACTGGTAAATTTTGACCCAATTTCTGATGAACTTTCATCGGAGGAATTTCGCCAAAAATTTGACGAAATTTGAAACATCGATTTTCTGACCCAGCCGATGATCTTGGGTCAGAAAATCGACGTTTCAAATTTCGTCGATTTTTTGACGAAATATTTTCAACGAATAGTCATCAAAATTCTAACAAACTTTCATCGAAAATTGGGTCAAAATGTATTAGTGAAAGGGAGATTCATCGGCGAAACAGTTGTCTCACAATTAGTCAATTTGTAGCCTAAAAGTACTCCCGACCGCCAGATTAGTGCCCCAATAACGGTACCACAAAGCCCTCCACAAAGGGAGACCATGACAATAAGGACTAAGGAGCAAAAGCATCAGATTCTGCCATCATTGGATGTGGTGGAGCAGTTGAAAAAATCATCCACTAACGTTTCCTTGTGGGAAATCCTAGCCATGTCGAAACAAAAGACACTGCTACAAAGGGCTCTTCGAGAGGACTTGATCACAGGACCAAAGGAGCAATCACTTTAGGAGGAAATTTTCAAGCAATCACCACCAACCAAAGTTCTTGCGAATGTTGTGGAAGAAGCCTCCACTGAAGATCAAGAAGAAGAATCGACATTCAAAGTCGACAAAGGCAAACCAAAATCGAGACCATTTTTCTTAACCCTCATTGTGGGTAAGAAATTACTACATAATTTCATGATTGAATCTAGTGTTAACACTATAGTCATGCCTAGGCTAATAGTTGAAGCTCTGGGATTGAGTTACGAACCTTTGAAAAGGGGATTCATGCAACTATATGGGAATATGGTTAATACTGTAGGGCTCATTAAGGACCTCCCATTAACCCTTTTTGCCTGCCCGAATATCAGAGTTAAGCAAGATACGGTGATCATTGATATTCCTCCAATATTTGGTTTTTACTTGTCCAGGGAATTCACTACTAAGCTAGGTGGATACCTTTATTTATATTGGTCACACCTAATTATAAGGACCAAACACGGATCCAAAATGAAGCTGGTGTTTGAACCTTTGCATTCTGAACATGTTGCGAACAAAGCTAAGACAATCTTCGAGTCTAATCACACCTCTAAAACCAAAGAAGAAATGTATTGCACTAAAATTTTAGAAGATGAAGAAATCACAGAGGATCGGACTAAGCAAGAAGAGGTTATCCTAAGTGAGTTCATCAATAAAGACCCTTTCAAAAATTATCATTCCACTGGACTGGGAACTTATGTCGTTTATCACAAAGATCAAGCCATCCCGAAGGTGACTCAAGATCGAGAATCCTTTTCAGTGACTAGACTGTGGTCGCTACATTTCGATGGTGCAAAGTGCAAGATCGGTGTAGGAGTTGAGGTATACTTGACTTCCCCAAGCAGCAAGGAGACAATCAGGTCTTTCTGACCTCGATTTTCCTATTCCAGTGACAGGGCTGAATGTGAAGGACTTGTATTAGGTTTGGGCCCTACAAAGAAAACGGATATAAGGAAAATGAATTTGTTTGAGATTCTTGAGCTAATCATCAATCAAGTTCAAAATATCAATATTGAAAAGGATGTTTGTATGAGATCCTCTAGAGGAAAGGTATTGGACCCAATCAAGAGCTTTGGAACTTTCAATATTCAATTTGTTCCTTAAGAACAAAATGATCATATAAAAAGCTTGGTCGAAATCGGATCCCAATCCAAACTAGCACCCGACCCAATATACAACCAACACTCCTTGTGAATGACACTCCAACTCACAAATCCAGATGGTGAGCAGAGCTAGTAAGTATTTGATAGCAATGAACACATCTCCTTGATCAATTCACAATTGGGAGAATTTATCAACCAATTCCAAGCAGGGATCGCCAAAAGCGATGGCAAATGAGATGTACAGCAAGAACTCCATAAGTTTCCAAAAAAATTGGTCACTCCCGAAAGTTCCCTTTTTAGCAATACTAGAAATAATAAGAGAAATATCGAAGGCGACTGTATAGATTCTCAAGATAGAGATACAAATAGTCTTAAAATCAGAAGGAGCATCCTACATCAAAGTGAAGAAGGGCACATAAATTTTTTAAAGAAAAATGAGCGGGTATTGACTTGGTCGTATGATAAACTCAAAGGATATGATCCCGGCATCGTCTAGTGTATGATAGAACAAGAAAGAGAAACTGAATCATTGTGCCAAACATAAAGGCTAGCGAGTCTCAAGATTAAAGCACCGATGAACCAAAAAAGGTCAACAAAGCTAGTCCCGAAGCGAGTTACCTGCTCAATCAAGCCTAGCATTTCAATTTTCGATCTCATCTCAGTTTGAAAAGAGAGCAGAGATATCCACCCATGTATCAATTTCAGGAACCTTAACCAAATTCTAGCAAGAAATCATCACCCACCACCCTCTATGGAATCAATCCTACATGACATAGCAAGTGCAAGTGTTTTTTCTCTATTTGATGGTTGTTTAGACGAGAAGCTAGATGGTAAAATTTTGGTGATAAAATTCAACCAACAGGGAGAAAAAAATGACCGACACAAGAAATTAGACAACTTTAAGAAGGGTTTGTTCGTAATGATTCAAGCGATACAAGGAGTTTGAATTAGAAAGCGTAGAAAAAAAGTGCTAATGTTTCCCATCAGGGGAGTTCACCTTAAAATTATATATAGCTCAACTAAACGGTTCTATCAATTAAATATGTGATTACTCTAATTATTTTTCCTCTTTGTCCTTTTGTTCAGTCGATCTTCCTAATCCATGATACAGCAAAAACTCACATTGTGATACAAAAAATAACACAAATACCTGAAGGGATGAAAATTACGTAGCAAGGCAGAGATGTTAAACATAGGCTACATCTTCATTATATTTATATACTTCAAAAAATACAATAGAAAAATGGCTTAGAGGCCACTCTTTCAGAGGAGTATATACTTATATATTTCTATACTATAAAGCCTTTTCTAGGCTATATACAAAAATACTAATGGATTCTCGATCTTAAAGAAGAAAAGAGAGATTTTTTAGTCTTGGGAAAAAGAAGCAGCAATAGCATCATCTAGCGCCACCTCATCCTCAACTACATCAACAAAAACATCCAGAGAAGGAACAATAGGTGGGAACGCCAAGTTCCTAAAGTTAGTGTACCAGTCAATATCGTAAAATGGAACCACATTGTATATCTGGAATAGAAAGTGACAAGCACGAGTAACCTTCTGGCGATGGACTTCTCACAACTGAAGATGAAATCTGCTCAAGAACAGAAACCATGAGATGTTTGTGTCCATTCAATAAACCTGCATAGGTTGCTCGCAATCGGAATCCCTCCACAAAATGCCTCATTTTCCACCACCTCCCCAAGGTTGTTCAGATATTTCTTTGGGAATATTTATGTCACCAAACAGATGATAAGTGGCTTGGGGACTTGAATATCAAGCAGTTATGCCACAAAATGAGAGCACATGTCAGTATTTACTCTATACTTGTCCTCATATTCAAGGCAGTCATGACCCAGGACCCATTTCAGAGCTACAATGGCCAAAGAATGTTTATTCTTCACCATCCCCTTCAGACGCCTGGTCGAAATTTCACCTAGGAAGGCCATTCGTGGTTTATGAGAGGTCAACCTAATCGGGGTATCCATGGTATCAGATACTATACGGCTGTCAGGTAGCAACCCTATGCAAAGAGCCTAAACTCGAACTCTACACAAATACTAAGCAGACTGCAATTACCAAAGGCTAAACCAATCACCTAATGTTGATTCCGCTATAAAGTTGCTAAGTATGGTTTCGCTACTGACTAGATGCCTATTTATAGAAGCAGCAGGGATTAGCGCAGTAGTTTGCATACCATAAGAATGAGGTTAACCAAGTACCACCTTGAACACTGCACCAAAGCTCGCTCGAAACTCTCACCAAGTTGCGTCTGTAGTTACGATTTGTTGTGTACAAAATCAAGGCAAGATAATTGATTAGCACAAGCTACTGGCAACATTTGGCGGTAGCCTTTTTGGTCGGACGATGAGGTGTCATCCCGCTAGGTGTTCCTCAAAACCTAAGAAAAGATGCAAAACTATGTGATGCATATCGCATACTTTGGCATAATCATTTCGTTTGGGGTATTAATTACCACGGCATACAACACCTAGCCTACCTTCAAATCACCAGCTCAATTTCTAAGGAAAATTGTGCTATGGGTTGTAGGTACCTAGGGTCATTATGAATACTTGTCATTTCAAAATGACTAGTCCGCTTCACAAAAACCGAAAGGCTGGCAGTACATGCCAAATTTAATGCAGAAAAAGAAACCATCATCTACCACTTGAAGAAGGATAGAAAAGCTAAGTATTGCATGCATCTGTTTTAAAGCAAAGAAGTTTTTTTGAATACAAGAACTATACAAAGAATTATCAAAGTGCAAAGATGCTAAGAGACAAGTAGTAAGTTTTTGAAAGTTCAGAATAAAAATGGCATTTGTTGTCCTTGAAGTAACCCAGAACCCGCAGATGAATGAGCTTGGCGAAGCATCTCAAAGCTTCGCCAATACGATACTCACCGCACCTATGGTCAATATTTTTGAGGAACATAAATCCTATGCTATGCCTAGAATCCCAAATAGGTCGGAGTGGTTTCACACGTTGGTAGCCAAGAAGGGCCCGCTCGGAGATGTTAATTTGGTAAATGAGGAATGGGATAACATCTATGACCCCGACCTCAAGACTAACCCTAAGGGATTGAGGGAAGCTTCTTTCACCAATATGAATAACTCCTTCGAAAATCAACTACCATTCAAGCAATGGCACTACGGACTTCCCCAATATATGGTCCCTTATGTGCACCACTACCAAGAAATAATTCATGAAAGTATTCAGTGCTTCAATTCGATGATTGGCACCATTGAAGGAAGGAAATTAAGAGTTGTGCTAACAACAGAGGCTCTTAGGCACATGTTGTGTGTTCCCAAGATGGGCACAAGAGAACGATCGATGAAGCCCTTCAACCAGAAAAAGCATTCTGAATTCTGGAGGGTTAGAAGGATTTCCCTCGACTTTTATAATACAGAGACCGAAAGGCCCCAAAATTGCTAGTAAACATTAAGAAATCCGAACAGACATGTTGACTTAACCCAGACGGATATGCAGGATGCCTTTGGAATGATGGATTTTGTGTTCGGCTTGGACAATGACATAATTGTGTCTGAAGCTCAGTTGGGCCTGGGCTTCCAACTCAAAAGGCAGAAGGAGCCTTTCTGGTATGATTTCACGAACATGATTATCAAAGATATGAAGAAGCAGATTGGCGAGTTCGAGACGGTGGGCAAGTTTAGGTATCCTTCTCTTCTTTCCTATATGTTTCTACATCAAAATCTTGATTTCTTGAAGGAAAAAATGGAGTTATCAATATTCGATGAGAAAAGACATCGAAAGTCGGTTTCAGTGTGGACTCCCATCCTCTGCTCCACCTATGACTATTATGCATTTTCAAAGAAATTCCTGATTCCAATTTTTTGCAATCTAGGTGAGGACGATGACAACTATCGCCTGGCACGCGATCAGACCAGCTGGATGTGGTCCCTATTCCCAAAGTGTGACTGGTTCCTCAAAGAAGAATTCACATGTGTCTGAGTGTGTGGCTTTTGCGAAGATCCAATCTAACTCTCTACATTTATCATCAATCGAGTATTAGCCCTCAAATTCTTCCGACAAATGGCTATTATGGACCGAAACTTTTGCTCCAACCCGAAGTAGAAGAAGCAGGGATTTTTCGAATGCTCCATGAACTACAAAACAATGATCATGGTAAAGAAAAGGTCAGAAAAGCTACTTGAGGTTAAGTTGGAACACCTCGGGCTGGTTTTCATTTGCGATAAATGGGATTACAACCCCGAGGATGATATGGGCGACACATTTATTAAGGTAAAGCATAGCCCTCGGCCATATTGGGAGGCACGGTGAAATCCGCTAGAAGATGTTAACAGAATCTGGGTGGACTTGGCACAAATGCTGATAGATAATCAGAGGTCGTCATGGCTCAGTTTCTATGTTGTCAAGGGGAAGGTAGATGAAAATATTTGCATAATTACTACCCTCTGAAATAGCTTGGTGAGGCAACAGGACTTGAAGCCAAAAATGATTAATGATTTTTGGATCTACCGCTAGGAGATCAATAACACTGTCAATCCTTTCCAACATTCATCAGTTTTTGAGATCAATGATCAATTTGATACCCTATGGGACCAAGAACATCTATATTATAATGCAAGTGATGAAGAGGAGGTCAACCCTGATGATGCCCTACCACGCTCTGACAAGGGAAATCAAAAATAGAAAATTATGACACAACCTAGCATTGTTGTTAGGAGTGTGTGAATGAATACCTCGCGAGTAGGGTCCTCACAATCTCGACCCATGACTATGAGAAAACCTGAAGCAATTCAACAATCGATAAAAGTGGTGGATTTGGAGAACCCTCCACCAAGAAAAATACAACACACTGATACCGCTTCAGGAGGTGGTTTGCAGGAGGTTGCGGTCAGCCAAGCGTTAGAGATGGAATCGGCCACTCAAGTATCTTTCTCTCCCTCTCTTCTCTGCTCACACTCTCTTGTTTCTTCCATAGTCCCTATGGCACCCATCGCTCCAAGTTTGAGCCCATCTTTCTTTGTCCCCTCTGCAATGGTTGTTGGAGGTTTCTCCCAGTTTTCTCATATCGGGCAAATGGTTTTCACTTCCCCTCGAGCTACCCCATTACTGATCAAAGCCCCTTCGGCCACCCCATCTACCTCCTCATCTGCATCCATGTCTTTCGTCCCATTGGTGTCTAAGGCCACTGCCCCTATTGCATCATCTGAGTCAATTCTGACTCAACCTTTGCAGCTTTTGGAGCTCAGTGCATCTCCATTACCACCACCATTCCCTTTGACCGCCTCCATGACTTTGTTGCTTGGGATTTGGATCATTCCTCCTTTCTCTCCACTCATGGTTCCCCTTCTAAAGAAGAAGACTTTTGAGGTCACCTGCCTCTCTTTCCCTTTTATTGTCCCTCCTGGTGCACCCTTTGCAGGAAAACACATCAGGTCACTGATTCAATTCTTGTCTCAAAGTGATACAATGAAGCAAGCTCGAGCTCTCTAACTCCAGAAGAAAAAAGAAAAGGATGTCGGGAGGCCAACAAAGTTTAGAATCCAGACAATTTATAATGAGGCTCAACAATCATTGCATTTCACAACCCTGCATCCAAATGTTGCCAAACCACATGGAGAAATGCAACTCGATGACTACAAAATCCATGCCATTGAACTGGACATACGTGTTTCCTGACCCCAAGATAAAGTCAAGCTAATGGAGGAGACATAATGGGTGGTGACTACTGACTTTCTTAAGTTTGGTCACAAATTGAAGAAGGTAGAGGATGAGCTCAAGTCCGTCAAGGCAAGGCTAGAAGGCATTTTGTCCAAGGACAAATCATAGGAAGATGAAAGGGTGTGCCTTGCACAAAATTTGCAGGCAAAATGGGCTAGCTTGCAAGGAGAGCTCGAGAAATTTCAATCCCAGGAGTCTGATCGGGTAGCCGAGTTGTGACAAAGGAACCAAGAATTATTTGACAGATTGGCCCAGTTGGAGGAGGAAGTTCAACAAAATATCAAAGAATTACAACAACTACACGCTCATCTAGAGAAATGGTACGAGAAAAGGAGGTGAACCAAGCAAGCGCACAAGCTCAATTTCAAGAAGATCTCCGGAAGTTCAGGATTTCCTTGAAGGAAGAATCTACAACCCGAAACCAATCTGAGGAAAAGTGGTTGGCCACACAAAAGGACCTATAGAAGAAACTCACCTCTACCGCAGAACAAATTATGGGGCTAACACAAGAGATTGGGATGAAGGATGCAGAGATTAATCTCTTGAAGAAGATCATCCAAACTCCTACTCCACAAACGGACCTCTTCTTAGTGGCCCAACAACTATATGCTTCCTACTAGGAGAGAGTCAAGGATTTATGCCCGACTCTCCAGCCCACACTTTGATTCATGGCGGAGGCAACAAATTTATGTAGGGAGGTTCACGACACAATGGAACATTTCTCACAATTCATAGGGGAAAAGGTTCCCGAAGCAGAAAAGATGCTAGGAAAGCTATACACAGTGCCAAGCAAGGACCTAGAACAAGTAGGGATCGAGAATCAGAGGTTAGTAGTCGGTGTCACAAAGGAGTTTATTTGCTGCCAAGAAGCCACCCTTCATGCTCAATGATGCTTGGTTACATTAGGGCAGAAAATGGACAACGTTCGGGCAAGGCTTTCCCAACTAACCCAAATGGGTCTACCCTCTGTATTCCTCCTTGATGAATCAATGGCTACCATGGAGAAAATTGCAACCAAAATTGAGGAAAGGAAGCAAGATTTATCAGATTTTCATATTTTCAGCTATACTCCCACCACTGAGGACATTGAGGGTATAACTCATCAAATCATACGGTTGCTTTTTCAACTCGAGGATGAGTCTGGAATATTTGCAATGCTTCCCTTCAAGGAGGTGATCGATCTGCATGAGGCACACAATATTATGTGTGCCATATCAATGCCTTCTGAGGCTGAGTGGCTACCCTTGTAGGTCGCTTTCTTTAAGCTCCGACTCCAATGACCAATGGATAAATCTCTAGTCACAAAACCAAAAAAATTTGGATTCACCATTCTACAGGTGAAACGCCCTTGGTAGTCACCAAAAGCTGTGGATATTTAATATACCCCCATGCTCCCTTCGAGTTGTTTTTGATGTCTTGCTCGAATTTTGACCGCTCCCGATGTTTTTTTTTATGAAGCCTTCTTATTAGTCTTTTGGTGCTCTCGACTCACTATCACTGTATGTCACCAAAGTGCTTACTGAAGGAGATTTTCCCTTCCCTTCTCTTTTGAGCCCCATTCTCCCCCCACATTTCAAGAGATCGGATGAGTATGGCATACTTCATATAACTCCCCTTTGGGCCCCAACTACCAGCCATGTAGCCTTCACCTATGTAGGCTTTTGGCGGGCCCCTCAAGTGGTGTCGATAATAAGGACATTGCCACATGTCTTATCGTCACAAGCTCTCATCAAAGGATGGGGAGGATGAACTACGAGTTGTGAAATTTCACCACATGTTCCTTCAACGCAACTACATAAAGGGGAAGAGTGATGCAAATGTCAGGCTACCATGTTGTGTCATGTGTTCTAACTACTTTCACTAAGGGATGACACTTGTTTACACAGGGTAGGCCAAGACCATTGCCATCATTTGCACGGAATGCATTTGGCTAGCGAATGACTGGATTCATTCTTGAGAATATTTATGTTACAATGACTGTGATGAATCATTTTTGTAAGCATCATGATTCATGATGAGAAATCTATTACAATCCTTCAAGCGGTGGATGCCCTTGGCTATATATACTACTTCTCTCAGGGAAGGGAGTTGGTTAGTTCTTTAGAGAAATTTTTGATAAAAATGAATAGTTGTTTTTGTTGTTAGTTCGAAATATCTACAGAAGAATTAGGTAGACACCAAGCCTTTCTTTCATTAGATAACTGTAAAGACTCATAAATTGTTCCCTTGTAATTTGGCCTTTTTGTTTCTTAACTATTGTTAACACTATACTATGTTGTTTATGGATAGTTTGTTTGCAACTTCAATTATTTGAATAGAATTTTGATTTGGAACCATGTCTTCGACTCTTTTTGTTCAGTAAATCTCTGTGCAAATTATTTTATGTCATGAAATGAATTATCCAGGTCTTCCTCTTTAATAAGTTGTTATTTCAGACATAGCAGATTGTTGAACAGGCCCTTAGATTGCATCTACAAGATAGATTTATTGTGCCTTATATCTAAACCTTAGTGCATCACCATAGTTAGATCCTTTTATTTTATATTTTCTTCATTTTCCCATTCAAAAACCCCAGTTATAGAAGAGTCGACTTCTTTAAAATCCAAAGGTTACTCATTTTAGCGCAATAGGTCCCCCCTTTAACTAATTTTTCCACAGAGGGTTGTTACCTTGCCAATTTTTGGCATCAACACATACAAAGAGTGGTAGTGCATTATCCTATCAATACCAAATTCATATACATAATTTAATTATGATGCTTCTAAATTTGGTTGTAAATGCTCATAAGGATCGAATAAGGAGAAATTGAACAATGATTTATGAAATGTTCATTTGGAATACTGACAGTTATGCTTCCTTTAAAGAAAGAATCGGTTTTTCAAGATTTTCATGATAGTTATGTTTTAGAAACTATAAATATGTTATTCACAAACATTTAAAGGGTCCAAATTTTTTATCCACATTCCATTTTGATGCAAGAGTGAGAATCAATTGAAAGAAGGATCAGTTTTGTAATTTTGCTTATTTTTGAAGTTCTTTGTCTTTGTGCATATAAATATGAATGCAATACTTAGTATTTATGAATGAGTCTTTGAGATTTGATAGATGCTAGAATATTACTTTTCTTTGTGCATGCTATATTCTTTGGTATTACATTCATTTTTCTTCTAAAAGGCATGAAATTGAGGTTGGTCTAATATATCCACTTCTTGTTGGTGTCTCAATCTTTGAGTTTTAAAGTCAGTAAAACATATCTTTAAATTTTCAACTAATTTTATGGAATTTCATTTTGATCACATTTGCATCATGGATATGAGAAAGTGATAGTTTTCCTTTACTACTTTTTGGTTAAAAGTATACTCATTTTCTTTTAAATTCAAAAAATCAAAAAAAGTATATCTTACGAGGAAACTATACCTCAATCAAAATTTAGAGGAAGATCATTAATGAAATGGTGATCTCTCCAATTGTTTGTTATTGATTCGTCTTTAATTTGGGAAATATGGAGTCATATTTAATTAATCTTTAAAATGACCAATTTGTCAACCAACAAAGTTTTGGAAACTCTACTAGGGAATGAAATCTGAGGAAGTTAAAAAAAATTCCTTGTGATGAGTAAATATGGTCCTTTCACATAAGAATGTTTTCCCTGTGTTGCAGCTAGATCTCGATTGGGTTCATACAGAGAAGGAAGACATCATCTCCCAACTAAATACCTTAGCTTGGAGACACAAGATAAGTTGCAAAGCATATGAGAGTAAACCTTATTTTAGAAGAAGAAGAATCAGCTCAACAACCAGAAGTGGTGTTTAAAGAGATATAGAAATATTTCCCAGAGTGATAATTATGAGAAATCCTCAAAGAAACTAAAAACCTCATCAAAATCAATGGTAAATATAGAATCAAAATCGGTCACTAAATCAAAATCTACAACCAAGAAATTAACCTATGAAAACATTTGTAACTCCTTGGTTCCAAGAATATATCAGAATAAAAAGTGGCAAAATTACCTTCTCTCAGATGGAGTTTTGTGACTCTGTGTTTTAAAATTTCCTCACCTCTTTGGTAGGAAGAATTCCAGCTTACATGATGGCTTTAGCCTCACCACAACCATGGGGAAATAATTTTTGTCATCGGGATTTATCCTAGTACATAGCCTTGCCCACAATATCTACAAAGCATTTCCCAAAATGTATTGGAGAAGATGCACAAGATCTAGAAAATCAGATTCAATCTTTCACTATTGCATGTGGGATTTTGCGTGTCTCTGAAGAGGATGTGTTTGTATGGTTATTTTTCAAATATCTTGTTGGTAAAGCAACAAGATGGTTTCAATATTTGGAAGATGGGTGTATCACCAATTGGGATGTATTGAGGGATGAGTTCCTTGCGAGGTTCAAACTAGTCATCAATACAGGTGCTTTGTTATCTTACTTTTTCAAGATTTGGAAGGAGGAGCATGAATGTATGAGAGATTTCATCAACTGATTCACTCAACTTCTGAAATGGATTCCTCATGCTGACAAGGCTAACCAATCATATTTATTAACTATATTCATTATCGCGCTCCATCCAGAAGTCCAATTTCATCTGAATAAGAAAAAGGTATGTGGCTTAGAAGATGTGAAACAAGAAGTCGTAAAAATAGAAGATGGTTTAGTTTTATTTGGATATTTTGACCAACACCAAATTGGGATATTATCAAATAAAAAATTCACTCCAAAATCTTGTCATAAACCATCAAGTGAAGTGAAATTTTCACCTTGTATAGATGAATGTCCTAATCTCATCCTATTATGCCAAGAGGATTTCTCAACCAACTCCATTGTTGATAGAGGGAGTGAAGTGCATGACATCCATTATGAAGAGGGAGAATAATATTATGATACTTTGAGTGAAGAAGATTATGCTTCTCCTATACCATCATGTGTCATGTCGGCATCCTCTACCTTAGGAAGTAGGATCATTGAGCAATCATTTGATTATATAGCCCAAGTTCCCTCTAAGATCCCAAAGTTTGAGGTATTCACTTTTTAAGATGTCAATGAATCAATCAAGAGGGTTATGGAAACAGTTAGGGCTTATGAGAAATTAGAAAGGCTTGGAAATGAAAGTCATGAAAATGTGTTAACGAGTTTCAGTGCCTTATACTTACTAGGTAGTTTTGGTGAAGATTTAAAATTCAAAGACAATCCTTTATTTGAACTTCATGATTCTAAATTGAACGAACTGAAGATGTTTGCTCTTGCTTCCTGTAACAATATGATGTTTTGCAATGATGATATGAAGAATAATGAAGAGTTTGAGAAGGAGATGTGATCATGGAAAAAATAGGGAACAAATGAAGAGCAATTATTGAGGAGTATTTCTACTGCAAATGGTTTTTCTTATCCTCCAATTCAAAATTTGGGAATCTTTGATGATGAATCTTTACAGAAGGACATTTCATCCACCTTTTGAACAATAGAGAAAATTGATATCTCAGAGCCTATGCCCATAAGAAATGATAAAATTATTAAGGAAATCTTAGGAAATCTTATGGAGATGGTGTCATGATGCAATATGTCCACATTGGTCAGATACAATAGTGAAGTTTATACCTCTTAATCAAAAACTAGTCTTGATCCAAATTTATATTGATTGCATTCATCATTTGCCCCAAAGGGTAAAGAAACAACTCTATATGTTGGTTTGTTTGAGATAATGAATGGGGATACGACTGGAAATTCACAAATTCATGTTTAGGGAATGAGATAGATATATGATGAAAAGTGGTTGTTTAGTGAGAGGAATACACACCAGAGTATCATTAATCAAGCAAGTCCTCTTTGGGATTACCTATTATTCCTTAATCTACAAGTGTTGTGTGGAAGTACATCTCTTTTCCACAACGAATCATATTTCTCATAGTTTGTCAATGGTTTTACGTGAACAACCTTGAGTTCCCTTGGAGGTAGGGTTTCCTTGCCTTGTATACATTTCAAAATTTTGTTGTGTTGTTAGTTTAGGAATTTTTCCTACTCACTCCATTTTTGGCTTGTTTTGAATCCTTTCTTTCGATGTTTTTAACTTTGTTGCCTATTAAATAAAGCACTAGTCTACTATTGAGATCCTAGGTTCCTTGCTTCATCCTTCATAGTCCCCATCCCCAGTCGGAGCTAATTGTTATTGTAGTCCTTGTCACTTCCCCAAAATCGCATCCACCCATAAAAAAAATTCCCAAGTTAAAGTTGTCACCCCTTTGTATGGTTTTTGAAATTGCAATGGGCATCGCTATGGTTATTGCAACCTCATTTTCGCCTAAATTTCTAAAGTTAAAGCTAAAGATTGGTTTTGAATCAACATTTTGTGGAGCTTCGAGAAAGGTTTCAAAGTCCTAAGCATTTTCCACAACCTTGGCATGTGTCGATTGAAAGAAGAAAAATATAAGTAAGATTGACGCTACTTCAAAAAATTTGTAAGGCTTCAAAACCTTTGTCGATTCCCAACAAGGTTTCAAAATCCTATTCTATCCCTTATGGAAAGGTTTCTCTTTTAAAGTATGAAGCATTTTATTATTATCAAAGGCCCTTTTTAGAAAATCCCCAAAATATTTTTTACCATGCCTTAAGAGAATATTGTGAAGCACATAGTAAGAAGGTTTTCAGAACTATGTCAGACTCCAACAAGATTCCAAAAAAACCCACCGGGACCTAACATTGGTTCACCTGCATTGCTTTTAAAACTGCCATCTCATGTTCAAAGATCCGTTTAACAGAAGATGATAGGAAAGTGAAATACATTATAGGAGGAACATTAAATACAACTAGAAGCTATTGAAATTTATTACAATTGTAGAAATGAAAAAAATGCATCACAACAAAATTTAAACACGTGAAATTGAAATAGAGAATGCCAAGCTCATCACATTGCACAGAATAGATTAAATGCAAAAACCTATATATATTTATATATTATATTACATTCAAAAAGGGGAGATTTTCAACACATTTTTTCAAGCAAAGAGAGTAAACATCAAGATGTATATGTCATCCACCACCTCTTGAAGCCTCTCTATCTATGCTAGGGAAAACAAGTTTTCATTGAATTCAACAAAGTGGTAAAAAGTATCCATCATGTTTCTCTCTAGTCCAACGTAAAGGAGAGAAACAGTCTGCTTGGCTTGCTCATTTTTTAGAGCAGTGGCAATACAAATAGCATCTCACACCAATCCATCACATGATTATTCACTAAGGTGCCCCAAGTCAGCTTCCACACTGGCAAGGTAAGCTAGCCTCACTAGCCTCTTTGCAGCTTTGGCACCCCATTCCAGCTTCCCAAAATTCTTGACAATGTTATACATGAAGCACTCCAGAAGTGTGACATTGTGGACATGGACCTAAGCAAGGAAGTTCTCTCCAATGATCTTCTTTATGACTCCTTCCACCACATCGCTTTTGATGAGGAACACTTCTTTGAGTTGACCCTCCACCACTCTTCGCACCAAATTGCATTCTACATTCTACACCCTCAATCACTAGAAAGTCACTTTTGGAAGTTGTGTCACTAGAAGTGCTCGACATTGTGAAAGTGAAGTTGAGATGTGAAGAATGAAGATGTCTCCTTTAAATTTATAAAGAAAGGGAATAGTTTCTATGTTCGCCAGATAAGTTACGAATAGTTTTCTCAGTTGCAACTATTGTAGGAGGACGTTGCCAACTTGCTTCGAATTAAATGAATGTAACAGATGATGTGATTGATTATTGTGTTTCCAGTTGAATAAACTTTATTATTGAGGTGAAAATTCTTAATTAAACTTCTTCGCACGTATATGATCCCCGATGGATATGTAATTAAATACAAAGTTGGAAAGTTGCAAGATTTTCACACATACAAAGGGCTGCGAGGCTTACATATAAAGAGTGGTAGTGCATTAGCCTATCAAAACAAAATCGATATATGCAATGTAATTATGATGTTTCTAAAATGGTAATAAATGCTCATAAGGATTGAATAAGGAGAAGTTGAACAATGATTTATGAAACATTCATTTGGAAGACTGGCAACTTTATGATTCCTTTAAAGAAAGAACTAGTTTTTCAAGATTTCGATGAAAGATATGTTGTAAAAACTATAAATATGTTATTCACAAAAATTTGAAGAGTCCAAATTTTTTATCCCCATTGCACTTTGATGCAAGAGTGAGAATCGATCGAAAGAAGGATCAATTTTGCAATTTTACTTATTTCTGAATAAGTTATTTGTCTTTGTGCATGTATGATTTTGAATGCAATACTTAGTATTTATGGATGAGTCTTTGAGCTTTGATAGATGCTAGAATATTACTTCTCTTTTTGGATGCTATATTCTCTGGTGTTACATTCATTTTTTCTTCAAAAAGGGGTGAAATTGAGGTCGGTCTAATATATCCACTTGTTGCTCATGTCTCAATATTTGAGTTGTAGTGTCAGTAACATATATCTTTTAAGTTTCAATTAATGTTCTGGAATTTCATTTCAATCGCATTTGCATCATGGCTATGAGCAAGTGTTAGTTTGTTTTTACTAATTTTTGGTTAAAAGTATGTGGTCCATTTTTTTTAATTCAAAAAATAATAAAAATATATCTTGCAAGGGAGTTGTACCCCAATCAAAATTCAGAGGAAGATCACTAATGAAATGGTGATCTAGTCTCCAACAATTTGTTGTTGATTCATCTTTATTTTGGGAAATATGGATTCATACTTAACTAATCATTAAAAAGACCAATCTATCAACCAACAGATTGCAGAGATGTTATATTTATAATCTCTTACATTAATTCTCCAAATATGCTTTTATTCTTCTTTTGCAATTAGTATAAAACACTTTTTATCTCATTTTTTATTATTGAAACTCTTATTGCTTCTTCTTTTCTTTGGCAATAGTGATGATTCCACTATATTTTTTCTCCATTTACTAGGCATTGTACACGCAATAGAAAACCTCTAAGTTTTTAGTGTTGTGGTTTTGTTATTTCTATATTGTGCTCTTAACTTCCTAAGAAAAATCACATTAGGATAAGTGAATACACAAAATTAATTTGATTGTCCTCAAGCAAACCAAAATACTTAAAAAGGGTCTAGCTACTTTGACAAGCTCCTATGTAATCCCTCATTCTCTCTCGTCTCAGACACAAATTTATTTGTTAATCACTCCTTTAAATTCAATAATACTCTCCCTAGTTTTGTGCTTCTAACTTTACTTTCATTTCAATTGTTTTATTTCAATTATTTGTTTTATGTGTATTCATGTATTTTCTTTTTCTATGTTTGTAATTGTGTTTTTTAGGTTCATCTGTAATTATATGATTGTATATGTCAATCATCCTCTCACAGTTAAACAATCTCTACCACCTTTGTAGTATAATCATGATTGTTATTTTTTATCAAATTAATAATTATAATTAAATTTGATGTTATTCTTGATCTAGAATATAGTATATAAATAATTATTTGTTAAACTAGAACAATTATTTCTTATTTATTTTATCTACTATAAATCCATTACAATTTCCAATTTATAAATAGTATTATTGCCTAGAAGATGAATGTAGTTTTATACATTTAGATAAGAAAAAACTTATTTGTGTTCTCGTCTAGAAATCTTAAAGGAATATATTCATTAGAATATTCACTTACCACATGTAGGCTGGTTCATTTTTTAAACGGTGTTTTGATGTTGGAAATTTATCTTTTGTGTGTAATTTATTTTTAGTTTTGTTTGTTCAAGAAATAGTAATGAAGTGTTTACAATTCTAGTACTCTATTCTAAATGAGAAATTCTTGAAAATATAATTGTCTTAATGTCGAAATTAATGAATTAGTACTACTTTGATTGCTTTCTATTATTTCCTTCCAAAAAGAAATAATGTTTGAATCCTTATGCTTTACTCTTAAATTAATATAATATCATATATGTCTATATGTAATGAAATGTGTTTTCTGTGTAAAATCATTTCACTTTCACATTATTTCATTTTGTGTTAGTCATTCATAAAAGTAAATATTATATTGCTTATTGTTTTGTTGATACATGTATAGATATACATAATCATGTATGTATATACATACATATACATATACATGCATACATATGTATACATGGATAAGTGCATCAAGACATGTGATACAAAAAGGGGGTCTTTAGATGCCACTTTTTTCTAAAATCAACAAAGTTTGATATTCGACGAGAAAATGAAGATAGTTATGCTCAAAATTTGAAGATGCAATAAGAACAAGAGTTTTAGTGCTCCGAATCTACTTTCTAAACTACTACTTTTTTTTTAAAATGGTGAAGATTAAGGGTTTCAAAAAGGGGGAGCACACAAAGTGGTCATGTTTTTCAAAAAAATATAACATAGCATTTGGTGTGCTCCCCCTATTTAATGTTAACTTTTTTTTAGAATTTCAAAAATCACTTTAGTGAGAAATTAGCTAACACCATGTAGTTTATTCTAGATTTTTTGGCTAATTTTTTAACGAATTTATGACTTTTTACTAATTTTTGAAGTGGACACATCCCGAAAAATAGAAATTTGAGTGTGCTCCCAAAAAAAATTTGAAAAATAATCAAAATTCAATTTTATTTTTTCAATACGTATAGAATGGAGTCTAGTTTCTAAAAATTCAATTTATTTCAAAATTCGATGAACAAGTAAAAAACTATACCCAAAATACCACAGTTGGTTTTTAATAAAAAAATGGACACACTAACAAAATAAATTAAAGATGAAAACCTTAACATAATCAAAATATTTAAAAAATTATATGGTTAGTAAGCTAAGAGAGAGATTAACATCATCGTGGAATTTTGGCAACATTATGGCAATAATTCAAAATTTCCAAGAAACACACTTTTTTAAATCTTAAATCTAAAAAATATATAATATCTCCTCAAAAGGTGATTCAATAAATTTTTTAATTATATCTAAATTATATTGAAAGTCTCTATGATGAAATATAAATTCATTAACCACTTGATCTCAATCACTTGAATACAATAGTAAAATGTTATAACACCTTAGTAATAATATTGAATGTCTCCACAATAAATGAAAAATATTATAACCATTGATCTCAATTGCTTGAATACGATAGCTTTATTTTCCAAAATACCTACATCTATATACAAGTGAATTATTTTAAGAAAAGTAAGCTTTGACCTACTTTTAACTCAACATTGGTATATGGATTGTCATCGTAACCTCATCATACTCATAACACAATCATAGTCTAGATAGAATACATAAAATATTGTTTTGAACCTCATACATAAGTCTAAGTACTCCAACCTTGTGTAAAATACACTTGTATTTAAATATTAAAAAATTATTGAGCAAAATAAAAAATATGAACTGCAACTAATTGAAATTTTGTTCTAAGAAATATGATGCAAAATTAAGAATCACTACCTATAATTATATCTTAGATGTCACCTTAGGAATTATATCAAATGTCTCCATAATGAAAACAAAATTTATAACCATTGATCTCAATAGCTTGAATATAATAGCTTTATTCTCCAAAACACCTACATTTATATGCAATTGAATTACTACAAAAAAATCTTTGACCTACTTTTAACTCAACAATGGTGGATGTATTGTCATCATACTCATAACACAATCACGGTCTAGGTAGAATACAAAAAGAAAAAAAAATCCCAACCTCATACATAAATCTAAATACTCCAACCTTGTGTGAAATACACTTGCATTTAAATATTAAAAAATTGTTGAGAAAAATAAACATCAACTACAACTAAGCTAACATTTGTTCTAAGAAACATGATGGAAGACTAAGAATATCTGCTTAGAATTATATCTTAGATGTCACCTAGGGAATTATATTGAATTTATCCATAATGAAAGTAAGATTTTGTAACCATTGATCTCAATTACTCAAATATAATAGCTTTATTTTAAAAAACACTTACATTTATATATTAAAATATTGTAAAGAAAAAAACTTTGACATACTTTTAACTCAACAATGATAAAGTACAATAGACTTAGATAATTAAAAGCATGCATTATAATTAAAGAAATAAAAATAAAACCACAAATCACAATAGGGTGAAGATTGTCATATATGTCTCATAAGGAAGTTTAGATCCACTACTCAAGTGTGCCTAAGGGGTCATCTCTTAGCTTCAGAGTACCCAATATTTTTTCGTGATTAGTATTACTAATTTTCCATAGTTCTTTTATTCTTGGTTTTTCATGATGCTTCCATAACTTAATAATTATTCTCATAACTAGGTGTGAATACATGATTATGGTTTTGTGCTTCTCAAAGTCATCAAATGCAGGTATGTGATTCTTTCTAATCATATATATTTGTAACCAAGTTCCAAAGATAACAATTGATCCTATAGGATATGTGAATCCATTATCATCTTCCATAGATTGTGTTAGCTTTTATTTTCCCTGTACACATTGTTACAACCAATAGTTTGATCTGTCTTTATTCCTGTGTGGTGCAACAAATGCATAAACATGCCTTGGTTATACAAGGTCTATTCATAGTAAAATGATATTTTAGTGTCATTTATTAAAGATGAATGAGTTTGAGATAAATGGGCTAGATATCATGGAATCTATGTATCTACCTACTCATTTGACTCACAATGGCATCAATCACATTTAATACAACTCTAATAAAAATAAGCTAATTATTGTGTCCAAATAGTCCATGTACTTGCATCTGAGCTTCAAAATGAATGCATCTTTGATGATTCATTGATTCTCTAACAATCTAATCTATCTCCACATATCCACTCATCAACCACTTGACCAAAAGAACCTATGCACTTTTGAATCAATTTTTTCTCCTTGTGACAATATATACTTACACTTATTCACAATAGAATGTACATCACTAAATGTAGCACCATCTCTAATCTTTAGTTTTTCTATAACTAGATCTCTCATCACACATGCATTTGCTCTGTCATGATCTCCTTTTCCATGTCCAACTTCAAAAAACTCCAAATATGACATATACCCTTCTTTGCATGATTTTTTCTCAACCAATAGAATATATGATCATTATTGAATTGGTTAGTGCAATTATCTGACCAAATGAAATTTTGAACCATTCTAATAGCTTTTTCTTGCAAGAACTAGAAAAATTGTTGAAAACAATATTGCACATACTCTAACAAATGAAATCAATCATCACTCATGTAAAAATGGTACTCCCTGACTATATTCTTTTTCTATTTTGTATGATCAAGGGCATGTCTATCTGTGATGTGAAAAAAATAGAAATTTGAATAGAATTCTAATATTGGGATAAAACTTCATTTTGTGGCTGCAACATGTAGTTTTCTACAAAATTAAGTATAGAGATAATAGTTCCAATCGGGAAAAATATTTACGCACCCTAAATTTTTTATCTACCCATCAAGGCTTGTGACTGTGTCTTGCTTACTTGTAAAAAATATTTTTCTTAATATGAGAAATAAAATCAACAACATTTACTTCTCTTGTACAACCAACTCAACTCTAAAACCTTCACCTTAACTCTTCAAATTGTATTTCACTATCTCTTCTCTTTTTCTCAACCATTTTCTTTCCAAAATCTTGACTGCTACCCTCATGAATATATGATATAAACTTTGATAACCCCTCACATTGTAAACTATGTGATTGTAATCATAGTAATAGCTAAATACACCAAATCCATACAAATTTAAGCAATATTTAACTAAGTTACAATGCCAATGAAATGTTTGAAAACCATTAAAATGAGGAAGCCATTAAAACATAACAAGTAAGAAATGAATAACGAAAACCTATTCTAATGACTCAAACCTCATCCCATTGGGACATTGGTGTCATATTGATATGGAATGATGACCCTTTCCCAATCCCTTTGATAAAACGAGCTTTCAAATGGATTTTATTGACAAAAGAATGATGGAAATGGATGATTTGAACCACAATGGATGAAAAATTCTTCAAATGAATGTTAATGGATGAAAGTGTGGATGCATTTCAATAGCATAACTTTTCTCAAATTATTTTGGATCCATTTCTCTCCAAAATGTGAGGTATTTATAAGAGAAAATGGTGAATCAAGGGCTAAGATTGATTTGATCAATCAATGGTTGAGATGAAAAGTGAGGTGAAGGCATGGATCAAGGATTCTCATCAATGGATGAGAATGCAAGATCACATGGATCAAAGAGTCAATCAATGGCTTACAATGATTCAAACAAACACACTTTCAAAGTTGTTAGAAAGTTCATTACAAAAGAATATTCCTTTTTTGGAGCTCAATAAAGAGAATATTCCCATGCAAGTGGTTGGATGAGGAAAATTAGTAATTAGTTAATTAAAACCAAGTTTTAATTGTGCAAGTTGAGTGAATTTAGGATGCTCATTAAATAATTTATTTATTTAATGAAAAAAGGGGGTTAAGTGACATTTAATTAAATAATTTAGATTATTCAATTAAATGAGAAGACATTTAAGGGGGTTTAATTTAAATAATTTGCATTATCCAATTAAACAAGATGAAATGTTAGTGTGAAAGGGGGTGAATTAACCTAATGAAATTAATTAGATTAATAGATGAAAATGATGCAATTAATTAAATAACTAGGCTTATTTAATTAAATAGTCAAAAAATAAGATGAATTTTAGGATGAAATGATGTTAGTAATTAGATTCAAGTGTGTAATATTATTCAGGAAAAATTTAAGTGTCTACATTTTTCCCCCTTTGAAGCGAGGTACCTATAACATTGGTTGAAAGACTAATGCTTTTCGGATTAATGTTGCTACTCATATCAAAAATTTAAAATTTTCTATTTTTTTGGATGCCCCACTATTGCCCCAATGGAAGGAATTGAGTTGGTACCCTACCCCCTCCAGAGATCGGGCAGAAATTTGAATTTTTGAGTTGATATCGTGGAAAAGGTTCAACATCCATTTAGGTGCAAAGAAGACAAAAGATAATTCTTTAGAAATATCATATATTTGATGTAGACAAATTTTATGATGTATAGACACTCATCGGACATGGGTAGCCTATTTATATTTTGATATATCACACATATTTGACAGTTGGATAGAACTGTTAGTAAAGATAGAATAATAAGAGGAATTTAAGATGGATGAAAGTAGAAGAATGAGATGGACATTGATTAACCATTGTTTTGAGATTTATTTAGAAGTCCAATAAGCCTAGATCATTCAAGACTTTATTAGATATGGTGACAAGATTGATGATTTGCTCATTTCAAGGATCGGGATACTTCATCATTCCTTTTTTTTGATCTAACACATAGACGCGATGCATCAAGGTATTGATAACCAGGATGTGTTGTATCATAATCAGGATGGTGTTGTATCTAGTGTGATGGAATTTGACTCTGCAAATAAATAGTATAATCCTTGTTCACACCTTGACATATGAAACCTTGTTGGAATGTAGTTTAGAAGTTTAGAATATTTCGGACCAAAGCATACGCATTAGTCAACAATCTATTCAAAACAACCTCCCTACACACAACAAAGCAAGTATTTTCCAAAGTTATTTTATAAGAAATGTAACATACCAACCCTTCTATGAAGTAAAAGTTTCTATGGTTTCATCTTTCAAGTAAATTAACTAAGTAACAAACCATTGCAATAAAAAAATTTATTTTCTTTATTGATAATTTTCAAACAAGATGCATAACATAATACAACATGGATTCCATTTCTTTTCAATAATTTCATAAGTTACAACAATACAATAATGCATACAATAACATACATAGCTCAATGAGCTTTGGAACAAATATCTGTAAGATGGTCCAGGATCCTTACTTTCAAATCTTGGTTCTTTTGTCACCTGCTATGGAGGAGAAGCATCACTCAAGTATTTTTCTGCCAACCATGGACTCTTAATGTGGTCCCTTGCACATCTATCATTCAATAGATGGCCCTTCCCTTTGACGAAAATATTGGTAGAGTAACCGATAACAACAACCAATTGAGGATAGTGTTGTGTCCTACATAACTAGAACTTGTAATCCCACAATCTTGGACTAGCATGTAATACTGGATCACGCTGAACTAACAATGGAGCCAAAGGTCATCACACTACTTCGGCCAAAGTCTTTCATTCAGTATTTTCTATTGAGGTTCATTTATCACATACACTACTTAGGGATGATTTGACTTAAGGCCATCTTAAACTACGCATAGGTATTTCCTTCAATGGATAATCTATCATCCCAGAGATAACCTATCATCATTTTAATCTACTTGGAATAAACCTACTTAACAAGTAAGTATACAAGCTAGGTGTTCCCTTCAATGGATAATATATCATCCCAAAGATAACCTATCACCATTTTACATAGTTGGAATAAACCTACTTAACAAGTAAGTACACAAGCTCCCTCCCATACTGGATTAACTATCCTAGGAGTAAACATAAGCTTTCCTAGTTAAATCAATAGCTTAGCTAAGTGTATCACAAGTGCCTCTCATGTCAATCATACCTAGTAAATAATAACTATGATAAACACCAATCTCCTATTATGGAGTACTTACAAGCACAACATGAAAACAACATAAAAGCTTCAATTTCCTTTTCAAAGACACTCTAATTTCTCTAATGCACACACTGGAAAAGACAAATCAAGCATTCATGGAAGATGCATCATTCATAATTAAAATAACAAAGAAGAAAAGATCCCCATGCCTATTATCGCTTATCCAAATAAATGATAGCAATGCAACCCTTTCCAACAGTAGCAAGCTTGATAATCAGCTTCTCTAGAACATCACAAAGAAACTCTATCTCTCAGGTTGATAGCTTACTTCTCTCAACAACAATCTTCCTCACAAAAAAATAGAACTCTCTCCCTTTCTCACTCACAATATAAAATAGAGTATGGTTGGAAATGATGCAGTATAAACACTTGCAAGAAGAATGCAAAAAATGTGTAATCTTGTGAAATAATGTGTCCCTTCAAATGAAATGGCTCAGCTATTTATAGAGCATCTTGGTAACTTCATAGCCTACAATTTAGTCATTGATAATGGACAGCAAGCTCCATGCAAAGCAACACATGAAACACAACAAAAAGGTGGTGACTTCCTAAGTTCATACTCAACAAAAACACCTAAGGTCGACTTGCAATATTGACAACATTCAAAGACTCATTCAAATCTACATATGCTCAATTTAAATTATCACATGAGATAGACATCTACATCAATTGGGTTTCTAGAGGTGGCACCAAATTCATCCACACTCCTCACTATTGTGCGGTTTTCCTTGCCATCAGAAAAAATCAACCACCAATTCGTAACACCAAGCACTATCGAATTGCTTTAGGGAATGAGTCAATTGAGATGTTAAATACGTTTGACAAAGTCATCGATGGATGTATAAAACATGGCAGGTATGTTTACCAAGTCAAAGTTTGATCTTAAACATAGGCATCAACTAAGTCCATGCTTGTATTGACATGAAACAACAACTCAAAATGCAATATAAGTGCTTCATATTGCATGACAGTATGAGTGAGAATCAGCTTCACAAAACAGTCATAAGCTACTTTTATCGGCCTCTAATAGCATAGTCTTAAATGAATATAATCGACCTTTATATATCAACCTCTATCATGATAAGTGATAGTCGATTTCTATTAATATATATAATATGTAAAATATATATTATTATATATATATATATATATAATATATATACAATATATAATATATATACAATATATAATATATATACAATATATAATATACATATATATATATATATATTTAAATACCATCATGTATATATATATATATATATATGTATATGTATATATATATATATATGTATATGTATATATATAAATGCTAATATATATTTATATATATATATATACATCATAAGCCAACAATGTAAGTATACATTCGATATATATGCAAGAGTACAAGCAAGATAGTATTTTCATATAATAAATATAATATATTGAATGTATGCATATGTATAAAAGTGTATGCCTCTATGTACACGTATATGTAGGTATATCTATATCGATGCATTCGTATGAGTGTATCCATCTGCCAATGTATGTGTGTATCAATACACATATAAATATGGATACATGTATATATACTATACATATATATGTTCACATTCGATTCACATATAGCCATTCACAATTGCCATCATATTGATAAGTATTTATTGTGGTGCATCTATACATATGCATATACATGTCGTTAGATCCCATTGAAATTTATGTGCATAAATATACACATATGCCACATACATCCCACTTACCAATATAATAATAATAGTACAAGAAAGATCTCAAAAGCTCAACAGATAAACATCACCCAATAATGCATGTTATAGTAATTAAGACCCTTACTCATGTAGACACATCAAACTAGGGATGACTTACCAACTTCCCACTTCTATGTTTTGACTCAACCAATCTACTATGGTGTGTGTATGCTCAGATAGTTTATGTTACCAGTCACCTGACCAAGATCTTCTCCTGAGTGATATTTCCCCTCCGCCTGGAGGAATGAACATTTACCTGCAACCACTAACACATGCTCATGACAGTCAGTTGTTCACAAATATGCAGTATACGTAATACATCTCCATAATTAGAATATCAATTTAATAACCATCCATTTCACATATATAAATTTCCTCATTTAACATTTAATTAAAATAACATTCATTCATAATGTATCAATAACAAAGTGCAAGCACATTATATTCACCATCAGAATATAAATTACATTCACATTTACTCTACACAGTAATAGTAAATAGTAATTACATAATTGGGGTGTAACATACTTCCCACCTTGTGAATCATCGTCCCCGATGATATATAGCACTTTAACACACAAATAAAGTCAAACAAAGTTTTACTTACTGTTACCAGATTTTCACCCATAGGCTCAATCAGGTGGAGTCTGTTGATTTTAAACTGAGAAAATGAGGTACATTTTATTAACTTTCCTACATTACATTCAGATGTATAAATGAAACAATCTAGAAAAGATTACAATTACAGATTAATGCATTCATACACATGCATGTAACAGAAGAAAGATCATGATCTTTTCAAAAAAAAGTACTTTATTGAATGTAAAAGTGTACATTATCTCACACAAGCCATGAGATTGACTTAACTTATTCAATACAAATTATAAAAAATATATACATGAATAAATAAGGAATAGAAATGAGAAGGAAGGTAACCAGCCATTGCTTGTGAATGATTGGTCTTGACTGGTGTTATTTTGTGTTGCTGATGTCCCGAGCTTCATTTGTCCCTTCTAGCTCCATTCTGCTCCTAGTCTTGCATATGACAATAACAATGGTGTTAGAGTATACTCTAAGCAATGCCTTATTACAAACATTATATACACATTCACCCTATGTATGTATAAACTAATCACTATCTGCATTAAATAAGCTATGTACACTTTAGGTGTCCCAGAAAACCATTGAAGTCATCGAACACACCTAAGATGTACACATGTTTTTCTAATGTTTGTTTCATGTGTAGATATGGGAAAAAATATTATTGTTGTTTTAATTCATCATATTACGACACGTGGGATAAATGTGGCTCCCATAGGGTTGAGCCCAACGTGCTCTCATTTTGTGTTTTGACATGACAGGCTGGTTAAGCTTTTCATGACATTGTGATACAAAAAAGAATCAATTCATCATTCAGAGCAGTAAGATTGATGAATTTACTAGTATAAATGACAAACTGATGCTCAATGGAATTTTAGTGTCATTAAAAATAAATTATGATACTCATCATGTATAGTCACATGGAGTAGGTGTAACTGATAAATAAACCTTATGATCAGGCCACATTGCATTGGTTGTCCTAGAGAGCAATGCTAGAGAGGAGGACAAAAATGTCAAACCAATGGCATTCATCAAGAGTAAATAAATACATAAGAGCAGTGAATATACAATGATGAAGAGAGCAGTTATTATCTACAAGGCTGAGAAATGGCCTTATGTCTAATTCATGAATGTATGACAGTCCTCAAATCTAACAGATGAGATGCTTGAAAGAAAAATAGATTAAAATATCTCAGTTGAAGTAGTCATGGCATATCTAATAACCTTCCTTGTTTTGAACAAAGAAATAGTTTTGTATTCTTTTATAGACATCGGGTTAGTGCAAAAATGCTAAATATCATGAGAAGTGTTGAATAAGTATGAATCAAGAGTAGTTTGAGAAGCTACTAAGTGTTAACAGTAAATTGCTAGGAGACAGTGACTTTGACACTGGTGGTTCATTCTCATAAATTCACAAAAAACATAAAGTCATAAATCATTGAGAATTG
Source organism: Sequoiadendron giganteum (assembly GCA_007115665.2). Lineage (NCBI taxonomy): Eukaryota > Viridiplantae > Streptophyta > Pinopsida > Cupressales > Cupressaceae > Sequoiadendron > Sequoiadendron giganteum. Next base: position 34,462,629 of record CM021104.1, read on the forward strand.
CTATCAAAGGAAATAGAGTCAATAATTAAGTCAATTCATGAGATAGTCATTAACTTATTATCATAGAAAAAATGGCTTCACATTCTTTCATCAGTCCATAAGTGAAAGTGACATATATACTAAGGGGAAACACTGGGGTCAGGTTCAGCAACAAGTCAGCACCATGTGTAGATGGTGAAATAGAGGACATGTAGATATCAAAGAGCTAGGCATCACAGCACTCACAATATGTCAACTACTAAGAACATCTCTACAGTTGGTAAAGTTGAACAAAATATGTCTATTTTGATTCCTAGATCTCGGAACTTATCTGTTATATCTCATCATCAAGAGAATCACCCAAAATCATTTGCATCAATAGAGGGGTTGATAATGAAAGTGTCTCTGCACTGCAAGAGCTACGCATGGAAATTGAGGAAACATATTTCTTGGATGGAAGGCTTCATGCAATAAGGATGAGTCTTCTTGACCATGACAAATACATGCATGTACAGTTATAGAGAAAAATAGTTATGACCGGGTTTTTCATGAAGACATGATAACCTCTTAAAAGAGGTGATAGTACTATCACGACGAAGGGCAGTTACATGTAGTGAACAGAGGATTGTCACTATAAAAGGAGGTAGCGGTACATTTTTAACAATAGGGCAGTCACGAAGGCACAATGACCAAAATACAATGACAGTGAACACACTAATATTCATAGTAGATAGTGTGATCTTGATAAAGTTTGATCCATGAGAACACACAGGTAAAGTAAATGTTTAAGAGACACATAGTCATGGCCATGGAGATAATAGTCCTCTATTTTTGCAAACAGTGAAAAGAAATATACGTTGAAATGCTTGAGTATTTCTACAAGAAAATGCATGGATTGTACAAGAAAAACAAGAACATTGAAGCGTAATCATATTTCTGCAGATTGGCTCGAACTCGAGCAAGTTTTTCTTCAGAAAATGTAATGAATAGCAGAATAATTTCACTGAATGCTTACCAAAGCATCTAGAAGTCACATTTTTATAGACTTGGTGAGGAAAATGCCACTGAAATTGCAAGAATTCTCCATGAATGGAGCTCCATCGAAACCCTTGGCGATTCCCAGGAAAAGTTGCTAAGGTAAATGAAATGAGGGAAGCTTTCTCACGGGTTTTCTTTTAGGGTTTTTACCCTAACTATCATATTGATGGCTTTTTTGTCTTAGTTTTTTAAAACAAAGCTTTTCAAGCTAATCTATACCGTGGCTTTCTTTCATGCCTTAGGAGTTTGTCTTTTTTTCCTTTATGTGGCATGTGTTAGGTCTTCTTTAACTAGTTCTTTGCTTTGTCCCTTAAAGCCAAGTCTTGGCCTTTTGAATTTCGCATTCTTTTTTTTTTATGTAAGACATTTACTTAAGTGGTGAAATTATGAACCACTTAATTTATGTTGTTTTAAATGCAAAATTAAGTATCATGCCATGTAAATGCCTTTATGAGGATTTTATTATGCTTTTATGCTTTTGCAAGAATATGGGGAGGTTGATATCAGTTTTCCAACATGAGGAGGGAATGTAGGAGTCTTTATTTTTCCTTTTGGAGTATTTGGAGTATTTTTAGGCATTTTGTCTCAGCTTGGAGCATTTTTGGGGTGCTTTTATGGTAGACAAAGTCAAGCTTGACTTTTTCCACTCTTTGGAGCTCACTTGTTGGAGATCTTGTTGCTATATTTTTGGGTTTTTGAAGCCATCCAACCCCAACTGTTTCTAGGTCCTTTTTTGGTGGAGCTACTTGGAGATGATGATATATTCTCATTTGTAACTCATTATGAGTTAGTTCTTACTAGGCAATTTCTAGAGATAGTGATTTTTGCAATCCTTTCTCAAAATTGAGCATCATTTTGTAACTTAGTTTGTTGGATATGAAATACAAATAACACCTTGGATATTATGGACTCAATTTTTCCTTCTTGTTGTTGCAGCATTGTGTATTAATCAATGATTGATCAAATTACTTGTGAGGTATTTTAGTTTCCTTGTGATTTTGTCTCATTCTCTCATGCCTCTTCTGTAAAGGTACATTTATGCAGGTTACAAGTTGTGTTCAATGTTACATATGTCTTTTAAATTGTGGAAATGCTTTCCTTTTTAAAAGATGATGTATCCAAATCCTCCTATAAAATTTTTATGCATGAATCTATAGAAATAAGTTGTGCAACTTAAATTCTATCATTAGTATTCAAGTGTATGAAATTTTGAACTTTCATGATCCTTGTTAGTTTGGTGTATCACTCGTTACTTTTAGTTTCAGTATTTCCTTTTAAGCACTTTTCCCCCTTTTTCCTTTACAAAATCAGTAGTTTTAGGTGATAACCCAAATAGGAAGCCGACCTTCTCCAGAGGTTTGGTCTCATTTAGGGTACCCAGACCTTGGGATCATTCCCATGTTTCACTAGATTGTTGAATTCTAAATTCAACAGGGTGCAGATTTTATTGATAACACTTACCATTCTCAAAATATGTAAGATTTATAAAACATTCATCCTATGTAGCATCCCACCTTCCAACCTTTCCCTTCTTGGACTTTGCATTGAATTCCCTTGCTAACGCATAGGGAAAACTTATATTCCTTACACAAACTTACTCTCCCAAAGAGCTTTATTATATTATCATATTACTTTGTATGTACATCCTAGGTACAATTTAGTAACTATACATAACACCTAAAACATAGTGATCAGAAATCATTGGCCCATAAATTCATCCTTAGTATAATCCCATTAGAAAAGGAATAACAATGCATTGTGCACTACTTGTGGGTCCCATCCTTCCCCTTTGGTATTTACACTTTTAGACGACTCAGAAACTAAGTCCTTCCATCACTTACACAACCATTTTTCCTTATCATAAAGTATTGTTCTAGATTACTTGTCCATATTGAGCATAACATTTCTCTTGGACACCTAGCAAATTTTTGATATTGCTAGACATACTTAAGCTTTGTATCGACAAAGTTTCATCGACCTCTTTGATCTATTTCTCCTTTTTGAGAATCTATCAAGTCTATGGTTGGCCCTATTTCTAAGCCTTTTTTTAGCCTAATAGAGTTTCCAACCTTCCTTTCCATATAATGGTCCAAACCTCAATGTTAGAATTTTACAAATCATTCAAGATTTGGTTTACCATTTTTTCTGACTTGGCTTCAATAATATATTACGCATTCACTCAATTGCATGTCTCATAGTATGATCCTGGTTCACACAACCCTATCATTATTTGCCCGTTCACAACTAAGACAACCTTCCTAGGAATAATAAGCAACTAATTCTCACAATATATCATTTAGGATCGAAATCCTATAAATCAAGTTTCCAAATAGCTTTGGTTACTTTGGTGATTCTTTCCACTAGAACATTATGTCAGTTTCATTGACATAGACAGATTGATCTATCTAGTGTTCTACCTCTCTCCCTCTGGAATCCCAAGAGAGTACACATGTCCTACTAATGTTGACATCCTGTCCTCATTTCCTAGCACACCAGACAATAACTTGCTATGTATTCTACAACATCTTACTCTATCTTTTCCCAGGTTATAGTGGTTCCTCATCTGACAAATAACTTTTTTATTCCAACGTCCTAACTCTGACATCAATTTCTTTGTTTCATTCCAGAATCTTCCAAAATTTTGGATACATAGGTTCTTTTATATCCAATAATAGTCTATTCTATGATTAAGTGAAAACCTATTTTGTGATCTCATGCCACCTTTAATTCCCAAGTAATAATGGTTAGGAGTTTTGCGAGGATAAATCTCCTTTATCTTAGGACATCCATACCGTGGATTTCTTTTGTCCTTGGATTATTTTCAAAGATGTAATCCATCTTTTAGCTCAATCTAATTTTTTTGTTATGAATTGGTACTGATTTTAAGTATAAATCCTCGTTCAATCGTGTTGGTCTCCAAAAGATCTCAAATTTAATTTCATACCTAATTACTAAGCATGAACATTTCTCAATTACTCAATTGATTCACTTAATCACATAGGTGAGTCCCAACCTCGATATACCCTAATTCTAGGATAGATTCATCAATTAATGACTAGTCTGATATTTTAGGTTATTTTAACCCTATATGTCCCAATCAAGACCAATGTACAACCCAACCAAGTAAGTTGTTTCCAATCTATAGGTTTCAATGGGTAGTCCAGTACATATTCCAATTGAATAGGTAAAACTTAACCTAAGGTTTCTATCTTTATTCAAATGAACTTCTTGTCCCAAATAGGTTATTCCAAACCTAGGGTTCCATTTGAGTACAAGGTATGATCCAGTGATCAATCAAGTAAAGATAATTGATGTGGTTGGATAGCATCACATCCTGCCTTATCTTTCATACCTTCTCTATGGCTTAATAGCTAAACCTTATCATTCCTAGGTCTCTTAGCACAGTAAACTACAATGTCAAGTCGCTTCACGACATGGATATATTTCATAATATGTAGTATTACTACCTGTGTGTATAAATAACGTCATTATCTAAATCCCCTATATAAGATATATAGGAGTGTAGAGACACTTTCTTCCAATCACGAGTAATATAGATCTTCCCTTGTCTATCCCATAGACAATGATCTTCCCTTTCATGACCAAGTAATTCACCTATCCTTTCCTTAAGGAATTAATGATAATAGCAATTGATTTTACAATCAATATATATAAGGTATGGTGTGATAATAGGTCACAAATCTTGACCTTTCCACTATATTTCTCCAAAATTTCAATACCTTATCCTTGTGGTCATGAAGTACATGACTTAATTTGACATCATGAATTGTGAAGAAGTCAAAAGTTCTTTTGAATCATAAATATATTTTTGATTTTCATTGGGTGGGGTACTTTATCTGAGTCAATCCACTTTCTTTCTTCCCCCCCTTAGTGTTTCCACAACATCTAATCTACCCAAAGTTGTACTTCTAGAAAAAATTGGTTTCTTTCAAATGATTTTCCATTCCTTGGTGTTGGCTTTCCATTTTCTTTTTCTTGCCTCAATGGCATACTTTGGACATACTTTTCCCAAAGTTAGATTCATCATTTATTTCTATTCCTGTAGAATCAACATTTTGGATCGTCTAATAGGAGATCTAATGAATAATCAGTAACTTATAAGTTTAAGAGGCTCACTAATATTCCCACTTTTTTCAATAACCCTTTTTTGGAGAAATTTCCATACCCACAAAGCCTCTTTAGCTGATGTACTTCCCAACTTAGAGTGTTTTTTCCTTACAACTTCAATAGTTTTGACACATAGTGTCATACTGTACTCCATTTCCTTTTGGAACTTCTACACATATGTTGGTTTTCTCAGACATGGTGAGATCATCTTTTTCTCCACCCAATTTATGTACTATCCAAAACCTTTGATCAGGCCAACCCAATTTATCTTTTCAAGTTTCTTTTCTATAATCACCTTTCTAAGTGAATTTATCCCAATGCTTGGAATCTTATTCCCTTAGAGATACCAAAGTTGTTTGGTCTCTTTTTCTCACCTTAATCAAAACTCCAAATTAATTTCATTGATTTTGGTTGGTGGAACCATGCCCACGTCGTTGATTACTTCATTTCTAACTATTCTGATCTTTTTCTTTTTCCTAGGTACTAACTATTTTCTTGCTAGATCCTCTCCTTATACAAGAATTAGATTTATGTCAAGAGTTCTCCAACCTTTTGGATACCTCTTTTGTTGATTCTCTACTTCATTTGAAGTTTCCAACTTGTGCCAATAATGCATACTCCTATATTTGTAGTATACTTACTAAATCCAATAATTCTTGATTCTTTACAACTATAGGTTAATACTAATAAGGGGGTTATCTCATTTCTTCTCATTCCCTTACAGTCATATAACTATTTTGTAGGATAAGGTATATATATTGGTTATTCTTCGTAACCTTCCTACATAACTTGATTGCATAATCTTCTGCAATCCAGGGTAATATTATAATAAGTTGTTGGTTTAGGAGTTTCCAACTCTAGGGATGACTCTTATGTAGTCCCAAACTTAAACAAGTTTCCCATAATCTTTCCTTCCTTTTATTTATCCATGTTCTTTTCTCTTGCCATTGTGGCACAAGAACTTTTCAACCATTATATTCTTATAAGATTTGTGTGTTGTTTGTGTAATGAGCTCATAGGTTTTAGTGTTGAACCTAGTAGCTCTGATACCACATGTATCATACCAACCCTTATATTAAGTAAAATTTTCTAAGTTTTCACCTTTCGAGTAAATTAACTAAGTAACAAACCATTGCAATAAAAAAAAAATCTTTATTGGTAATTTTCAAACAAGATGCATAACATAATACAACATGGATTCCATTTATTTTCAATAATTTCATAAGTTGCAACAATACAAGAATGCATATAGTAACATACATAGCTTAATGAGCTTTGGAACAAATAGCTATAAGATGGTCCAGGATCCTTCCTTTCAAATCTTGGTTCTTCTATCACCTATTGTGGAGGATAAGCATCACTCAAGCGCTTTTCCACCAACCATGAAATCTTAATGTGGTCCCCCACACATCTATCATTCGATAGATGGCTCTTCCCTTCGATGAAGAGATTGGTAGAGTAACCAATAATGAAAACCAATTGAGCATAGTGTTGTGTCCTACATAACTAGAACTTGTAATCCCACAATCTTGGACTAGCATGTAATACTATATCATTGTGAACTAATAGTGGAGCCAAAGGTCATCACACTACTTCGGCCAAAGTCTTTCATTCATTATTTTCTACTGAGGTTCATCTATCACATACACTACTCAGGGTTGATTTGACTTAAGGCCATCTTAAACTATGCATAGGTATTTCCTTCAATGGATAATCTATCATCCCAGAGATAACCTATCACCATTTTAATCTACTTGGAATAAACCTACTTAACAAGTAAGTACACAAGCTAGGTATTTCCTTCAATGGATAATCTATCATTCAAGAGATAACCTATCACCATTTTACATAGTTCGAATAAACCTACTTAAAAAGTAAGTACACAAGCCCCCTTCCCATACTGGATTAACTATCATAGGAGTAAACACAAGCTTTCCTAGTTAAATCAATAACTTAGCTAAGTGTATCACTAGTGCCTCTCATGTTCAATCATACCTAGTATATAATACCTATGATAAACACCAATCTCCTATTATGGAGTACTTACAAGCACAACATGAAAACAACATAAAAGCTTCAATTTCCTTTTCAAAGACACTCTAATTTCTCTAATGCACACATTGGAAAAGACAAATCAAGCATTCATGGAAGACACATCATTCATAATTAAAAAAACAAAGAAGAAGAGATCCTCATGCCTATTATCGCTTATCCAAATAAATGACATCAATGCAGACCTTTCCAACAACATCAAGCTTGATAATCAGCTTCTCTAGAACATCACAAAGAAACTCTATCTCTCAAGTTGATAGCTTTTTTCTCTCAAGAACAATCTTCCTCACAGAAAAATAGAACTCTCTCTCTTTCTCACTCACAATATAAAACAAAGTATGGCTGGAAATGATGCAGTATAAAGACTTGCAAGAAGAATGCAAAAGATGTGTAATCTTGTGAAAGAATGTGTCCCTTCAAATGAAATGGCTCAGCTTTTTATAGAGCAGCTCGGTAACTTCATAGCCTATAGTTTAGGCATGATAATGGACAACAAGCTCCACGCAAAGCAACACATGAAACACAATAGAAAGGTGGCAACTTCCTAAGTTCATACTCAGCAAAATCACCTCTAGGTAGACTTGCAATATTGAAAGCATTCAAAGACTCATTCAAATATGCATATGCTCAATTCAAATTATCACATGAGATATGATGAGAGCCATTTACATCCCATTTTATGCCATATTTCAGTCTATTTTATGCACCCTCATACCTATTTCCATACTCCATTTTGTTCTATAGTATACCATTTTGTTGCCTTTACGTTGCATATGATTAAATATATATAAGTAGTATCTAATATCGTTTTTAGATAAAAATGTGAAATTTGATTATTGGTTGAGTTTACTAATGAGCATTGTGATTTCAAGTCTTAGAAAATATATTTTGCAGCATGGAGTAGAACACAGACTTTCTACAATCTTCCTGCCACCTTCTATGCAGGAGCCTTCCTATTACTCAACATTATCGCATGGATTGTTAGCATTCTACCATTTTATTTGTTTAAGATAATTATATGGTTACTAGATCAGACATACACCATCACGATCTTTGTGTATGGTGAGCATTCCATGGTGGACTTTCATGATTGCAGTTGTCAACTTTTATTTTTGCCATGTTAATTCCTTGCCATACAATATTCACTTTCTTCCTATGGATTTAATCTCTTTTCTAGCTTCCATCTTAATTTGTGACTTCTACAAGTGGACACATTGGTTGGGAATACAAACCAAAGGGAGGAAATGAGCATGTGCCAGCTGTTTGGAAGAAACCAAACTCTACGTATTTCCTATTTCTGCTTGTTGTTGTAACTAAACCGTTTTCAATTTGTGGCCAGCAACCAAGGCACGTGATCCACTATTTTGTTGGTTGTAGGCTAAGAATAAACCATTCTATTTTATGTTGAAGGTGTTATTATATACACAACCTTATATATACGTTTGTAATATCAGCTACAGAGAGATTATTATATGCGCAAGTTTATGGAAGCGGATTTTTTGTAGCGAAATATTATACGAAGATTTTGTATCACCCTTTTTGGTGAATAAAATATCATTTCTTCTGATCAAAACAACATAGAAGATATTCATGTTCCATCACTGGATGTATTGAGGAGGCAGGGCCCACTCCTTTGAACGTATGGTGATTTACATTTATTTAGCAGTGTGTTTATTTCCATTATTTTATGTTATCTATAAGTGTGGTTTGTTTCCTATTGATTGTAAATTGATTATGAATCATCATATTATTTTTAGATTTAATGTTGTATATCACTTTATGATTTCTAACTTAGCTTGCTTCGGAGTTGTGAGTTTAATTTTTGGAATTATTACTGTTGTTGTTGTTCTTGTCGCTAGGAAGTGATAGTTCTTGTCGCCAAAGTTGTTTTGATTTGTTGTAGGTTTATTTCAAGAGCTACATTCATAACCACTCATCTCATGACTTTCACCCCTTTGTGACATATAGTCTTGATACCTCTCACAATTCTACGCCCCCGGATTGACATGTATGGACCAAACTAAAATTCATTATAAAGTATTAAATCCTTCTTATGATTTACCCCAGTGTTGACCTATCAAGATAGACATCTACAATAATTGGGTTTTCAGAGGTGGCGCCAAATTCATCCACACTCCTCACTATTGGCACGATTTTCCTTGCCATCATAAACAGTCAACTACTAATTCGTAACACCAAGCACTATCGACTTGCTTTATGGAATGAGTCGACTGAGATGTTAAATACATTTGACAAAGTCATCGAAAGATGTATAAAACATAGAAGGTATGTTTACCAGGTCAAAGTTTGATCTTAAACATAGGCATCGACTAAGTCCATGCTTGTATTGACATGAGACCGCAACTCAAAATTCAATATAAGTGTTTCATATCGTTTGGCAATATGAGTGAGAATCGGCTTCACAAAATAGTCATAAGCTACTTCTATCGGCTTCTAATAACATAGTCTTAAATGATTATAATTGACCTTTATATATCAGCCTCTATCATGATAAGTGATAGCCAGTTTCTATTAATATATATAATATGTTAAATATATATTATTATATATATATAATATATAATATACGTATATATTTAAATACCATTATGTATTTATATATATATATATATATATATGTATATGTATATATAAACGCTAATATATATTTACATATATATATATATATCATAAGCCAACAATGTAAGTATATATTTGATATATACAAGAGTACAGGAAAGATAGTATTTCATATAATAAATACAATATATATTGAGTGTATACATATATATATATATATATATATATATATATATATAAAAGTATATGCCTCTATGTACATGTATATGTAATTATATCTATATCGATGCATCTATATGAGCATGTCCATCCGCCAACGTACGTGTGTTTCAATACACATATACATATGAATACATGTATATATATATATATGTGTTCACATTCGATTCAAATATAGCCATTCACAATTACCATCACATTAATAAGTATTTGCGTGTGGTACATCTCTACATATGCATATACATGTCATTAGATCCCATTTACATGTATGTGCATATATACACATATGCCACATACATCCCACTTGTCAATATAATCGTAATAGTACAAGAAAGATCTCAAAATATCAACAGATAAACATCACCCAATAATGCATGCAATAATAATTAAGACCCTTACTCATGCAGACACATCAAACTAGGGATGACTTACCAACTTCCCACTTCTATGTCTTGACTCAACCAATCTATTGTGGTGTGTGTATGCTCAGATAGTTTACATTACCAGTTACCAGACCAAGATCTTCTCCTGAGTGATACTTCCCCTCCGCATGGAGGAATAAAAATTTACTTGCAACCACTAACACATGCTCATGATAGTCAGTTGTTCAAAAAATATGCAGTATACATAATACATCTCCATAGTTAGAATATCAATTTAATAACCATCCATTTCACATATATGCATTTCATCATATAAAATTTAAATGAAATAATAGCCATTCATAATGCATAAATAACAACGTGCAAGCACATTATATTCACCATCAGAATACAAATTACATTCACATTTACTCTACACAGTAATAGTAAATAGTAATTATATAATTAGGGTGTAACAAGAACATCCCACAAGCACAACAAATGAAAGATAATGATCAATTCCCCATTCCTTTCTCTCTAAATCCCTTTGATAGATATCATCGAGAGGTCCTCAAAATGGGTCAACAATATAAATCATAAGACAAGATCAAAATGAAGATACATTTAATGTTATTTATATCTCTTTCCAAAAGGTGTGTTTTGTTTAGGATAAGTATCCAAAGTGATTTCCAATAATAATTCCCATTGTAAGAAGGATGTATCCTAGGACATGTTAGTGGATGGTGGCAAGTTGTTTTGAAAGGTTGTTGATATAAAGTTTGATCGACATGTTTGATAATGATCAAGAGTTTGATTTCTTTGACGTTTAAGGTTCTACTTTTGTTGCTTGTTGTACTTTTTTTTTGTTTGTGTTAACAAAGGGTGAGTGTGATTTGATCGATTTATTATGGATGCAAGTTTATTGCGGGTGAAAGCAGAATAGGATGGGTGGTTTTGGAGTTTTTGGAATATTTCAATGTTTTTAAAGTTTTCGATTATTTGAGGTTGTTTAGGATTTTTGAATGTTTTCAAATGTTTTGCGGTTTTCCAATTTAAAAATGTTTTTGTGTTTTCTAAGTTTTGGCCAAGACCTAAGAGGGACTGACCTAGGGCCTTAGGGGCTTATCAAAGATTAGCCTTGCCTATGTTATACACGCAAAGACCACGTAGTTCGACTGAATTTGACCTGTTACCGTTTATTGATGAGATATGAACATTGATGGATTGTCAGTTTATTATGATAGACTCCTAAATGATAACCTAAAGTGTCTCAAGGGCACATCAGTGATGGCCTTGCCTACGTTCAAGCTCAGAGACCCATATTTCGACAAGGTAATGCTTTTGGTTTTTTGATGTTTCACTTGTTTAGGGATTTTGATGTGTTTTAAATGTTTTGGATTTTGACTTTACAAATTTTTGAATGTTTTTGGATTTTGGCTATACAATATTTTGATGTTTTTGGATTTTGACTTTACAACTTTTTGAATGTTTTCAGATTTTGGCTATACGAGGTTTTGATGTTTTTAGATTTTTTATTTTGCAAGTGTTTTTGGATTTTTTGATGATTTTGAGATAAACGATACCTAGATCATGATGTCGATGTCACATTATGAGATATGAGACATGGATCAAAAGTTATTTGAAAATAAGAGTGCAATAACCTTCCCCCATTGTCTAGCAATGTTTCATAGTGCAATGGACAAACCAAGATAAGTAATGTATATGAGAAGAGTTAAATAGAGTTTTATCATGCTAGATATGGGCTACTAGACTTCATGAGATAAAATTGTAAAGAGCCTATTAAGAGCTTACCATGAGTATGGTGGAAGTATACGTCGAACCTTTGTCAAGATCAAGATAAGCTAGAATATCTAGATAAAAGTTGGATTTGGATGGATGGAGGGAGCATTGGATTTATCATGACAAGGATGAGATACTTTTATCTGAGAAGGATCATATAGATGCTAGAGTCTACTCATGACACCTTTTTTCCAGTTTTTCATCATAGCACTTTCCCAAAGTGCCACCATAATGGTTTTTATTGGAGGATGATTTTTATTTTTACTATTTTCTAGATTTTTTTATTTTGATTTTTTATGATTTTTTGAAAAAATTTACCGTCATGTTGAACCAACTGGTGGTACTGATGTAGAGGCCACTTTCATAACATTCCAATAGTATTCTGCTTGAAGAAGCTGCTTTGCTAAGACACGAGCACTTGAATGCAACTTTTGAGAACTTTGATATGCCTTATTGGTACTAGAATTAACATCGTCTATGTGTGCACATCGTGATAGAGTTCCTTCAGAATCCTTATGATGATGGGTAGTTGCCAACACATGGTCAATGCAAAAATTGGATATCATGAATGGAATGGATGGTGACATGCATGAAGGAATATGAGATGTATTGGTCGATGGTTTGGAACCTTTGACTCTCCAAACTTGGGAAGATGAGCAATGATGAGTAGATATGGTGGTTTTTGTGAAATTAGGACCAACTATTTGATTTACTTTGTTCATCGCTTGAGAATCCTGATTTTGTATTTGAGGACACTTTTGATGAATACGTTTCCCTTTTTGAATTTGTCCCATAGTTTCTTTAATTGGTGGAGTTTTGGAGGGATTATTTTCTTTATTTTTATTTGGTATCCATTGGTATTTGATGTGTCCTTTGTGCTTTACTATTTATTTTTATTGGACAATGTTCTCCTTTCTATGTTGGTCCCAACTTGTGGATGGGATGATGGGTGGATGATGATTCATTGTATGACTAGTTGTAGCATTGAAATTATTTTCACCCTAAGGATCCTTCATCCCCCCTATGCTAATGTTTGCATTAGACAAGATTGTCCCCAACTTTGTAAAGGTATTGACAATACCTAATCCTTTGCCCTAATAATGTGTCCTCTAATCTATAGCTATTGAATATGACTTGTCGTGAATACATGATATTGCTATGGGTTCCTATTGTTCAAGAATATTAGTTGTTTGTTCTAATTCTATGACATCTTTATCTAATGATACCACTTCAAAATATGTTGGTGTTGATTCAGAAGATTTTAATGATGCACAATCACTGTAAGAATCAAGAATCTCGGCCATTACTTGCTCTTGTGTAGGAATATCAAGAGTGAGAGACTCTTGTTTTGGATGAAGAATGTTTATGTGTCCATTATAAAGAAACATAGATCAGGGGTGATATCAGGGATATCTTTGGATTTTAAAATGGTTTGGAAGATGTCCCTCAGCTCTTGATGAAACTCTAGGGATAGGGGTTCTTGATCTTGACTCGATTCGGAGCAAATTTTTTTATCCTCAAGAGCCTCCTCTTGGCATGATCCTTGGGTGGATGATACATCATCGGAAAAGGACCCTTCAAAAATTTTGGTAGGTATGGGTGCAATAAGGGATATTTCTTACTTCTTTGGAACTTTTCAATATTCCCAATCATTGAGTCATATGTGGGATAGATATCACAATCTTATACATATTTGATGTCATTACAGTATGAAATATTGCTAGACACCGTTGATTGGTTTGGACTTTGTTTTAAAACAGTATCTTTATACATGTCTGATTCCTCATGTTGTGATGAATGAATAACACGAATGTGTCCCATTGTGGTATCATGGGTATGGTTTGGATTATTTGAGGTTGATGCCTTTCTCGAATCTTTTGCTTTTGTATGATCAAGTATCTAGGGTTTGTGTAAATTTTTAGATTTTCATTCCTAGATTTTTTATCAACATCAATGTCTCCTTGTTCAATAAGATCTTGTATTATGTGTTTGGGTCTAAAAAAATTTTGACATGTTATGACCTTTGTATCGGTGAAATTCACAAAAATGATCTTCTGTATAGCTAGGAATTTTAACTTGTGGCACTTGATAGTTTGAGAAATCTGGGAATGTGATAAGGTTAGACTATACCAACTTCTTTAACACTTCCTCCATAGATTCCTCTAAGGGAGTGAATTTTCGCTTAGGAGCACTATTTGTTCTTTGTGTTCCACGTTGAGTGTTTGCAGCATTGATCATTGGTTGATTGTTTGGTAGCTGCGTGTTTGTTTGTGGTACGTTTTGATACGTGTTTGTTAAGACCACCTTTGCATCAATAACACCATTACTAGTATCATTCTTGTTCTTAGCCCAAAAGCGTGGTTTGTCATTAGAACTAGTGGATGGGCAGTTGTCCTTGTATGTTTGGGTGTTTCCTTGTCTGATTAGAGCTCTCTCAATGTTCAGGGTTCTAGGGATAATCTTGTCATAAGATGTGACACATTGCATCTTTAACTGAAAGGATAAATTTGTGTCCACATTAGCAATGATGATTCCAACTTGTTTCTCTTTAGGTATAGGCCATTCGCTCTTGCTAGCTTGCTCCCTCCACCATTGTAGGAAGTTTGTGAAGAATTTCCCCTTGTTTTTCTTGAGGTACAACTCTTCCAATCTCACATCCATGTCTAGGTTGAAGGAAAAATGATCTATGAACCTATCGATTATCTATTGGAAATTTTGAATTCCCAAAGGAAATTGTGAGAACTGATCAATTGTCGGCCTCATCAAACTATGTGAAAAAAGATGCACCAAGTAGGAATCATTATAAGCCACCTCCATACACATTACATGGAATTCTTTGTGTTGGATTTGGCATTGTTTTTGTCATTGATGCCAGATTCAGGTGATTGGTGGTATAATGTTGGTACATTTATCTTTCTACCTTGAGGTTCTTCTTGGCAAATATCTGGTTGCAAAACTTATGTAACCTTGTCTAATGTGTATGGTGACAAAGGGCTCTTGTATTCCTTCAAGGGTTTTTGAAATGTTTGTATTTATTTATAAATTCCAAAGGAATAAATTAAAGTTGTTTTGATTAGTAACCTACCTAACAGGTCGTGGATGTTTGTGCAAGGTTTGAAGACAATTAATGTCATTGTTTCTACCAGGCTCTTCTAGGGTTACTGGATCAGCGGGGTAACATTGTATAATGTGCAAAGAAAGGTTTATCGAGCATTATGCAAAATTGAGAACTTGGTGTGTACAGTAGCAAACTTAGGGTTCTTGGAAAGCAACAAGGTTTTTGAATCATTGACAGTTGGCATTTGTAGCTTTGGATAGTTGGAAGATTTGGCAGTTTGGGCACTTGAGATTTGTAAGTTTTTGTACTTTATTTCTCTAAGGAATTAAGGTATGGTTGTATCGAGTTTTAACAGGTTAATGATTTTTATTTATAAGAGATGTTCAAACTCAACATTTGGTTAGATAGTAAAATGAAAAGCTCAAGATAGCAAGAGTCATTTTGTTTTTAGTTGCTTTGATTATGTTGTTCTAAAAAAGAGGTTTCTTTTGAAACCCTATATGCAATTACTTGATAAAATGTATTCTTGAATATGCTATATTGAATTTTGTGCTTCAAAGAACTGTTGCAAAAGAATAGTGAATAGTTTAATGTGTTTTGTGTGTTCTAGACTTCAAATGAAATGGAGTCTATAGGACATGAAATGCATTAAGGCAGAAAGCTGCCATGAGCTTCAGTGAAACAAAGCGATCCTTTGTATTTACTCTTTATCTTGATGTGAAATTTTTATTTTCCAGTGAGGCATGCTTGTAACTAGTGAGGTTCCCTTGTCAGTGAGGCATATTCTATAGCCAGTGACGCTTTTCTAGTGAGGCTCTATAATCAGTGGGATTTTATTAAGCTAGTGAAGCAATTTTCCCAAGTGGTTTTTTATCCCTATGAGGGTTTTCCACTCATAAAAATAATATGTTATGGTTCTTTTGTGATCTATGTTGTTATCATGATTCATGCAATTTAGTCTTGCAGCTTCCTTTATGTACTTCGCAACATTTGAGTTTTTCATGTGGTTTAAGGATCTCATATTGACTATCACATTTGAATACATTCTTGAAATTGAAAATTCCATGATTACAAAGAATTTATGTGTTTTAACAAATAATTGAATTGAATTTGGTTATTAAAACATTGATTCATCCCCCCTCTTAGTGTTTTCTGTACTCCAACACTTTGATATGGTCCATCGTATTTCCTTGTCCTTTGTATTTATCAAATTTTGGGACTTCAAATCCAGGTGGGAAAGGTACTATCACAATGTTCATATCGAAAGGGTATGGACACAAGTTTATTTGCGCATGTGGCTTCTTTGTTTTTCCCATTTGAATGTCCTAGATCTGTTGCATGAGCGCCTTGAGCTGTGATGACACATCATCTTGCAGATTTGGTGGAGGAGCATATGTGGCATACTATGGGATGGTGGATGAGTTGTAAGTGGGATTTTATATGGTGTGTAGAGTAGTCTTTGGTACTATGAAGGTGAGGGTGATAGAGGTGGAGGCATATATGCTCCTTATGTAATTGGAATTATGATGTTTTATTGTGTGTTGGCATAGTGTTGGGGATTGTAGTACAAGCTTGGTTGTTGTGGTTGTTGTTGCGCAAGCACTTGTTGTTTTTGGGCATATTGTTGTGCTAGCAATGCTTGTTATTGGGATTGTTGTTGTTGGTGTGTGAGCAACGCTTGTTGTTGGGCTTCTTGTTATTGTTTTTTATGATGTTGTTGCATGATCAAGGCTTTTTGTTGATCTTTTTGTTGTTGCAAGGCTTGTGCTTGGGCTTGTTGTTGTTTCAATGCTTGTTGATAAGCTTGTTGTTGTTGGGCTTGTTTTTATTGTAAATCTTGAGCTTGAGCGTGTTGTGCTTGCAATGCTTGTTGATAATATTGTTGTTCTTGTTGCAAAGCTAGAGCGTGAGCTTGTTGTGCTTGCAACGAGGAAATGTTTTAAAGTTGGGACACATGAGATGGATCTTGAGTGATCATGGTATGAGTGGGTTGTGGTTTGATTTGAGATGGTTTTTGTGTGGTGAGTGGTTGGGGGTTGTTTTGCACTATCATTCCTTGTAATATTGTCAATTGGGATGGAGGAATGTATGTTTGGGGCCCCATTTGATTTTTCATGGATTGGGGGACCAATGGTAAAGATGATGGTACCATTTGTTGTTGTGATATCAATGACACATTTTGACCTTGCGTTTAGATTAGAAGGGTTCCCTTGACTGATGTGTTGAGGGTCCCCTATTGTCAATTGGGATGGAGGAATGTATGTTTGGGGCCCCATTTGATTTTTCATGGATTGGGGGACCAATGGTAAAGATGATGGTACCATTTGTTGTTGTGATATCAATGGCACATTTTGACCTTGAGTTTAGATTAGAAGGGTTCCCCTAACTGATGTGTTGAGGGTCCCCTTGTTGTGTTTCATTTGATGTTAAGGTTTTCGATTGGTTGATAGGGTTTATGATGAATGTGTTGCTTTGATTTGGATCAATGATAGATGGATTTGATGTGTTTTGTAAAACCATTGGGTTTGATGGAACAATTGGGTGGTTGGATGAAGATGTCCCTTGTTGTGTTAAGGGTTGATTTTGTGTAAGGGTGTGAGCATGCCCTTGTTGTTCTACTTGATGCACTTGGTTCACATTACCTTGTCTAACATTGGGAACACTTTGGGTACTTGTGGTGGGGATGGAAGAATATGGTTGCACGCTCGAAATGTTGAGGTTCTTGTTGTGTTATGGAATGTAAGGCGTATGTGTGGATGTAAAGGATGTTCAAGAATGATGGTGGAAGAATGTGATGGGGCACCAAATCTTGGTTTCCAATTTATTCTTTGGGGAAGGTTGGTGCTTTTGGTACCCAAAAGTGTGTTGCCTTCTACATTGGGCATGAGACCAAGGTTTGTTGCAATCCTAGTTGCAAGATGAGGAGTTGATGTTTGACTTGGCACAAGGGATGGAGTAGGTTGAATTATAGATTGATTCAATCCTTGTGCCAAGGGTTGTGAAACAAAATTTGGGGAAATTGAAGCCACATTCTCTAAGGTTTGTTCCCTAATTGTGTCAAAGTCAAATGTAGAAGGGAGTTTAGCCCCTTCTTTTTCTAAAGATAGCATGTATTGGGTATATTTCTTTTTCATCAACATGTTAACAATGTGGTTTGTCTTAGGATCTTGTTGATATTCAAGGATTTCTTCCTTGGTGATATCATGGGGGTTGTTTGTGACATCTTCTACCTCATACCCTTTGTCTAATGGATTTTTTGTTTGTTGTGAGGGGGTAGAATGGCTCCTTGGATCGAATTCTTGTGGGACAATATCACTTTTTGTAGATGTGTTTTTTGTTTTCTCCATGTTTCTCTTGTGTTGTGATCTTTTTGTAACCATAAATTGTGGGACAACTATGGGAGAGGTGTGTTGAGATTTATAGTTTGAGACTCTCTAGTTGACTCAAATTTAGATAAAAGGGACCCTCTGAGTTTTTTTGGATGAATGATGTGAGTGGATGATGAAAAGGGTGAATGATATGGGGGATGAACTTTCTAAACTTTGGGATGACACTTTTAGACTTAAAAATTTGATGTTTTTATGTCTTGGATAAAAGGTGCTAATGAACTTGTAAATCTAAAGGTAGACCTGTGACCTTTAAGATAAACTAGTTCAAAAGTGATGATGACTAACTCAACTAATTGTATGGAAAAGGATTCATTTACACACAAATAGCTAAGTTAGGGGATTGGTTTGGTGATAGCCTAAGTTCTAAAGTGTTGATGTGCCCAAAAGTTTCTAAAGTTGTTTGTGAAGTGGAATGTAAAATGTGTGGAGAAGGATGGAATTTTTTGACCCAAAATATGTTAACCTAAAAGGGACCTTTGTTTCACAAGACCAAGGTAGTGAAAAACATGCTATTCTTCTAAAGTGATAAAACCCTAAGAACTCAATGTTTTTGATAATAGAACTTGAAATGCTCAATGTTGGCAATAGTTTCCTTGTTTCACTTTTTTGCTTGGGAGTCAATGTGTTTCTTAAATAATCCCAATGTGTGGTGGGTTCATTTGGTTTTAATCTTTGATTTAGTGAGATTGCTTAATTACCACATCAAGAAAGTCTTAATTAATTTCAAAGTAAAATGTCTATGACTTAAGCAATTTCTCATTCCACAATGTCCAACATGTGAAAATCAAAAAGCTAAGGCCATAGTTCCCTATGTTGACTTTGGAAAGTGTGAATTAAGATATAAGTCCAAATATTTAGAAGCCTCTAAAGATAAAATATTAAGGGACAAGCAACAATATAGGACTTTTCAAAGGTATTCACAATAAGTGCAAAGGGTTTAAAATTTGATGAGCATGTTGATGTGTGTTTAAGTTGTTTTGAAACCAAACAATGTGTCAAACTGACTCAACAAGCAATAATAATCCTAGCTCAAGTGGGTACGTTCTTCTTGGTGGGCTTACCTCATGCCTCGAAGGGATGATTTTACATGCAACTTATGGAGGAGTCAAATAGAGGTATGTTAAGAATGAACTCTTAAGCTCTATGCCTCGACCATAAATTGGACTTGGTAAGTAACTTCTTGGAAGTAAATTCCAATGCACCACTTTAAACAATGCTTCAAAAAGACAAGGTTGACCACTACACAAAGGTTTTTAATGACAAAAAATCAAGAACACGGAGACAGATACTACCATCTGCAAGCCACTTAAGGCATTAAATTGTTCCCTTCTGGCCCATATGTCCAAAGTTGGATTAGGTGAAGTATGTTATCGCCGCAGATTGAAGCTACTATTTTTCAAGTTTGCAACCTTTATATAGCTTGCCAATAACGTGCTTTGATCGAGAGTCACTTAGATGAGTTCTCCATTGCAAGATGTATCTCATTAGTTGCCCTCTCATAATAAAAAAAAATTTATTTCTCTTCACCCAAGATCGCACAAAGTGTAAGGGGAGAGGATACATAGCAATTTCTTAGGGTGACTCAAAAAAAGAAAAGTACGTTTGAGTGTTTCTCTTCACCCAAGATTTCACGAAGCGCAAGGGGAGTGAATACACACTACAAGTATACACAAGCAAAGCAAGCATGTCAAACACTCATTCATTTTAACCCAATTGCAAAATGACTTCATTTTAAGCACTAATGGAAGTGTTTGTTTGTTTTGTTCAATTTTAACCAATATCACAAAATGAGGTTGTATGTGTTCAATTTTAACCAACTTTGAAAGACTTAAAGCATTTGTGAATTGTAAGCCCAATTGAAAGCTAGTTGTCCTAATATTGTAAGTTATAAAACCTAATAAAAAAATAGTGGTCCTAAAACATGAAAGAAAGTAGAATATGAGGGGTTATAGCATCCCTTAAGTGTCAAAACACTTTACAATAACCAAAACTAAGAAAAATTGAAAATCCAAATTTTTAAATTTTTTTGATATTTTCAAGGTTCTAGTAAATCGTGTTTTCGGAGGCCTACAGAGAGGAACTTGGGGTTGAAACTTGCATCGGTCCCTAGAAATTGATTGTCGAGGCACTTTCTTTTAGGGACTAAGTTAGTACTCTTGGAGACCTTTCCAACAGTGCAAACAGATTTGAATTTTGAGCACCGAGTAGAAAGTTATGACCCCAACAAGTTGAGTAAATAATTTCCTAGTTTTTTGCTCCTTTCCAAATCAATAAAAAGTGTCGTTGTTCTTCAATTGTGTTGTTGTAGCTATCAAATGTGTCGCTAAAATCTAAGTGCGTTGCTTTGGTGAAATGTGATAGTGTCGCTCTGCACAAAAATAGTGACATCAATAGTGTCGCTATATGGACCATGTTGCCATATTCAAAATCATGATATTAATCAAAAATATATTAGCATTGCTATATTTAAAAGGTGTCATCATAGTTTAAATGTGTCATTGCATTTAAATCAAACATGTCACTATATTCAAACACATCGTTGTAGTCTTCAAAAGCATCGTTATTTCTTTGGAACCTGCAACTCACATAAACTCAAGAGAAATTCATCAAATAAAGTTATTCAAGCCCTCATTCTAGTGCCAAAATGTGATTGTAATCATAGTTATAGCTAAATACACCAAATTCATACAAATTTAAGCAATATTTAACTAATTAAGCTACAATCCCAATGAAATGTTTGAAAACCATTAAAATGAGGAAGCCATTAAGACATAATAAGAAAGAAATGAATAATGAAAACCTATTCTAATGCCTGAAACCTCATCCCATTGTGGGATTGGTGTCGCATTGATATGGAATGATGACCCTTTCCCAATCCCTTTGATAAAACGAGCTTTCAGATGGATTCTATTGATAAAAGATTGATGAAAATGGATGATTTGAACCACAATGGATGAAAAATGCTTCAAATGAATGCTAATGGATGAAAGTGTGGATGAATTTCAATAGCATAACTTTTCTCAAATGATTGCGGATCCATTTCTCTCTAAAATGTGAGGTATTTATAAGATAAAATGGTGAATCAAGGGCTAAGATTGATTTGATCAATCAATGGTTGAGATAAAAAAATGGGGTGAATGCATGGATCAAGGATTCTCATCAATGGATGAGAATGAAAGATCACATGGATCAAAGATTTAATCCATGGCTCACAATTATTCAAACAAACACACTTTCAAAGTTGTTAGAAATTTTGTTACAAAGTTTGTTAGAAAAGAATATTCCCTTTTTGGAGCTCAAAAGGGAGAATATTCTACGGGAATATTCTCATGCAAGTGGATGGATGAGGAAAATTAGTTATTAGTTAATTAAAACCAAGTTTTAATTGTGCAAGTTGAGTGAATTTAGGACGCTCATTAAATAATTTATTTATTTAATGAAAAAAGGGGGTTAAGTGATATTTAATTAAATAATTTAGATTATTCAATTAAATGAGAAGACATAAGGGGATTAAATTTAAATAATTTGCATTATTCAATTAAACAAGGTGAAATGTTAAGTGTGAAAAAGGGTGAATTAACCCAATGAAATTAATGATTAATAGATGAAAATGATGCATTTAATTAAATAACTAGGCTTATTTAATTAAACAGTGGAAAAAGAAGATGAGTTTTAGGACGAAATGATGTTAGTAATCAGATTCAAGTGTGTAGTATCATTCAAGACAATTTTAAGTGTCTACAAACTCTTTATTTAAAATATCATTTTTTATAGAAAATATAACCATCATATGTAACACAAATATCAATCTAGTAAATCCCTAGATGAATTTGGTAGTTGGATTACACCACACTCTTGTAACATTTCTTTAGTATGCAAATTATAATGAATACTACATAATATTTCATGATACATAAAAAACTACATGTGGTATTTACATGTATTATGATATTTGAGAGGTACACAATAAAAGGGCTTACATGATTCAAATTTACTTTGTAAGATTTTCAAATTTGGATGTGTTTCACAAAATTATTTATATAGTGTTAATAGTTTGGCTACATTCCAAGTAATATTTAGGATGTGGTGTGTGGGTTTGATCACCAATTCTTAATTTTAAAACACCTTTTACATTAAGTGATACTCTAGAGTTAGAGTGTCAAAATGCTTCAATTCCATCATTTGTCCTATTAATTAGCTTCTTATCAACTCATGGAAGCCTACCACTAAAATCCCAACTCTCATTTTCAAGAGGACTATCTAGTATCTAGTCTTGATCTTATTGCTAGTCCTTTTGACATTTTTTTAAAATTTAGGCTTAATTCAAGACAAGTTTTCCTCATTAATCAATTATTTCTTAATTGCTTAATTACTATTGAGGTGTTAGTACCTCTACAAGAAAATCTTTTATCTTTCTCCTTATTAATATTTCCAATAGAATTTAGTGCATTAAAAATACTTTTAACAATAATTTTATTTTGATTAGACATTTTGTTTACCTTGATCACTAATTTTTTTGTAAAGGTCTCATTTTGTACATATTTAGTAATTATACAAAAAATTGACATTGTTTGGTCAATGTTTCTATAGCAAAACATTCATTGAATTTTTTTGAAGCCCACAACTAAATGGTTAGTGATGGCCTCTTGATTTCAAGACTTTCTATATGTTCTCATCAATTTCAAGTAACCATTTTGGGTTTCTTAAATGTTTTATAATCTTATTGTGCTCATTACAAAATTATGGATGTGGGATTTAATTTTCTTCTTCACAAAGGTCCTCTCTTCATATGTAATTTGGAGATTTATTGAGTTTCATTTTTTCATGCGTGTTATCAATTTCATCAATGTTATCAACAGTTGGATTATGGAGTGTAATTTCAATATCGTGGGGTTCATATCAACATTGTTCAACAATTTGTCTATATTTTCTTCTTCTTTTTTTTATGATGTTACTCTTATCAATAGGCGTTCCATAACATTTTGCAACATTTTTACTTTCATGTTCAACATTTTCATTTTCAATATCGTAGTCAAATTCATTTTTTTCAAGTTCATTTCATTATATTCAACATTAAAAACTCTATTTTGAATTTCATTTAAGGGTAGAGAATAACCTTCACTTTCAAGAGTATCCACCATACCTTTTCTTCCTTGATGTATCATTTTCCCTAATTACAACAATTTCCTCCACTTGAATTTTCCTCTTCCTTTTGGATTTACAACGACTATTGTTGCCTATTATACAAACAAAAACAAGGTAACCTAGTGATTGGTAGAATCAAATTTATGTCAGGGAGTGTACAAAAGCATGGTTTTATCTATGATGTGCAGAAATCATAAGATTCTTGAGAGTAGGCATTTGTGGGGACCATTGCTAGGCCCAACAAATTATTTTATCCATTTTCCAATAATTCTAAAATCGATATCCACTTTCCAATAATTCTAAAATTGATATCCACTTTGAACCACATAAATTGAATAAAAAACACTTACAAAATAATATATGTTATTTAAAGTGGATATCAATTAATAGTGGATATCCCTTTTTTTGACATAAAACCTTTTGCCTTGGGAACGCATTGGATTTAGGCTTGGGAGTGTCAAGCCTAAGGGGTCAACTAGTCCAACATGTTTAGAAGATTCATCCTATTTTCATGACTTCACCCTCATGCTAACAACCTTTTCTTATCTAAATTGAATGAAATGATAAGGGTTTATTCAAGAAATTATCAGCACTCTACAAATATAAGATATGCTTGATTATAAATTTTATAGGTAATTAATAATGATTTTTTACATGCACTATGTCTAAAGTCTTAATTGATAGAATGATTGAAAAATATCCATAACTTTCAAACCGTTTCACTTTTTTCAAATCTAAAAGATGTGTCACAATCTATGCTTCACTAGCTATAGGTTTTAAAAAATCGAATTTTATATTTTTGTCCAAGTTAGGTTGGGCAAAAAAAATAAATATTTTTAAAATGTTTTAGTAACAAAATCATAACTATTTATTTATTTATAGAAAAAACTCAAAATATTATGTGTCACATCTAGATGTTGTCCTTTATTTATATTTAAAGATTCAATAAAAAAATTATTTTGCTCATACTTAGGTTGGCTAAAATAACATCTACTTATATTTTCAAAAATTAAATAGTAGTGCTTCATTGAACATTTAAATTTTCACCAAATAATTTTTTTCCAAAAAAATAGTAGCCTAAAAACTACATTCAATTTTTCACTCCTACATATTTTCCAAACTTTGTTAATAACCCATTCAATTTTCTATGTGAAGTTGATTAAGTCTAATTTTTAGTATTTTCATTACCAATTAGAGGTATTGTTTGGCTGATCGTAATCTTGAACTCACCCATGTTTTACTCATTTTTGGTAACTTTGTCAACTATCACCTAGCTCTTTTGTACCCCCTTGTTAATTTTTTTTCCTTACTTAGGCATTGCTTATTTTATGTTTCTTGCTTTTATTTTTTATTTGTGTCCTAGCTCCATGTAAGAGGTCCATGTTGGATTTGTTGGAAATAGTTTATTCATAGGCACTAGTTTATTATACACAAAAATGGAACACACACATTCTCCCACACATTATTTTTTCCTTTAGCTCTAAGGAAGAAAGATTTTATATTCCAATTTCATGGATGCATTCAAAATAAAAAGGTCATTCTATTCATAAAACCTAGTAGCATGTATAATGTTATTAGCATAGAGTTAGCCAAACAACTATAGGTGTAAACACTAAAAATCGGGGACACTCAAATAGAGGGAAAGCATGTTCATTTTTTTAAAAGATTTGAAGCTCACCATAGACATGTAGTCTGTATTCAATTTTTTATGTTTTAGATATGAATGGGTTAGATATGGTTCTTGGATATCCTTGGTTAAAAACTTTTCAAACAATAAATATCAATGTGCAAATGTTCATGAAACTTTCATATAGGAAAAAAAATGTGATGTTATAGGTTTGCAAGATATTATTCATAATGGAGACAAAAATAAAATCAAGGTAGAGAAAGTTCAAGAATTTTACATGAAGAAAGTAAAGAAGATTCAGAAGAAGAACAAGATGAAGAGATAGAACAAAAACAAGAGAAAAGGACTATTTCTATTCAAGAACCAAAATAAAAAGTGGTTGAAGAATCAAGTATACCAAAGAAGGTTCTAGAGTTCTAAAAAAGGGGACATCATATAGACATACAACATTGTGAGAGACAATGTAATTATGGAGGTTTGGTACTAAATGTCAAGGAAATACCAACTATAGACATACAAGGACTTGAGCATGACCATGCTATGGATCTACATATAACCAAAGGAGCAATTATAGGACTAAATGACATTAAAGAATTAATGGCTATTCATGGAAGAAAATGATGAGTTATTATGGTGGTGAATAGAATCAAAATAGATATGGAAAAAGGTTGGATTATAGGGCATAGTATCATATTTGTACTAACCTACAACAATTTTAAATTGTTTGGTTTATTATTATGTTTTGAGGATAAAGAATGCTAATGGGGATGCAATTCCATGTACCTATAAATATGATATTATAGTATGTTGGGTATTAATAAATAAAGGCATAGTTGTGCATATGGTTTGTATGTCATACCACTAGTTAATTAGAATAAAAGTATGTATTACAGATGTATGAGGAAAAAGTATTTGTAGATAGTCAAGTGTTATATATTGGAGGCAAAAGACCCATGCAAAGTGTGAATATTATTATACTTATTTGTATCTCATGTTGGAGATAGCATGGAGTGGATTTTCCAATAAGGAGCAATGCACATGATGTTTCCCTACCTCAAGGGTTATTATATTTTTAAATATATTAGATTTTAAATTTCTATTATCATATGCAAGTTCACAATATCAATGTATTGATCTTTTATTTTCCTAATGCACATGATAGTTTTAATTTCCTAAAATGCATGTCAATTTCTTCTCCACATATGAGTATTCAACTTGACAATCAAACCTTTTTTATCAATATTGAAATGACAAATCCTAAAAAAATCTCAAATTTTTGCTTTGAATTTTTTTTTAGTTTTGAAAACCTAGGAATATTTTTATTTCAATTATTTGCACAAATATTCTCCAAGAGAAATAAATATTTAAGACATGATAGTTAATAATATATAGGAGGAAGACCTATTCATGGAGGAATAAAGAAGTTATGAATCATGTCTTTTCTTGGCTTTTGGTGGGTTTGAGTGGCGTGGTTTAGGGGGGCCTTCTTTGGATAGGCCTTTTGTTGGTGTCATTATGGATGGGAGGGGCCCAAAAGCTAGCTAATAGGGAATGTGTAATGGAGGATATGAAGGATGACCCTCACTCATGTGTTTCACTCTCCAAATGTAAGGATAAAGGAAGAAACCTATAGAGGAGACGCTAGCTTGAAGTCCTATGAACTCTTATGATTTAGGACCAACAATTAAAAATGGAACATAGACAACAAGGAATTCAATGTCAATAATTTAGTAGAAATGTGTAGAAAGTACTTTGGATTCAAGTTGTCATGATTTGGCGGTTTTCTTTATGTAACCTTGACCTTATTTCTATTCTTTTACCCCTATTGGCCTATCCTTTGGGTGTTGTTGTTCACTTATTGTCTTACAGCTTCTTGATATGTGTTGTGATATTTTGTTGAATTCTAGGCTACATTGCTATATTTGGATTAATAAATTTTAAAATATTTGGGGACCTTTCAAAACCTTTATTTTACCCTTATAAAAAATGATAATAGATGGTTGGAAAGAAAATAGTCTAAACCACAGGGTTGGGGCCCTAGCTCAGTTGGCTAAATATTTCATGTTGCAGGAGGTTGGTCACGAGGTCTAGTCTCCCCCACCCCCATGGTACCGAAGGGTGTGTCGCGCCAGCGCCGCTAATCACGTTAAATAGTTTACCAGGCGCACTACGATTTATAGGGGGTCATGCTACCTGATTCCTGTAGTCTAAAAAAGAAATAGTCTAAACCACACTTTCAAAACCTTTATTTTACCCATATAAAAAATGATAATAGATGGTTGGAAAGAAAATAGTCTGAAATGTGGATTTAAACACTCTTAACAAGGTTGGGAATGATTATTTAAAGCCACAAATGAGATAAAAATGATTATTGAAGTAGTAGTGTTGGCAATATGTTAGCGTGAAAATAAAAAAAAATTATGACCAAATAATAATTACAAATAAAATCTAAACCAATCATACACAAAACCAATGAAAATACAAAAAGATTTAATCAAAATATATTATAAAGTATCCTAAAATAATTTCAACTTAATCAATCTAAGATAATAACAAAATTTAATCTAAATTAAGCTAAATAAACTAGAAAACCACACATAGAGTTGTGTCCTACAAAAATGGAGAAAAAATGATGTTGAGTCCTTAGTATCAATTCTTTTGTGTTTCCTTGTGAGCAACTAGTTGTGGTATGCCTCCAAGACTAGAAAAAAAAGAGGAAATTTTGAATATTGGGACAATGAGAGATATGAGTGGTTTTGTTTGGTTATGGTTGCAAAGAAAAATGACAATCTATGTTGCTTCTTATACATTATTGCACACTTCTAGAAAGATTTCTCTTCAATGGTTGCCTGGGAATGTAATTGGGATGGTAAGCCATGAAAATTTGATCTAAATTAAGCTGCATAAAGGGGGAAATGAAGAGAAATTCATTTCTTGTAGAAAACTCACACATATTAGCCACTCTAACAAAACAACTAGTCAACAAGACTAGTGGTTTTGTCATAGCTAAAGAAATGCAAGTTTGAGAAAATAAATGAGGAATCTTAGAGAGATAGATTGAGGGGTCTAGGAGGCTTGATAGTTAGAATTTTCTTTGGTGACAAGGGAGATTTGTCACATTCTTTTTCCTGTACAAACATGTCATGTTGACATTTAAGGATTCATGCCATCATTAGATTTGACATGTTTGTTTCTATGTTTTTTAGCACTTACAAAGTCATCACTAGATCTAGGCAATATCATACTACACTAATTCACAATGGTGTATTTGTTGGCAACACAAGGGCAAACAACTGAGAGGGAGGAGGGAGTGAATTAGTTACATAATTTCAAACTTATTAACTTTATTAACCCTTATTCTCATATATGATTAATAACCATGAAAGCATAAATCAACAACACATCAGAAATACACATAACACCAAGATTTTTGCGTGGAAACCCTATTAGGGGAAAAACCACAATGGAGGTTAATCCACAAGTTTATACTTTGTTAAAAGTATAAGAAGAATAAATGGGGAATGCACATGCATTCAGGCACACTGCCTAGAGCTCACTACTCAAATACAAGGGAAGACTCACTATCTTACAAAAACATTCGGATTAAATCCATCTGAAGATTTTGAACTAAAAAAGTAGCATCTGCTAATGCCTAATTACAACTCCGATTAAGCACATGAACACTTCTTCACTTTTCTTCACTCTTCTTCACACTCTGCTCTGCCTTTGAATGATCTGATATTTATTCGCACATAGCACTCGCACACTTCGCATCATTACATGTCTCAAATGAGATAAACAATCGCTCATATATATCCGCAACAAGTAATTGCATCGCTTCATGTCGGCTTCAACAAAATAATAAGATGAATGCAAACTGTCAGCCCAAAACAATAAAGATTATTAATGCAAATCAACCAAGGTCAGCCACAACATAGTAGAGACCCAAAATAATGTCCTCAAACATAAAACACCTTCAAAGATTCTTCCTTGAAGATCCACAACACACTTCAATCGCCCTGTCAGTCATGAACATGAAACACGCAAGAGAAAATCACGGATCGCGAGCACAACGATCAATGCAGATGTGCAACATAGATAGAACATGATCTAGAAACATCTACAAACACCACAGGAACATACACAACAACTTAGATTACCAGAATCACATTATCTTCTTCCATGAACACCAACTTCAGTAACAGAATAACTGTCGAAACACAGAAACTCATAACTTGCTCAAATCTTCATGTGCACCTTTGAAACTTTCGATGGATAAACTAGATAGGCTTGAAAACAAACCCTTTAATCCACAACTTCTCACCATCAACATACTGAACTTTCCATCATACTAATCTTCACTGCTTCACAGACAACCTGCAACTTATTTTATTACAATTTTCTCAATATCCTCGACATATACAATCTTAAAGACATTAATGCTAGGGCATGTGCAGGATCATGAGGGGCCAAAAAGTGGAAATAGGAAAAAGTAGCATTTTTCACTCGCCAAAAAATGCGGAAATCCCGAGTTGACTTTCTTTTGGGTTGGGTGTCAGTACATTGCTCCATAGCAATGCCCAAGCCTAATTTTTACAAATCGGATATCCGATTTTTAAAAGTATAAAAAATCGGGGTTGGGCAATATTTGAAAACATTTAAAAATGTATTGTGGTGGTAAAATTTTGGTGCTACAAATCAGATATCCGATTTGAAACGGATATCTGATTTGTGGCACACATAGACCCAAGAGTAATTAGGAGGTGTAGGGTGGACGAGAGAGAGAGAGAGAGAGAGAGAGAGAGAGAGAGAGAGAGAGAGAGAGAGAGAGAGAGAGAGAGAGAGAGAGAGAGAGAGAGA